>CM031241.1:434053384-434402571 GCA_018340775.1 Taxus wallichiana var. yunnanensis | reverse complement strand
TGCTACTTGCACATTTTGCTATGTACACGAGATGATACTACATTTAGAGAGACATATGAGGACCGCTGATGCAGAGACATATGGTGGTATTGTTTTTGGACTATAGTTCCTACCGAGGCCCATATTAGCCTAGATGTTATTCTTAGATCGGGGGTTCCACGATTGCAGAAATTTATTACCATGGTAATAAGCATCGCCGATCGCATTGGAGGGTGGTGGTGTAGGCATCTTATATAAGATGCATGATATCTATCATCAGACCCAGAGGAGAGCACTAGGTATGCCTGGCATGATGTGTATTAGCCCACTGCTTAGGGATATATATAGATTTACATAGGAGGAGCATGGGTGTGGCATTGAAGTTATGACATTGTTGCATGTATGGGCATATGAGCATATTTCAGTATTTAAGCTAGTTGGTGAGCAACGAGGTGAGTGGACTAGAACAAATATATTTACAAGTATATATGTTAGTGTACGAGGTAGGAAGATAGACAATAAATACCTATAGTAGCTATGCTAGATAGATAGATATAGTGGTCATGATCAAGCAATAGAGGGTGAGTGGCAAGGATTCTAGTTCTAGAGTTGTTGCATTGGTAGATAGTGAGATTGATGCCCATATTTGATATATTTTGATGTATCGGTGGGGGAGTCAGTTGCCCCAGGATGATGAGATGTTTTGTAATCATTATCAGAAACTATATATGTGTGTGTATGAACTTGTTAGCATATTATTGTTATATTTGATGTTTTATTGGTGTTTCTTGTGATGATGTGTTGATTATTGTTTGAATTGATTTGCAATGGGTAGTTGTGATGATGATATAATGTATATACCGATAGATGATATATGTAATGTGATTGCAAAAAGTGTATTTTAGGTATGAATAAAGTTATGATGAATGATAGAGTTAAAATGAATCATGTGTAAAACTATGAGATGGTCGTAATATTATAGTGAAGCTCTATGTTGGTATGATGAAGATGGGGAAGAATAGTGATGCCCCAATGTATAGATGATAAGGTTCATTTATATAAGACCCTTTACGCAGCTTAAGAATGAATTGTAAAGCAAGAGTGCATCATCGAGAAATAATTTGATAAGGTGGACTAGATGAATTGAGAAAGTACATGAAGAGAGGTTCTTATTGTAACAAATCCCTCAACATTTATGTAAGAACTTGTAAGAACATGAGTGCGTCATTGGGGTAATTTTATAGAAATTACCTACGAAATACCAAGTGACATGAAGCGGTGGAAGCATGTGGAATGAAAGCATCATGATTATATGAGTTGAACTAAATGTCATGTGGAGTAGTGCTAATGATGGGAGAAGTGGCGGTGGGAAGTTCAAATGCTTAGGGATGTGGAATCTAATGTGCATTAGTAGATCATGTGGCGGATGAGATGTCATGCAGCGATGGATGGATGAGATGGGGAACACGCATGAGTAATGACTTGTGGCGGTGGAGGGACAATGACCTTAGAACTAGCTAAAAGAGATAACTCAATCGGAGTAACAACATGCCTATGAGGGAGTGGAGATATAGACAATAAAAAAGAAAGAAAGAGAGAAAAAGAACCTAAAACTACCGACAAAGCATCAAAACCCTAAAAATAAAGATGCATAAGAAGGGGTTAGACTGTCCTCAATGTGAAATTAATGGACTTATCATTTGAACTTTGCACTACATCCTCAGGACCCAATGTAGTTCTAGGTGTGTGTGTGTGGGATTATGCCCTAGGTTGCAGCCTCTTGTCTCGACCACATGTGAAGTAGTGATCAATTAACTAGATGTAGAATATAAATAATGTGTGCATGAAAACAATAAACTCCCCTCGGTATGAAGTGTGATACATATGAACTAGCCTTGTGTCCTTTGTGATGGAACTAGATGGGTGCAAATGGAGCTATAGATGCCTTGATGGATGCAACCTTAGGTGGTGATAGCTAACGCTTAGTGCTTTGTACTTGGTCCCTTATTATGATCACATAAATTTATTTCTATATGACACCCTCACTTGAATTTTGTAATTAACCACGAAAAGGCCGATTTGCCGCAAAAGAGAAGATGCTTAAATGGCTAGAAAGGACCCAAAAAGTGAGAGGAAAGCGTAAAGAGGATAGGGGCCCAGAGGGGACGAGGGCACATGGCGTTGGCATCCTGGATGGGTTCTCTAGTCCATAAAAGGTGAAATTAAAGTATGAAACACAGATTGGGCCAATAAAGGTGCAAGGCCGAAAGTATGCAAAAGAAAGCAATGAAGGATGGCCAAAGACATGGGTTAGTAAGTACTCTTCTTACTGGGAGCCATATGAATATTAATATATAATTGAGACTAGATAATGACTCAAAGTGCATGATTTTGTGTCTACACACATGGAGAAAAAATATTGCTTTTGAGTAGGATAATTAAAATTGATGGAGATCTGATTGCTAGGGTAGACATGTATGCAATAAAAATTGTTTTCATCTTTTGAAAAATTTGTCTTACAACAATTTGGGAGAGGAACTTGGTTTCAATGGGAGTTCAACATAGTCGAAGGTTCTTGATGATTCCAGTAGTTGTTTGAGAAGTGTGGACTAAGGCATGTGAACCATTCAATTGAATGCCCGAAAGATGTGTACATTCGTGGACCACAATGGTCAGGAGAGAGATGCTCAAAATGGGTTTGATGAAATTACTATGGAACCCCTTAAGAAAATACAATCAAAACGTGTAATGTCAACTACACAACTCTCACTTCTTAGCACATTTCAGAAGGATCCTCTCTATCCCTTCTTAACTTGTTTTCAAGTGCTTGTAAATTTAATCTAAAGGGGAGAAACACATTGAATGCGGTTCAATACTTAACAAATATTGCTTGATATTACACTAAACATTTATACCTCTTTTAAGGAAATGTTGTGCCAAGTTTAATCAACCATGGACGAGCCACTTTGAGGGCGTAAAAACAAGAAATCTCAAAATCCCCCTAAACAAACCTATTACATGTTCGCCATAGCTTATGTGTGACCCAATATTTTGTTAGAGTCTTGACTATTTAATAAGAACATAATATTTTTAGTGGAGCTCACATTATATTTAACAAATCACAATCTTTTTGTGCAAAAATAATATGTCAATATTTATGTTACTTTATGAAATTATTAAATCAAAATATATAATAATCATGCTAAAACAATATAATACATTTATTTTAAAATAAAGAAGAAAAATGATATAAAAATGATGTTAACAAAACACCCAATAAATATTAGTAACAAAATTATGTAGTCTCAGTATTAGACAAATTAGTGGTTTCATATTTATAAAGAAAACCTAATGAACCAAAGTTATATTTTATATGTATACACTTAATTGATCCTTTCTTTTCACGTATAGGAGATATATAATATCCGAGTACCCTAACTTCATATGTGAGAGGGCCATGTAGGTACCTTGTTGGTGTTTAAAAGTTACACCATTGTGTAATATATGATGTAAAGATATAAGAAATGCATAATTCTTCTGGTAGGCGTTCACCTTTAAAGATACTCTTGTTGGAAAGTGTAAAATTTCAGTTGTTCAAAAGTTTGTTGTCTTAACTTTGTAAGTTGCCAAATTTTAGATATATTTCTACATTCCTATATATTTACTCCCATAGATATTCATCTATGGTTCGACATCCTTTAAATGATATTATGCAATGGCATTACTTTTGGGAGTGGCCAACGTGAGAGTTATTAATGATGTTTCACAAAATACGAGGAAATCTTGTTTTGCGAAAGAACAAGTCCATTGGGGAAATAGAGATGTTTGAGAAGAACTGTGGTGGTGTTGGTGGCGAAGTGTGCTCATATTTGAGTAGGTTTCCATGAGGTCGATACTTGATGATGTCCAATTCATGATGCACAGACCCTTATTTGGAGATGGCGTAGGTGAAATAAACTACGCCTTCCTTTCTTACATCCACCACATCTGCAAGCCTTTCGACTTCCACAATCTCGAGATCTCAGTAACATTCAAAACATGAAAAAGGGAAGAGTAGAAAAAAATGGGTAATTTCTTTCCAGGAGGAAACAGATAAAAAAGGAGGTTTCTTGTAGGGAAATCCATCACCTTCGTTACACAACACTTGCACGTTCTCTTGGGTCACATTTACTGACTCCTGCAATCCACAATCGATTTCAAATTGGAATATTTGTTCTGAGGATTTTGTTAATGTTGAAAAGGTTTGTGTGTCTGAATATAGATATAAATTATATTTGTTTAAGAAAAATAATGTGTGTATGATAAAATTAATTTAGAAAGCAATCTCCCGCTTAACCATCTGCCAAATGTATGATGATAAATATAAGGACGGTGGTCGTTTCATAATATTTGCTTAAACCATATGTTCATATGATGACTTTTGTTTTGTAATTTACTATTTTACATTATTTAAGATGTGATTGGGAGATGTTACATATGCAAACACGATAATTCTATTTTAAAGGAATTAATATAATATATAAGAGGAAAGCAGAGAAAAGTGGAAGGACACCGATCAGTTCGCAGACTAATAACTCTCCATGGACACCAAGAGAAACTCCTAGAGGACGATCTCCCACGTATGCCCATTTCTCCACTTGCAGAGAGGCATGTGAGTCATTGTTAAGGAAAGAGACATGCTTAACTTGACCATCGGCATAAGTTGTATATAATTTGCCCTCGAAATCAACATCCAAGTCTTTTGGTCCCAATACGTTTCCATAACCAACTTTATATGAAGACTTGACCTTATCGTTGTAAGCCAATACTCCCACCATTTATGGAGGCGAAGGAAGGTCAATATGGGTTGGATCTATCGTGCCCAAACTGGAGGTGAGGTGGGAGTTATGTGCGACATTGAGAGGGCGTTCAAATTCGCAAGTTCAAATGGTCATGTTAGACTTGTCCATAGTTGATGTGCGGGAAGGATACCACTGGTCGGAATTCCAAGCGGAGGTGGATATGGTGATGTCGTATTGTCCTCACATAGCCTTACTTCCCTCGACCAAGCGTACGTGAAGGAGAGCTCGGTAATGTCGCGGCCTTGTTGGTAGAGAAACAAATAAGAAAGATGCCTTGGCTTGCTATAACTCGATGTAGAGACGTCTAACCGGGAGGAATCCACGAGGAGGGGCATTTTCGCCATTCGACGCTGCACGTGGTCGCATGGTGTGGAAGACCATTGTACATTAAGGCTGCAATTCTTCCGAAACAATGGGAATGTAGACCATTTTGTTCTTAGCTAATAACCACGTTAGCCCCATGAGCTTGCAATCCCAACTATAAATCTTGTTCGTTATGTCTGATCTTTCGTTCACCTCTCTCATTTCATTAACCTATTAACAAAAGCCCAAGTAATTAGTTATGTTTGCTAATTTTCAATAGTTAGAACACTCAGAATAAGTAGGTGTTCTGCAGCTATCCTAAAGAGCAAGGACGGAGGGCGAGGCAGTCACATGGTGGGGGCGGTCGGTGACATTGAAGGCCTGCGGGCACATCATAGGGCTAATCTGGTGCAAACGAGTCCCGCAGAAACACACCATGGGGTCGTAAGTGTCATTAGGTTGGGGAATGTGTATTTCGTGGCTAAGCAAGGTGCTCTGCAAATTATCCATGCACTTGTGGGAATCATCTCTTTGTTTGGTGGGTAGAAGAGATTGGTCAAACACCTGTCAATGATACCCAAGACGTTGCAGCGAAAGAACATCTCCACGCTTCTTATAAATGAGGCCTCTATCTTTCTATTCTTATCCACCCGCTCTACTCCCACTTTAGATATTCATCGGCTTGCAACCACTTACACTGCTTAGGTATAGAGACATGGTTTCATGTTTACATTTGCCAACATACTCCTTGCCTTGTTTCACCGTGATGAAACAATTAGCATGCCTCTAACTTGATCAATTGAAATTTTCTAACATACTCCCAACGTGTGCCCACATAAAAGCTCTCGAATATGATATGTATAACCATCAAAACATAAAATATAGAGGAATTTTGTTAGATGTAGTTGCAAATGTTTTGGGAGACATGTATGCGTAATATAGAACCTTACATAAAGGCACTTGAATTGTTTAATGAATGCAACTTATGTTTTTGCTCAAACATCTATCATAGATCATAGAATATATTTTACAAAAAATTACACCTCCAACAAACTTAATAATGTTATCCTCACCAGGACGTAAGTTGCAACTCATGTGCAATTGCTAGTTTAAATATGTTTAGTACAAATGGTAGGTACACCAATAATTGAGTATGTGTGACCAATAGATGAATATCTCACATGTCATGATATGATTGACCATTACAAACTAGTATTCAGTACTCTTTACCTATTGAGTGGTACATCCTTTTTTTTTTATATACTCACACATTTAATCACAAAACTACCTTCATCTTGGATTACACCAAACCTGACTTTTATACATTTGAAGATAAAGTTGGTGGGCCTACTTAATATACATCATCTCCCTCAACCATCACAAAATGTTATCCTTTCATGTACCGAGACAAAGTATATTCCTATTCAATGCCCACTAAAATTCACTCGCTCATCCCGTGAACCAGAGTTAAAACTCATAAAGTTAATCTTAAACACAGCTCAACGGCGATGAAGATTCAGATGAATGTATGAAATAACATATTTGCTTCATTGTTAGGCGCGCATTCTCCGACTGAGGATTGAACACATGGAAATCGTGGTCTTCACCTTTTGCCTCTCTCAATTCCGCCTCTTTGCCCGCCTTCTTCAGCGCTTCGTAATAGCAGACACCTCTATCTTTAAAAATCCTTTTCTGCAACAAGCACAAGAATCCTGGAATACACAAGACTGGAGAGGCTCGGAGAAGTGGGAGAAAGAGGGTTGGAGAAGGGGTGATCTTTATTGGCCCCCTCTGGCAGGACCATCTTCCAAACAACATCACACCGCTTTCTCAATCCTTCCATTTCAGGGCTCCCTTCGCTCCCAATCAATTCCTCTCCCCAAAAGAGGCGTGACCCACGATACCCCCACCAAACGCAGGCGCTCCCATTTTTTCTGGCGAGTTCCCAACTGGTGAACGATGTTGCCTCCCGCGCTGTCGCCCGCCACGAAGCACGCCGCCAGATCTGCGTGTGATTCGATCCAGGATCGAGTCCGTTTCCAGCCACTCGAGCACGCTGAAGCAGTCGTCGTAGGCGGCAGGAGGCGATGTTCCGGTGCGCTTCTGTGGTTCACCGGAGACGCAGATGGCGTTAGCTTCTTTGGCCAGTAAAGTGACATAATTGTGATAACGTGCCGTGGCGGGGGAATAAACGCAAAAGCCCCCCCGTGAAGGTATACCACTACTGGGACTTTGTGGGTCTCCCCTTCCAGCGCGATGCGAGGAAGGTAGATGCGCACATAAACCCCCTTACTGTTATCCAAGATCACGTCTTTGGAGGCCACCTCTGCGTGGGGTGAATGCTCGGGAGGCACATCGTCCGGGGGTGGAAAGCGTTGGAAAGATCCATCGGAGTAAACTCTCAAGTAGGGAGAATAGTCAAAACTTATGGAACGCGACTCCATTTCCATTTGCCGGACTCAGAGGATGCGGCTCCCTCCCTTATCTCTCCACTGTGGGAGCATTAATTCTAAGGCTGAAAAGAAATCATTACTCGTGGTTGTCCGTGCAGGGGTTGAATATGACGGGTGATAATAATTTCGAAAATGCTTTTGAGATCAATTTCGAATCATTAGGATAATCAGTGTAATATTTTAATATTATCTTTTAAAAATACAAAATAATGTATTTATTTATACTCTTCTCAATAAACTAAATTAAAAATATATTTATTTATTTTTATGCTAATTTTTATGTTTATCCATCTTTAACTTTATACTTATAATTTTTAATTATTTTATATTTAATCTTTGTAATTCCAAAATTTAATTAGATTTTAATTTCTATTTATTTTAAATTTAGTTTTTGATCATTTCTAATTTTTACTTTTAATTTACTTTTATAATTATTTTCAATATCAAGCTTTAAATAATTTTAATTTTTTATTAATTCTTTATTCTTGCGAATTTTAGTAATTTGTAATATTCTATTATTTTTAATTTCTAATTTTTATTAAATTTTTATTATTTTTATTTATTTAAATTTCTAATTTTTATTAAGTATAGTTTTTTATTAAAATATATTTTTTAATTTTACCTAAAAATTAAAAATCAAGTAAATATATGAATTTAAAAAAATATAGATTAGGAAATATACGATTTTGTTTTATATTAGTTGTAAATTATATTATTATTTTTTGACTATTTATTTTTTTATTGATAAGGAGGGTTGAAGGGACCCGTTCCTTATTTACATAAATGGAGGCCAAACCTCAAGTATTCAAAATGACAAAACAACCAGTCACACTGGCATACTAACAAAAACCAATATTTTATTCTATAAACTACTAATAGGACATGCAAGATTTTACATATCGAAGTGCACCGAGACATTGAGATTTTCCACAAACAGACCATGGTCTATCCTGAGCTCGACATCGGAGTTTCCAGCAGCTCCGTTTTCTTTAAGCCAGCCTTGCCAAAGATACTCGAAGGCGTCACTGACAGACTCCCACAACTCCATCCACTAGCTCGACACCGGCTCCAAAGGCAGACCAAGGGCTTTCACATTTGGGAGCTAAATTCAAGCCCGACTAGAGTTGTTATCCCTCGCGAAAAGCCACCAAATTCTCTGTAAATTCCAACAAAACCCTGAAATGCTTCTCCAAATTAGTGAAAACACTAACATTAAAATAACAAGGACCCGAATTCCCGTCACTCACCGGCCAAGACAGAAGATTGAAATTAGCCACCTTGGAGGCCACACCACATGGAGTGGCAAGATTAACAACCTCCGCTTTCGAGGGACGAAGGACGAGCAAATTCTCAACGAAGATAGAGGCAATGCCACTGTTGACCCTTGACCACCCTTCCACATTTAGAAAGTCCTCCCCAGAATCGATTTAACCGCCACTAAATCCTCAACATAGGAGATCTGATTTTTTTTTCTGCCCGAATCATAGACCTTATTCCGAAAAGCCATCTCCTCATCTCGCCTTATAGCAAAGCAAGTCACGGGGGCAGGAGGATCCATCACAATGCGAACAAAAAAACAAAGGCCCCAACACAACCCGCTTTAAGTAGATGCCCTATCCTTCGCATGCGGAGAGAACTTCCGTCGGCTACCATGAATCGGTGAATCCTTCGAGACAACCATTTCAAGGCCCTCCCATGCAGAGCATTTAAATACCACTTTATCTAATTGATCTTGCTCAATCCCTTTATTAGCTGACCCGTCAAGACACCTTTGATTTCCTTCCCTATACACGTGCCTAATACTCCAGGAGGGAATGAACTTAGATAGCTGTCATAATATTTTTTGAATACCCAATATTAAGCTTCCATGATAAGGCTCTTTTTTTAATGATGGCATTGATAATAACCAAAGAATCTCCTTCTATCTCCAGATTCTCGATATTAAGAGAGGCAACTAAGAGCATACCTTTGCTAAGTGCTTGCAGTTCAACATAATTGCACGTGCCATCTTTAAGTTTATAGGAAGCCACTCCCACCACCTTACCCGATGAATTACGAACCAGGGAGCCCGCACTTTTGAAGCCCTAGGATTGCCTCTGCGGCCCCATAAAAATTAAGCTTAAAGAAGCCAGGGGGAGGGGGAGACCATTTAGAATTCCTCCTAGCCAAAGAAGAAGAAGAGAAGATTTCAAAGCACCATCCCTAGGTTTGATAATCTTAGGCCAATTCTTTTCTAACTCCCTGTCATGAGAAGTAAAAGGACAAGATCTAGACCAATTCGAGGACACTGCTTCAGAGATAGCTCCTTCCAGCCTAAAAAGGACCATTTCCACTGAGCTACTTTCCTCCCTGAAGATCCTTTTATTCCTTTCCCACCAGATGTGCCATAGGAGAAGCACAAGGCTACTGAAAGCCAAATGGAAGAAATACCTCTAGAGTGATATTTAATAAAGCCAAGCCAAAATGGCTTGGGAAGGAATATGGTTGTACCCAGGAGGTTGAGTTTGGCACACAACCAATTCCAACATTTCACAAAAAAGGGGCAATGCAATAATAAATGATCCCTATCTTCCTCTTTCTTCTCACACAGATAACATCTAGTGGGACCTTGAAATCCAAAATTTTTCCTCCTTTCCCCGAGTACGTATTTTTCCTTGGAAATCCATCCAAGTGAAAAGGTCACCTTGGAGGGCAAGAGGGCACCTAACAATCCTTCCAAATTCTATTCTCAACAACAACCTCGAATGTAATAAAAGAAAACCAAGATGCGGGAGTAAGAACCCGAGAAGCAACATCTAGACAATTTCATCTTGTTGATTAGACAACAAAACTTGTCTATCATGGAGAGCAGAAATGAAATTATTTTAATCTTCCTGGAAAAACCAAAATGATCTAGTTTTTTCCATTGAAACACAAAGGAAGGTGATCAATGAACCTGTCCATAGTTAGAAGCGACAAGACCCCAAGCTTCTAGCAAAGGATCTTTTAATCCCTTCAAACTCTGGAATGTCACCAAGGGCAGAGAAACCATTCCAAGGGTCATCCCAAAAAAGGGCTTTTTCTCCATTCCCGACCTCCACTCAGCATTATTTAAAAGCAAAGATCTACAATCAATCATAAAATTCCAGATATGGGAGCCCATGAGAGGATTCACAATATGGAGGATAGATTAAGGAAGAGAGGGCCCCAAAATATTTCTTCTCGACACCTAATCGAGATGATTGTTGGGTTTGGAAATCGATTCAAACCATCTTGGCACCAAGTGCCAAATTTTGTAAACCAAGATTAAGAATATATGCTCCACTGAGCTCTTTGGGTTTAGCAAGAAGAGTATCTCAATTGATTAGTGGAATTTTTCTATCTCCAGAGAGACCTTGCAAAGGAGCTTTCTCAATAGAACCTTCAATTTCTCCAACACTCTTGGGAATTTTAAGGACAAGCAACAAATACAAGGAGAAGCACATAGAGCAGGACTTAATAAGAATCAATCTCCCACCCGGAGATCCGTCTCCCTTTCCAAGAGTTTAATTTAGCTTCCATAGAGGAGAAAATCCTTCCACATGAAGCCTTTCTGAACCTTTAAACAAGGGGATACCAAGATAATTTACCGACAAGCTACCCTTTTTGAATATGTATATATTTAGAAATCGAGTTTCAGGATGCGGGGAGACATTGAAGAAAAATATGCAGGGATTTAAGGAGACCGACCTCTTGATCGACAACTAACGAGTAACCATCCAATGTAGCTTTTAATTCTTGACTTCACGAATGCTTCAGCCTTACCAAACAAAAAAGTATCATCCGCAAAAACTGTTGGTGGGAGACAGGAGCAACCCCATCGATAATTTTCAACCCCAAAGTTTTCCTTCCACCATCTTTTTCCTTGTAGACCTGCCAAGAGATTAACAACCAAAATATACGAAAAAGGAAGGCAGAGGCCCCTGCACGCCTAATACCTTGATTGCTCACAAAAACCCTTAGCACTCTCATTAATCAAAATAGAGAAAGAAGGGCCAGATATACAACTGAAGATCCAATCACACAGAAGCTTGGAGAAACCAAATTTTCTAAGAGTTCTAATGAGAAACCTCCAGTTAATCTTATCATAAGCCTTACTGATATCAAGCTTTAACAGCATACCCGGAGAACATTATTTGAAGAGAGGGAGTGAGTTAGCTCTTGGGACAAAATTACTCCCTCGAAGATTGACCTGCCAGGCATAAAACATGTTTGTTCTGGGAGATAAGAGGATCCAAAATTGCTTTCAATCTAAGAGCTATGGCCTTGGAAATAATTTTATATGAAGTGTTACAAAGGGAAACCGGCCTAAAATTTGCAAAGGAGGAGGTTGAAGCTGTTTGGGAAGAGGCAAATAAAGGTGCTATTCAACATTTTGAGCACAGAACGAGATCTCCTCGAATCTTCCATCGCCACCCAAACATCATAACCAACAATTTTCCAAAACTTAAGAAAAATCATCCTTGATAAACCATCTGGACTGGAGCCTTATTCGTTTCCATAGAGAAGATATTTTTATTTTTTTATTAATGTATTTTTTTTTTTCAATTTTTAATAAAATGTAATTTTGATTAATTTTTGTATTGTATAATTTTATTTTAAAAAATTAGTTTTTGTTTTATTTTATTAATTAATTTTTGATTTATTTTTAATTTTTATTATTATTAATTTTATTTTTTTGTCTTTTTTATTTCAATATTTAATTTTTAGTTTTATTGATTTTAATTTTACTTTTGATTATTTTTAATTATTAATTTAATTTCTTAATTTGCATTAATTTTTAATTTAATTTAATTTTTAAATATTTTTTAATTCCAATTTCTTCTTTTTATTGATTATAGTTTTTAATTTTTTAATTTTTAATATTTTTTAATTATTATTAATTCTTAATGTTTTTACTAATTTTAATTTTTGATTATTTATTTTTAACTTTTAATTTTTAATATTTAATTTATATTACTTTTAATATATAATTTTTTTAAATTTGATTTTTAATAAAATTAATAAATAATAATAATGATTTCGTTATTTATATTATTAATAATTATAGTTTTGTTAATTTCAGTTTTTAATTTTTTAATTTTAATTTCTAATTTTTATTAATTATAGTTTATAATTTCTTAATTTCTAATATTTTTAAAATTAATTTTAATTCTTAATTTTTAATAATTCTTAATTATTTACTAATTTTAATTTTGATTTTTTAATTTTAAATTTTAATTTATAATATTTTATTTTTACTTTTAATATATAATTTTAATTAATTTTTAACTTTATTTTATAATTTTCTTGAATTTTAATTTTATTCCTTATTAATAATGATAATATAAATAACAAAATTATTATTTTAATTCATTAATTTTTATTAATTTTTAATTTTAATTAATTATTAATTGTTTTTAAAACTAATTAACGGTGTATAGGCATGTTAATATCACCAAAGGTGATATTGCTAGTTTAGAAAATGCTTTTGAGATCAATTGTGTATAGTTTTTTTTTGATGCATTTTGAATCATTATTCATGCTTTATTATTAGGATAATCGGTGTAATATTTTAATATTATCTTTTAAAAATATAAAATAATGTATTTATTTATACACTTCTCAATAAAATAAATTAAAAATATATTTATTTATTTAATTGTATGAATATCAATATATTTTGTATTTAAATCCGCATAAAATAATAGTCGTAATTTTTTTATGAAAAGGGATCTTATATTATATTAATTCAATAAGATACAACATTTCTTTCAACAAAAAGTGGGTGGTATGAGAGCGCTGAAAGCCACAAACAAAGCTGGCGAGCCTAGAATAACAAGAGTCAAACTAGGCCGAGCTGGAGAGTACAAAAAGCATCGCCTAAAAACATTAAAAAACACTATCAAACAGCAACAACAAACATGCCCGAGGCAGGCGGATCCCGATCATATAGCCACCCCAAACTAAGCAAGTCCTTGCAGGCATCTCAAAGCTCCCACCAGGAGCAATTTATTCCTCATGGTCCGCTTCCCCATGCGTAGGAATGGCGAGGCCGAGGCGAGGCGAATTTTTCGATGGTGGCGGGGTGGTGGTGGGTACCAGTGTGTCTTGTTGGCAGCTGAATGACACAAGGAGAGCCCCACCCATGTTAGTGAGGTGGCGAGCCCTAGCCCTGCTGGCAAGCCGACGAATGCAGCGGAGAGCCCTGGCCACGGCGGTGGTGATGAGTAACTATGCTAATGTAATGGCCTCTGTGGAGTGGCGGGTATGGATGAAAGCACAACGCGGGAGACCGAAGTTACGTTGACCACCACCGCAGGAAGGAAAGGAGCGCATGGTGGGAGATGGATGCCTTGTGCGGGGCTTCCCCAGTGGAGCGGTAGAGGGTGCCTGGAGGTGATCCACCTCTAGTGCCACCTTGTTTGCATGAACTTGAATCTGCAGAAGCACATTGGAGATCACCATAGATTTATTATAAATCGAGAAAGATTGATCAACTGCAGAATTAACAAAGAAAAAAACATTTCTTTCTTTACTATATCCAAAGCAGAATATCCCCTACGAAAACATGCCAAATCTAGGTGAACATAGGCGAAGTTTGGGATCATCTCCCCCGATAGGATCTGACGCCAAGTGCTCTTCTGATGGGGTCATGAAGGAAAAAAATGAATGGATCCGATTCTAAGCAATTTGAGCTTTGGGATAGAACCATAATACATGCAAAGCGTTTCAAATGTCCACAGAGGGGGCATTTGGGAGCGGATCCCAATTGAACAAGACAAGCCACGATAGGAAGGCCTTGGTGTAGAATACACCAAAGGAAATTTGTAATATTGGGCTCACACATATAGTCTAAATAGTTTCAAATTACCTACCCTGGTAGACAGAGTGAGTGAGTTCCACAACGAGTATTAAGTTTTTCCGCCATGGGCAAGCGAGTATATAGTCATATTTTAAATATCAACTTATACACAATAATTATTAAAAAAAAGTGTTTCTGATTAAAATCATGAAAATGTGTAAATGAAAGTCAAATTTAACTTTTTATCCTTATTTTTTTAAAAATTTGACATATTAAATTTCCCAAGAATTATACGCATCAAGTAATCATGATTAATCTCGGTTTTCGATGATTTTATTAAAAGAAAATAAGGTAAGGAAAGGGGGCTAGTGTTTAACCACCCTAACGTTTGGAGCTCCACAATGCCATTTGTATCAAACATACATATGATTATATAGATTAGAATATGCACATTTGAAACAAGTAGGTTTTTTCTTTCTTTTTGCTTAGCATCTATATTACAAACTTCCTCAATTTTACCTAAATATTTCACATAAATTAAAAGTTGAGATTGTGTACTAGGTTGTTGGAAATAGAATAACAATTGGACTTTAAATTTACATGAACAATGTTTCTTCTTTTTAGCTTTAAAATAGTTGCGATTATATATATATATATATATATATATAAAGCATATTAATATATAAAAATATTTATTAGTATGTTTAAAAATCCTAAAGTTGTTTTCTCGATCTTATTTTTGGGCTTACATTTTTCACTCCTTTTCGGTCTTGATCTTCTTCCTTGATTACCGCATTGCTTCGTCCGGTGAACTCGGGTGCTTCCTGCACCCGTCCTCACTGTCTCCTCCCTCTCCATGGGAGCATCGTGAGTGTTATCCTTAAGGAGGAAAATGTGCCTATCATCAACATCAAGGATGATGACATCAATGCCTCTCTATTCATCTTCTTTCGAGAATATGCGTTAATTTACAAGTTCGTGGGTTTTTGGCCCAGGCTCCTGATTTTATCAAGCGGTTGAAAAATAATTGAACATATCCTCCTTAAACAAGTAAAACTTTTCCCTCATGGTTTATGTAGACAAAAATCATGCACTTTAGACATTATTTATTCCAGGTTTCATACTACCATTTAGAAGGTTCTTAAGTGAAGAAAGTACTAATTAACCCCTATCTTTTGGCCATCTTGTTTTACTTTATTTCTTTACTACCCACCTCTTGCACTCATATGCCTTGTCAACTTCTATCATCCCGCATTATTTTAGCCTCGAATAGGCGCCTAGATTAGTATTAGGGCGCACGCTGGCCACCTGGTCCCACCAGGCACCCCCACCCTTTTTGCACTTTCCCCGCCATCTTTTGGGCTCTTTCTAGCCGTTTCACCTTCTTATCCTTTTGTTGGTTGGCCATTTCAAGGCTAATTTTGAAATTAGATCAAGAGAACCCTATAAATATAAATTTATGAGGACCTAAAATCATTCACTACTATCACTTATCTAGAGTTGCATCCATATATTGTATTTGAATATCACTTGCATCCACATAGCTCCATCGTAAGGCAGAGGCTAGGACATCTACATCACTTTTCATAGGGGAGGGATTCTATTATATTCCATGCACACATTCTATTACATTTTCTACATTTAGTTATTGCTCTCTACTTCACAAAGTGTGATTATCACAATAAAACCTAGGGTTTATTATGCACACACTCACCAAAACTACATTTGGGTCCAAAATGCGATGTCAATGGCCTCGGTTAGTAAGCCCACTATTGCAGCAGTTGATACCTGAGGCTCGAGGTCAACCCATTCATTTGCATTTTAATTTTTAGGGATTGATGCTTGTTTAGGGTTTTTAGGTCTTTCTATTCATATTGGATCATTGATGACATCCATTATATGAAAGCGAATTTGATACAACACACACGAGGGTTTAGACCACCTCCCATCCTTGTGAGATTCGGTTGAGTTTTTACAGACTAGGGTGCCCATTTTTTCAAACCAAAGTGCACCCGCAGCACCCCGATCCCTCTCAGTGTGCTCCAGTCTAACTAGATCCTCCATATCCATCCTTTTTAGGACTTATGCATAGTTGTTCATGCTTCCAAATTTTCCAGGTCACCACTACAACACTTTGTCTTATCGGCATCTTCTATTCATCCGAGTTCTTTCCTCTTCCTTCTTGCACATTAGGTTTAACATTTTCCTTTACATAGTTTTTAGATCATTTACATACTTCTTTGTACATTTATTTACTTTTTTACAGTTGCTCATAGCTTAGATTAACTATCCCCATATACTACTTTATTAGTAAATTTTAGTTAATCATTTTGGTGAACCCGACTTGTTCATTCACTCTTCTGATTCTTCATTCATTGGCATCCTAGGTTAAGTAATCATGAGTATCTCAATCAATGATTATTTACTTTAAAATCCTGATTTATTGCATTGAGTCCAAAATTTTCCTGCTACTTACTCGTATTCATGCTGACATGCATCCCAAATCAGTTTATCAAGTCTTTATTGATGCATTCTCTTCACACCTAGTTTTCAAGTCTAATATTCCAATTGATGTTCACACTTTTGATAATGATCCACCACTGCATATCATATCTCGCCTTCATAACGTAGCTTATCAAGCATACTTTGATTGATAATGGATTTGAACTTAACTTGTGTCTATGTCATTCCTTGCTCGGGCCGAATTAAGGTTTCGAGCGCTCAGGAAGTACTCGGAGCGTGTGAATGTTTTTTAAACAATTATAGACTTAGTATAACTCTTGACACATTTTATTAAAGCTATAAAGGTTTTTTTCTTGCCTTTTCCATAACAAAACTATCAATGACATCATCATAATTTATTGTTGTAGCGATGTCGCATTCAATTGTCAAAATAGAAAGGCTATTCAATCTAGTTTCACCCATTGTTGACCTTAAATTGATTTTTACTCTTGTTAGAGTGGAAAATGCTCTCTCAGAACTACAATTTCCAACAGGAATGCAAAGAAACATTCGTATTGCAACATCTAGATTTGGGAACGTGGTGTCTAGTCCACTTTTTCTTAAATATTTTGACATTGATGATATACTTGTCAAGTTTTCACGTCTTACTAATGCCTGAAATGGATGCATTCAATGTCAAGGGAGGTTTCCAAGTCTGTGTTATATATTTTTACTAAAGAATTAGAGCATTTCAATATTGTCTCATTATCAATATCTTTTAAATTGTTCAAAAATCCAAACCTATCATTTAACACACTATATGCTTCATTTCTTCTTGATAATTCCCTTATTAAGTTGTCTATAATAACATAAAATACCTCCACCCTCATACGATCCCTTCCTATTTGTTGAATTTTGACATCTCTCGTTTCATCAAAGTAAACTTTTCTTTTTCTTTTTCTTTTATTATCAATTTCATACTCTTCTTTTCCACTAATGATCTTAGCATGTTGCTCATATGTATTGAAATTCTCCTAATATTTTGAATATAATCTATTAATGAATTATCTTTGAGTCACAACCATGGTTAAGTCAATGTCTACCTTTTGTAGATATTTGCTAGTTGCATCCATTCTTTCAAGAATACTATGCCAAATACAACACATCACACAAGTTTCTAACTTGTCTAGTTTTTCGTGAATACACTTTGCTTCATGTCGCGTGGTAGTTGTTTGATTTTTGTCTTGTGCTATATTTAGGAAAACATCTTGAATTTTACTATATCCCAAGAAAAGTGCTTTAACTTGCATCAACTCTAGCTGACCATCTTGTTTTAGAAAGAGATTTTACAACGGGACAAATTCCATCCAAAAAAATTTAATAAAATTTCCCACCGATAAGTTGAGGCACTTAGGAAAGTGTAAATAAGTTGAAGTACTGAAAAAAAATCTATAGTTGTTGTACAACATTCTGCAACTAAAGATCCAACAAGATTTAAGGAATTCCCTAGACAAGGTACAAACTCAGTCATACAGTTGTGAATTTTAATCCTATTTTGTAGACCTGTGTATTTTCCATACATGTTACTTGCATTATCATATGCTTGCCCTTGACAATCTTTGATATTAATGTCATAGTCATCTAGTGTTGTAAGTACATAAGCTTCTAAATCACATGATTTGTGTCCACCAGAAGGAATGCATTTTAAAAATCGTTCAACCGAAAACCTTCTTGAGAAACATACCTTACCACAAATGCTAACTAGTCGCTTGTGAGATACATCGGTGTGAGTCAACAATAATTGAAAAATATTTTTACGTTGTGGAGTTCTTCAACTATTTTGTTTATAACTTTTTGTGCCATAAGGTCAATAAATTCATTACATGTTGTGCGTAGATAAATAAGATGGAACTCCTTTTCTTGCATTTCCATACCATGAAAATGTGATTTGCCAAATATGGGTCAAACTCTCAATAAGGTCTAAACACCTAAAAATTTCCATTACTAGAAGATCCTAATAAATTGTCACCATCACGAAAGGAAATACCTCTAGTAATAAGGAATTTCACAACAGAACAATACGCTTTAAAACATTCCTCCAATACTCTACTTCATTTTGGTATTGACTTGCAAGTGTAGAATCAACTCTTCCCAAAACATTACTTTGAGTCATGAAATTAAGAATTGAATTCTTGTGATCAGGGGAATCCTCATGCTCTCTTAAACTAGCCGATGCATTTTTCCAATCATTAAATCCAATTTTGGAAAATGTGGTTGATTTTGCTTGAAAAAGGTGACAAGGAATGCAATAAACAACTCCTTTTGACTCTGAGTAAAGCAACCATTCTCTTAATTTTTGTTCATTGTTTAAAAGTTTCCGTTGAAACAAATCTTTAGAAACATATCTAAAACAATATGAGTATTGGCATTTTGAATTTGAAAAATCAACATTCATATCTTGTTTTGGTGTATTTAAAATTATATATTCTATTGTATCGTTGTCTATTACCCATTTTGCAGGATCAGGATCAACAATGAAATGTTCATTAACGATGGGTTGAACAATAGTATTTTCATTGTTCTCTTGTTGTGTGTTCTCCTTCTCTTGTGTGTTTTCATCTCCTATTGACTTTGATTGTGTATTTTTGTCACTAACTGAAGAATAATTCTCATTTTCATTAAAAACTACATTTGACTTTAAATTTTCATTTGATGCACTTAAAAATATATTTATTTTAGGTATCTTTTTCAAAAGGTTTTTTCCTCCTCAATTTTTTGTTTAGCTTTTTTTCGAAATTGAGCACCACTTAATTTTTTTGTTTTATCCATTTGAACTAAACACTTATCAAGTTACAATAACTACACGAATACTTGTTGATAATGTATTAATGATGCTATAAATTATAATCAATGACAATACTATTCCAAAAGTGAAATAATATAAATACAATCAATAACAATTACATAATAAAAATAATTAAAAATTTAAATCAAAATGTAATAATATAATTGATGCAATTGAGAACAAAATTAATGCAACATCAAATGTAAGATGCTAGAGCAGTTAGGGTTTGATCACTTAGCTTTATGTTCTTCCCCCAAGATGAATAATGATCTACCAGATCCGGTGTTGAACTTGATTTAAAAGGAACTTTAGGCTTTGCGGCTTTGGACTTTGGAGAAATATCTTCATCGTCTGGCAAGCGCATTACGTTCGCGGCACCGCAGGGGCTAGGAGATTTGGAGTCACGCTGGAGAATATGATATTTTTCAATCAGTTTAGAGCATACACGATGATCGCACACTGGTTTGCGATTGCCTGCACAATCACAACACATATATCTCGAAAGATCAATCGGTGAATCTTTGATACTTGATTATTGATAGTCTAATAGAATCATATAAGTTTGCTCACTCTCAACCACCGCCTCGGCCCTCGGTGTCTCTGTCTGCCAGTCACTCGAGTCCGAGTGAGTCACAATACACCAAGTCCATCAATGATCATAGATATTAGAATCATAGAAGGTGAAGTTGCTCACTGAGTCACTCCTCAACCACCTCACTGTCTCTGTCTACAGTCTGAGTCACAAATTACAATACACCATTACCAAGTCCAACATTCCAGTTTCCACGCCAAAAATAAATTCCTAACTGCAACAACAGTGAGGCAGAGGCATGTTGAAACAAGTCTGCGACTTTGCACTTAAAACTTTTAAATCAAAATGTAAACTGAAACATTGTTACTTGCTAATTAAATACATTCTACTGTTTATAAATAATAAATATATAATTTGTAAACAACGCATTGTCATTCTTTGTCAAAAATAGTTTGATGTCAAAAATAGCTAAGTAAATCAGATTTAGATTTCAGCGATCACATAAATGGAAGCAAGATTCACGGATATAGTAAAATTTTAGAGCATTCTAAATGGTTTGAATATACTTGTTTCAACGTGACACTTTAATATTCTCGCCACTGGAATTTTTTTTTTTAAAGAAAGTGGCGCCCTCCCTTTTGTGTGCCCTAAAAGCAACGCCTAGGTTGCCTGAGTAAGAAACACCCCCTAATTCCTTGAGGTCTTAGGTCTTGTTATCCAAAATTCACCCCTCAAGGGTCCCCTCATATTTTTCTAACTCCCCTGTCCAAGTAGAAGAGAGCAAGTTACGAGGAAAGGTAAGAAAATTGCAAAAAAAAAAGCGAGCTCGGCCAGAAAATCACGAAAAATGGCTAAGTCCTAGTCCTCGCGGCATTTGGGACGGTTGGGACAAAAGGGCGCGAGCTTAGCCGGCCGAAAGGCCGCCAGGCGATCTCGTGCATTTGGGACATCCGGGCCAAAAGGATGCGCGGGACGTGGAAATCCAGGCCCGTGCCAAAGGTTGAAAAAATTGACTAATCAATGAAACAGGCAATCACAGGGACATCCGGGCAATTAGTACGCAAACCGAGGCTTTGACAGCCGAAATGAGTCAAGGCAGCCGGGCAGCTTGGGCCGAAGGTACGCGAAGTCACGCGAATGAACCGGCCGGTTCAGCCAAGTTGGAAATTTCAGACCTTTGTGCAAATGGGACAAAGGGACGCGTGGGATGCGAAAAGCCGAAGCGGCCGAAGGAGAAGAAGAAAAGTCAACATTCGGTCCGGAAACTTCAAACGGCCATAACTTTTGACTCCGAGCTCCGATTTTCACAAAATTGGACTTTCTGGAACGAGCAATGCTCGGTCGGTCAATGCTCATTCCCGTCAAATGACGTAAAACGCCTGCTGGACCCAAAATAGCTGCCCGCTTTCAAAGTCCATAACTTTTGCATTTCTCAACGAAATCGCACAAAATTAGTACCGTTGGAATCATGGTTCCGAGCCCGATGCACAAAAATCATGAAATTCCAGATTTGATCAGAAATTGATTGGGTTTTTAAGAAAACGTGGCCGGGTTCGAATGATGTTTTATTTGGTAGCTAGGCTGGAGTGCGATTAAGAGGCATGGTCATCATTCTTTCTCTCTTTGCGGCCCACATGGGACGATATGGGAGCCTTTTGCAAGTAATATACAATCATTTCACTCAATTTAATGCCTCTTATAGGTGGTTGAGGGATAGATTTCGGGATTTCCATTTTCCTTCTCTTCTCCTTCTCATTTTTTCTATAAATTGGAGTGTTGGGCTCATTGTAAAGCAGAGTTTTTGGGTATGCAAAGCTCGCCAAAATTTCTTTATGAAGCCGAGTGTGTTACGCAGGCCCTTGTAGTGGACTCCTTGCATGGTGATCCAGGCCCTTATCTTGTAATAGTACTCAAATGTGCATACCGAGGAAGCATAAAATACAAAGTTTGTGGATGTATCTTCCCCTGCTTTGTGTTTTCTTGCATTCTTCTTGCCCTTTTATCTTTCTACAAGAATATTGTGTCTATTATTATTTTCTTGCAGAATTCACTAACATTGTGTATGCTTGGAATATTGTTGTGAATGCATTTTGCTAGATTATGGTGAACTGTCATCACCTCTTCTAGTGTGCACTTTGCCTCTGTATTTCACACATTTGGAGATTACTCTCACACCCTCCTTTTCTGGTGTATCACCACTTTAGTGTAGGCTTTCATTTTATGTATTCTCTCTCCTGGTCCCTTGGAAATTTAGATTAGAAAGTTAGCTTATCCCCGCATTAGAGTAGATTGTGGCGGGTAGTTTGGGAAGCAAGCAGAACCGGCTTTCTCTCGGAGGTGCATCTCAAGTAGCAAGTCCCACACTTGGAGATAGTACCCATGTTATCCAATCACACCTGTGAGTTCAAGTATATCTCCAGGGTCTTTGGTGTGATTCGGTGATAACGAGTCTTACCGCTCATGATGTCAATCCATCTTGTATTTCACTACATGCTTATGATGGTTACTGTCTCTCCTTTTCTCGGTCATGTTGCATTGCATATCACAATTGGTCAAAAGAAGCTGTCCCACATCATATTTTTTTGTGGTTGAACTCAGGTATCCTACAACTATCTTTTGGGAAGGTCGTGGCTTTATGCCATGCACATTGTCGCCTCTATTGTACATAATTGTGTCAAATTCTTACATGACAAGATGGATTGTATCATTTTTGTGGCCGTAATCCATTCCAAGTATTGCGTAGGGTTCCTAATACTAGTCATCCTATTCCACACACAAATATCACGAGATGAGCTGACCTAGCGAAGAACCACCTCACTTACCACCACTTAATGGTACCATTTGTGTGATAGATGTCATTTCTTCGTGCTACATGCCACATACTACTACTCTTACTCTTTATGATTCCTTATCGTGTGCTGTCCCGATCCATGGACATCACTCTATCATATAAGCCTTCACATGTACCATCTCCTTAGCATGCCCACCATTTACTTACACAATTTTCATGAATAATTAATACTAGGAACACATTTCATTTGATCCTACATGCAATGACACTATATGTACACATGAGGGTCTAGATCACTTAGGGTTTTCTTTTGAGGACCTCTATCCTACATCACATGCTCCTCATCTTTATTATGGATTTGTTCGTATCACTACTGCTTATGGTTTGCATGTCTTTCATCTTACAGTTTATCTATCGTGTACTACTTACTCTCAATCACTTACATTAGGAAAATCATGGCTTGATTATATTGGGGGTACACTAGATCCAAATCATATAGAAATTTCCTTTCCTATGCCTTTTGGATGTGTTTTCATCTGTAATAGCTCTTTCCTAGGATACACACAAAATATCACTCATTGGTACACATGGTTGCCCACTTCCTCCATTCATTGATGAGGAGTATGCTATGGACAGGTACAATTCATGCCTCAATGGTTCATTACGTGATCCACCCGACACTATTTCTTATCAAGTCACTAATGCTTACCCATTCGACTATGAACCTGAGAGCAATGATCTTCTAGATGACATTACATGATAGCCTAGTTTACTTATGCATACATTGGGGGCATAGTATTCACATCTCCCCATTCACCACCATAGACACATTTCTTATTATCATTTACGTCCTTACATCACACTATATCACACTCTTCTGGTATCATCTCATCATGGCGTTGATATACATACATTTCTTTGTCATACACCTTCATCACCACATAATGGACCTTCATTCTTCATTTTAGTAGTCGAGTTCAATTCATGACATGGGGGCATAACACCTAATATCTGGTCACTCATCATAACATTCATACATATATCATCCTTGCATTTTCATATAGGCATTTTGAGCACATGTTCTAGCATCGACCAACTACCCGATCACACACTCGGTGCTTTGGTTCACACTTGACTGTTAAGGGCTTACTACATATGAACCCCACACATTGTACCTATTCATAAATTACACTTCATACACCATAAATTATACACTTAGTCTACAACTTTTTTTACATTTGTGCATTTATAAAACATACATCATACTAGTCACCATTATATCTACACCATTTTCTAGGCCTCTTACACCTTATGCTACTTATCTTACATCTTGCATTATTTATTACTTACATGCCATACATATTCCATCACACATTTTCACGCATATTCTACATACTATACTAATCTTCATTACATTGTACTACACATTACATTACTAATCCATTTACATATATGTCATTTTACACATTCTACACCTCTTTTCATTTACATTCTACATATCACGTACTCACACATTATATTCACCTTTACAGGTTTACACATTCTACACATCTTGCATTTACATTCTACACATAGTGTATTTACATTATCATCATCAGGGGTTCATTTTAAGACACCCCTATAAAATTGTAGGTGGAAAATACCTAGCGAATATCCCCATACCCACTTTCAAAGTGAAAGGCAAATTTGTGATATTCCAAAACAAAATTTTCGTCCGGTTTTCATGGCTCCATCGGTGGCGTGTGACAACAAGATCGCAATAACCACTCCTAACATGCATCAATGGGCGTCGATGGTCTACACCGATGCGGCGTCACAGTAGCATCACCTTTTTCTCGATAACGCATTTACGGCTCTCCCAATGACGCAAACACTAGCACCTAATGACACGCGACACTGTTACCTAATGACACGTGACAACGGATCGTAATGACGCGTGACACTTTGGTTCCCGATGACGCGCGACACTTCGGATCCTAAGGCGCGCGACACAACGGATCCTAATGACGCGCGACATTTCTTTCCTAATGACGCGCATCGTCGTAATAAGCAATTTCAGCGGCGTGTGACACTATAGACTATTAATCGCGTGCCTTTGGTTCCCTCTTGGCTGTGCCGTCACATCGGATTCTATTGATGCGCATCACTTCCTCCTCTTGGCGTGTGTCATAGAATCCATGGCGTGCATCGGTGGAGCCACCAACCTTGCGTCGATTGGAGCTAAAGACGCGCGTCGAGAGGAGGAAGTAGCTACGCGCGTCACAAGTCTTAGGCCGAGCGTCAATGGTCTTAGCCGACGCGCGACAATAATCTCTAGGCGATGCGCGTCGATAGGAGCCAAAGTGATGGCCAGCGTCGGTATGTGCGAGTGGCGCACGTTAGTAGGGGCTAGTGGCATACTGTTTAGCTTATAAATACCCTTCCGCCGCTCATTTTCTCGTTTTGCCTTCCCGTTCTTGAATTTTGGTATGTCTAAATCGTTGTCAAAGACGCAAGTACAACTATAATGTCGACTTCACATGCTTCCCGATTGCAAGTTCAGCAAGAAAATCAAGAGAATCCAATTCAATCGATTCCAGGATCCACTACAGAATCCCTTATGCCCTCACATCCATACGGCTTTAAAGATTTCTTGAATATCAAAATTTGATGGATGAGTGTGAATTTACTGGGGCTCGTTAATACGCCCCATTTCGAAATAGATAAGGATCTTTTGAATTACCTTTCCTTCGTCATCCTATAATTCGAGGACGGCCTTTTTATGTGACTGCGACGATGGCGAGAATGTTCCACCAATATCGAAGCAAATGACATCCATTGGTTTACGGGCCTTCCATTCAAAAATTTACCAATTATTACTTACGACCAAGGCAACACTCCGGAAGATGACAAGAAATATCTCGATTCAATATGGTTTCCATGTTGATTGTAAGTACAATTCGTTTTAATTCATATTTTTACTCTTTTTTATTCTCGATACAATT
The DNA here is from genome assembly GCA_018340775.1 of Taxus wallichiana var. yunnanensis. NCBI lineage: Eukaryota > Viridiplantae > Streptophyta > Pinopsida > Cupressales > Taxaceae > Taxus > Taxus wallichiana. The sequence continues at coordinate 434,376,599 of CM031241.1, read as the reverse complement.
TGTTGTTATAAATTAATAGTAATTTTCAACTGCTTTCGCATTTACACAGCCCATGTCAATAAATCCAAAGCGGGGTGTGGATACACAATCAATTGCACACCACTTTCTTCTTTGCACTTATTTCATTTTTCAATCCAAAATTGTTTTGCGGGAGGTCGCCAAACAGATATACCAAATTGGGCCATTATACATATACATTTGTGCCACTATCTCAAAACGAAAATTCGATTGGTGGACATATCTATCCAAAAAATAAGAACTGACATAACAAATTCAAAACTCTCGAAAAAACCTTTCGTTTATTCAACAAACTATCTCCTAAACTTCTACTTATGAGGTAATTTTAAATTTAAAAGATAAACAAATTCCTACTTGCTCTCCGATGAGGAGTTGCTGAAATTCTCAATTCCATTTGAAGAACAACAATTATAAATTATTTAGTTTGTAATTGTATTTCAATTTTCGACATTACGATTGCACGATTATTAAAACTTAAATTTTAATGTTTTCAGAGAAGATATCTTGAAGCCCTTCCCCGAAAAAAAGGCGTTATCGAGAGGAAGAGGCCAACAACACGCTGATGCTTCGGGAATCCCAATCTGAAATGGAAGCTCACTCCTCTCCAAACCATCAACAGTTTGAACTCGTTAAACGCCGAGAAGTAATACCTTCGCATATATTATTTAAAAATTTCAAACTTGCATATTTATTTTTCAATTTAAATTTTAACCAAATGATTTGACAACATTTAATATTGATAAATTGCGGGGACTTTGGAACATTCTTCCCCAACTCACTCCATACAATTGCATGCATTCATATCTTCCGAATGTAGACCTCCTTGAGTACAACTCCTACAAGGCCACCGGTAAAGTAGCAGAGAAAAACAACCCTCGACCACAAGGTACAACTTCTCTATAGTACGTTTAATTTCGTAGTTTTGACTTTATGGATTGTTTTAATATTTTTCATTTTTTTCTTGTACTTTTCATCACATGTCACCATGATCAAATGGCGGCACCGACACCCACTCAACAAATTCTTTTTAAAATGCCAACCAGAGGAACAACGAAAAGAACATTGGTAAACGCATGCCTTTTGTTCCTACCCTAGTGGGACACTAAACCCTTGCCTCCTCGTTTGAATTCCAACTCTCTCACTTGGTGGCTTGCCCGGTCTGGGCATATCTATTTTGAACAATATAAATTTAGATGAAGATTATTTGGGCATTGATAGCAATGGCCCAACGGGCTTTTTTTTCGATACCGCGAGATGATTCAAGGCCAAAGCAGTATACTTCAAATTTCAATTTTAATATGCTTTACAATTTTAAAATACATTCTGATTTAAATTTATTTATCTACATCTTGATTAATTTTTTCACAAACAGGATCAGCCCACCCAAAGGTAGAAACAGGAGCGGTTGATCTTGGTGAAAGCCCCCATACTTCTCCAAATAAATCGTCTTCATCGATTCGGATAGTGAACAGTTTGCTACCTTTTCCTTTGGAGAACTTAATTGGTTATGATTGTCAATCCCATTTCGGTGAGTTTATTCTTCCTCGAGATCAACCACTTATAGAATGGGAGAGAAGGGCTAAAGTTCTTATCAATGAGATTATTAGTCGTTATGAAAATTATTGGCAACGGATAGTTTATACTGCCGTAGTCCGAATCAACTGCGAAGATGGATTCCTTACTTACCCAAGTAAGAAGTGGGACATCACGTATAACAACAACTATAAAGACAACATTTTAGATAAGGCATTAAACAAATTGGAAAATATTAGTGCCGAGGCCTGGCATATTTTAACAAATGGTCCAAGGACAAGGATTTGGTAGCATCGCAAATGCCGAAAGAGATAGAGCGGTTGTAAGTTCTATTACATTCAAACAATCATTCTTGTTAACTTGAAATTTTCATTTTTATTAATATTTTGAATTGACATTACTCTTTTTGTGCAAATTGAAATATGAAAATTTGAAGAGTCGGGGAAGGTTTTGCAAGTTCACTTGGAAACAAATGAAGAACAACTTATCCGCAAAAAATTTGAAGCAAAATATTGTTTTGGTTAACAAACAAAACAATACACTAAAGCGGATAATTAAAGAGCATGGTCTCGACCACGAAATATTATTCAAAGCTAAAGCGGCTGATCCAAATTTCTTTGTCATTGCAGGAGATGCACAAATCAAGAAGAAAGAATTTTAAAAATGCGGACAGTCTTCTTGAAGATCTAATAAGTTTAGGGGTTATTTCTCGGTGTTGGGGAAAGAGGCACAAGTAAGCCCGTTGGGAAGAGAGAGCGAGTAGAATTGGATAAAGAAAAAGAGGGTTTTGAAAATTAGAAACTTTTATTATTGGGAACTTCAAATATTGAATTTGAAAACTTCTACTATTGAGTATTACTATGGTATTTGAATTTAATTATATGGATTTATATGAAGTGTTTAATTTTAATTGCATTAAATGGTGATTATCATGAATTATATGTATGTTTCTTGAATGATGATAATTGATAATTAATGATACATGATGATGAAAGACGATGATAAATTTAATGTGGATATTGTAAAATGTAGTGCCTAAATATCTTGACGTTTTTGCAAAATGTGCATTGGTATTTCCCTCCCATTAACAATGATGGATAGGTGATCGTGGATATTAAATCTCAAAAAGGTGTTAGGATTTTAAGATCTAATAAATCTTTCCAATTTTCAAAAGCAGTGCATCAAAACTATCCTCGGGAACAATACAATATATCAAGACTTTGACATACCATTTTCCTCATCCGTATATAATCCACAATATAGATTAATCTGCCTGTGCATGTTTCATCGATGTATTGATCTCCTTTAACATTGGAAGAATACCAACCAATGTAAGCAATGTCTCCAAATAAGTTAAACGGTACAATAACAAGTCCCTTGCCCTATCAACTTCAATGGCCGGTATTTGTGCATGAAACCAACCAATGAAGGATACTCCTCACGAACTCGCATGCGAGTTCATACAAAGAGATCAATCTAGTCTCCACATCCTTCGAGTTTTTGCCATCCTGTAATTCCAATTGTAAATTTTGGAATTCCAGAAAATGCTGGGCTCGCTTGACATATAGGCATGGAGTTCTCTTATAAGGTCTTCTAATTTAGCAACATTTTCGTGGTTGCTTACCATTTTATATACGCTAAATTCATTATGTGAGCCATACGGTGAATTGGTAGGAGATATGGGGCCCCTTTGTTTTTGTAATCTAACACAGAGCCCTGTTCGGTGACCTGCATGTGAAATGATGCACCATCTACTCCAACACATACCAACTTCGTAGCAATTTCATAATCAGTCATACCAATGACATCTTTCAAATGAGAAACAACTATTTCGTACAAGTTTTCGACATTGCAATTTTCAACCATTTTCATAACACCCACGGATGAGGTGTCCTTATATGATTTTCTAATGTATAGATGTGGATAAATACCCATGTGGTGTTGTCGTGATGTCACTTCATCAATTGAAAGAGAGATAAAGTTTGCTTTTTTTACGTTCTCTTTCAAATCTTCCTTCTCTATCATCGAGAGGCATTTTGCCATTTCCCATCCACTACTTTCGGACCAATGATACTTGAGGTACATTCAACATTCCGTTAAATTGATACAAAACTTTGAAATCTAGGAAATCAAATCGCTCTTCCTTTTTTAGTATTTGAAAAAGAGTAGAGAATTGTATGAATTTTGCATGTAGATTTGTTTCTTTCATCTTACCAATATGCGATGTGATCGTTTCTCCCTTTCCAACGGATGTCCTGTTTTTTTTTGCTCTGCCTCATATTCCGCTACGTATCTAACATGCATGCATTCTTTTTCGATTTTCCACCTATGTGTTTTGATTTTCTCGCCATCCGCACTTTGCATTCTGATTAAATATTGTTTTCCACAATGTTTTTCTATAGTGTCCAAATTGATTGCATTTTTGTTGCTTTCCCAATTTCCACGCATATATTGTACATGTACATTCGAGATGGGATTTCTTTAGAATTAGATGACTGTATACGAGTTCAATAAACGGAAATTTAGCTGCCAAATCAAACTTGTATGTCCCGCCAATGGTCCACATATTCTTGTTCGTTTTCAATGCTTTACTTTTTAGTAGAAATTTGAGCAATATCCACAATCACCAAGTTTCCTCTTTATTGGACCGGAGTTTGATTTTGATTTACATCTTCCATTTCTTTGAGGGTTTGATGCTCATTGATATCTAGTTGCACTTCAGTTTAAGCACCCAAACAGAACAATATCTTCAAGATCGGCATATTATCGTAGGTTTCATTTGTTTGACTTTGATACTATGCAGAATGCATGTCCACCTCAATAATACCTTCCACACGTCAGCATTCGATTCTTTGTGGTGGCATCTATATGATTGGTATTTACAATGATATACGTATCCGCAGATTTTCCAAAATACTTGAAGAGTGATTTCGAGATTTCTTACTTACTTTTAGGTCATTCATATTCTTTGAGTGGCACCTTCCATTATTCGAAAAGAGTCTGCGTCAAGAAAAACCAAGTAGCGACTGGCCCGATTAGTCGAGGTCTTGTCGCGCGTCCTCTCGCTCGAGGTCTTTGTCACAATTCCTCACGTCGTGCGTCAACACTTCCTCTGTCACGCGTCAACACTTCCTCTGTTGTGTGTAAACACTCTCTCATCACAGCGTCAATACTACCTGCGGTCTCGTGTCAACACTTTCTGTCGCGCGTCAACGATGCCCTTCTGTCGTGCATCAACACTTTGCGCATTTGTCGCGCGTCCAACAATCACAAAGCTAACGGTAATGAATCAATCTCTCGGTGCTTAAGGGTACGCGAGTTCAAATTTCAAAGTATTGGTAATTTGTTAAGCTACTTGAGGTATACTACCCGGTGAATCAGCTAGGTTTTTATAGGAGATGTTTTCAAATGAAGGTGAAGCCGACCCCCCAGAAAAAATATACTATATATTTTAGGCGAACAGTCTTGCGACCCACTCCGAAAAATTCGCCTTTTCAAATTTTCATAATATGAAATTTTCGCCATATTACGAATATTCGCCGCTAAAATTATCTAGTCCCTTTCTTTATGTAGATAGCTAGGACCTTGATAAGAATAGTCTACCCATATAATGGTATGTATGTTATGTTTACATAGGGATTTATTATTCAAATTTTAACACTAATGACTTGACATGTTTACTAGTACCTCAAGAGATGAGTGGGAAAACCAAAAATACCAACCACAAATGTCAAAAATAAGATCAAATATAAAGAGGAAATGGGTGTCTCGCGCTACATGTCCAGGACCTAGGCGCTAATTTCAAGAGACAAGTGACACCAAATGAGTGATAAATGATGACAATGATCCCGAGACTTGACCGTAACTATGTGTATGAGTGAAAAATGTGCAAGACAAACAAAAATAAAGGTCAACAAGATAAACAGGATGGACTATGAAATGGATCATCATGAGTATTTTTCTTACGCAAGATCCATATATAAAACAACATACTTGACGGTATAATAATAGTAGTAAGTGTGTGATTTTGTGTCTACATTTACCCCCTAATTTATGTTGGTGAGGGAAATCTTGGTAACATGAAGTAGATAGAAGTGTTGGTTCCTCAGAATCGCACCCCCTAGGGGAAGGGGGTCCACGGTCGGGTGACGAGGGGAGACCGTGTGATGTGTCATTTGTAGTCGGGGAGGAAGGGTCTCCTCCGATCGCTGCCCACCCTCTTAACGAGGTGATGGGAGGCACCCCAGATAAAGGGTGCGGTTGTGGTCCTTACTAATTTTAGCTATGCCCAAAGTAAGGGTGAAAGGACCCGGGGATGCAAAATCGGGGGAGTATGGAGGTTGGGGTGCAAAGTCGAAAAGGTACTTTGTAAAATCATAAAAAGGGGAAAATCGGGGCTAGGTGTAGCCACTAAATACAAATATCACTCGAAAGGGTGGTCATAAATGCTCCAAACAACCAGGGACCCGATGTGGACCGCGAAGGGTGAGTATAGATCCGACCCAAAACTCCTTGACCCAAAATTTGATGATCAAATCAATAATGGACTTTGACTCGGATATGAGAACTAGATAGTTATATCGGTTAATAATGTTTTCTTTGGGCATGTACATTTTGTGTGAACAAAGTGATCCAAATCCTGCTAGATGGGTTCTAGTTTTGTTGCAAAGTTGTGTAAATTTTTTGTGAGAATGGAGGAAACTCCTCTTGAGGCGGAAAGAAAAAAATGAGAGAAAGGCCATGAGAGGAAATGGTGAGGAATAAGAGAAGAAAATACCTAACCATCCCCTATTTGGGTCTCAACATGAATTTTAACAAATAAAATGAATGGGCTCTTTGGAAAAGAAAATTGCATGCGGGGAAGGCTCCAAGAAAATCAATCTTTAAATTCCTTACAATCCAGCTTAGTACACCTGAGGCAGGATCATAGTATGCGAGATAATTCTGAAGTAGTCTGAATCAAGGGGACCCCAATAAATTACAAGTTATACCCCCAAACCCTACTCACTCCACAAGGAGATTTTACAGGCTTAAGAAATGAAGTTTTTAGGTACCCTAGAAAAGCATCAGATACTTACACCTTTCCTAGACAAGATCCAAGCAAGTGCGGGATAAGTTCAAAATCTAATTATATTTATAAACCACAAATAATTTTTAATGAAAAAACACACATCATTCCCTACAAACACCATTTTGAGACAAAAACAAAGGGAATTAACACGATTCAAGACAAATTCATCATATACACACCATTAAACATAGGAAAAGACAAGGGAAACATATATTTATGCTCTCAAATTATGTTAATGACTCTATAATATGTGATCACCTTAACATTAATGCCCCATAACTGGTTTAGACAGAGAAAAGCTTTAACACAACTAATCCCCCTTCCCTGGTTTGTAATGCCATTGTGAATTCCCACCAAAAATTCCTCCTCAAGGACTTCCACATTTTTTCGCATTCTTCCCTTTTTCTTTCTTCAAAATTCTCCACCCCCTTTTTTCTTTTTTTTTACCTCCATAAATAGATCCTCTGATCTCTTTTAGGTTTCAAGAGAATATTCCTTAGATACCCATATTAATTGTCAATGCTTCCAACTTCCTCAAGCCGCCATGAAATCAAACACAACCATTCTCAAACATCACAATTACGTAAATTGCCATCATGTCTAGGGTACGTCATTTGATGACACAACTAGATATTTTCTAGGTCATAAACCTAAAATATTTTCCACGTGTGTACAATCATGATGTGGCTAGAAAGATTAATGTGATGAGACTTTCTTGAATTATGCAAGCGGTTAATCCATCTCCGAAAAAACTTTCCCCATAAACAACTAACCTTTATTTAAAACTATCACTTACCAAAAAATTCCCATGTTAGGTCATCTCGGGAAGCAATTGAGAAATGTAGAATAACTTCCCATGTTAGGTCATCAGGAAAGTGGCGATATAACTCCTAAGTTATGTCATCTAGGAAAGTGGTGATATAACTCCCAAGTTAGGTCATCTAGGAGGATAAATGCGTTGTGTTCATGTTGGTTGGTTTATATGATTGAAATTGTGTTGTTGATATTGAATGTATGTGATTGTTTTGATTGTTTGATTACTCATGGAGATATTTTATGCTTGCTGTTTCCCTAGGTTAGGTCATTAGGGGAATCACTAAAAAGTGATGTGACATGTTGTGTGGCATATGAGAAAATGTTTGATAATGGTGTGTTAGAAAAAAAAAAATTCACATAATGGATTAAGGGTAATTATAGGATGGCGCCAATTATGTGCCCCACCTTTCGGAAAAATGGGAGTGATGATGAGAACGAGTCTTGAAATGAAAGTAATCACGTAATGATGTATTGATGGGTATGGGATGTATATCATTAAAATTTAGTGTATAGTGAGTGTAAAAGAAGGGTAATATAAATAGAATATGTGTGAAATGTGTTTGTTATGGTAGTAGGTAGAATTCTAAAAATAATGTCGCAAAACGAGACAAAATCGGAGTAGGTATTTTCAAGATATGATCGAAACCATGTGATGTGAATTAGTTGAGAGAATGAACGTGACAAATGACCATAGTAAAGTGAATAATGGGAAGTTACTATAAATAGTAGTGTAAAAAGTGAATGAGAAACTCATTTTTCATTTGTGCAAGTGTGATAGTGAGCTTTGAGTATGTGAGGATGTTGCAAGTTAGAGCAATGGCGCTCTTGAGTTGATTCGAGATGGTGGCAATGGTTGTGGCGTCGTGTATGATGGCAGTGTTGGTAAGTGGGATTTTTTTTTAAAATGTGGTGATATTAGTCATTTTGAATGATTTTTTGTGAAATTTTTGTTTTTAAATTTCTCAGCGTTTTGGACACGGACAAGATCGGGAAGACACTAATGACCTTCAGGACAAGAGTTCCCAGACATGGGAACTGGTGTCATGTTCTTGGGTGCCCCAATCTTGATTCAGGGTGCTTGTGTCCAGAGAGGGTGAGTTGAGGCTAGAGTGATGTAAATGTGAAAGTTGATGCACGTTGATGTTGTAGATAATTATGTTTGTATATGTATGATGTCTTTACCGTGTTTATTGTTGTTTTATGGTGCACAGAGAGGATATCCATTTAAGAGAGTTTCTTAGTGAATGTCATTTGAGTACTTTTCTTGGATTGGGGTTGTCAGGATGATGAGTGAAATTTTATGGATCATTTCAATCTGTGTGGCACATAGCAAGAAATGGGGATGTGCTCCATAATATGCCTATGCTTACAACTCTATACGAGAGGTGGTGTGTAGATACTTGCACATTTTGGTTATGTACACGGGAGATGTGAATCCACACTAGAGGACGTGTATCACATACTGTGATTACCTATTCAGGAAAAAGGGTACAAGTTATGATATTCGATGATATGCGAGACATATGAGGACCGCTCGGTGGGTATTGTTTTTGGACTATAGTTCCTACTGAGGCCCATATTAGCCTAGATGTTATTCTGAGATCAGGGGTTCCACGATTATAGAAGTTTATTACCATGGTGATAGCATCATCGATTGCATTGGAGGGTGGTGGTGTAGGCATCTTATATAAGATGCATGATATCTATCATCGGATAGAGGAGGAGAGCACTAGGTATGCCTAGGCATGATGTGTATTGGCCCACCTGTTTAGGGATATATATAGATTTACATAGGAGGAGCATGGGTGTGGCATTGAAGTTATGACATTGTTGCATGTATGGGCATATGAGCATATTTCATTATTTAAGCTAGTTGGTGAGCAACGAGGTGAGTGGTCTAGAAAAATATATTTACAAGTATATATGTTAGTGTACGAGGTAGGAAGATGACACAAATACCTATAGAGCTATGCTAGATCGTATGGGGCCAGAGGCCATACCGAGACTACAGAGGATGGCCAAAGGATGTAGTAGAGCTATGATGTGTACGTCATATTATGTGGTTAGAGGATTAGTTTCAAGTTAAACGGGTTTCACGACACTTTGGCATGGCCTGGGACGTACCCACAAAGCCATATCTATGGGTTAGAGCTATTAGGGGGTGAGATGTATTAGAGCAAGACCAAGGTCCACAATAGGGCGAGATAGTACCTCCAGGACATACGATGAAGATGTGGTATGTATGGGTTAGAGCTATTAGGGAATTGAGGAGTATTAGAGCGAGACCAAGGTCCACGGTAGAGGGCGAGATAGTACCTCTGAGGACATACGAGGAAGATGTGGCGATTGAGTGATAGATGTAGATGATACAGGGGTGTATAGAGGTATTCCGTGATTGGTGGGCCTCACATTGATGGTATTTTTGTTCCTAGTTTTGGCGGATGTGGTGGGGATACCACCGTGGTAGGATTAGATGGGAAAACATCTTCCCCAGTGGCATAGCGATGGTGATATCAGAGCGTGAGTATTTATATCGTTATGTTGTATGACTTTTTGTTTGGTTGTGTAATGGTCATTATTGTCTAATGTGTTTTTCTTATGGTTGGAGGGGATGCGTATTGGTCATTGATTGTGGACACATCTATTCCAACGTTGACATGGAATGTGACCAGCGACACACTCGTGGGTGGAGGAATATTATAGTGTCAGATGATAATGTGTGCGATCATGCCCATTTGTTTGAGTCGATAAAGATAGCAGGTGATGTGTAGCATGATGTTGAGTGAGAGGGATGAAGCGTGAGAGGAGACATGACGAGGCTAGAGAGGAGGCGGTGGTGGTTCTTTAAGTTTATAGGAAGCCACTCCCACCACCTTACCCGATGAATTACGAACTAGGGAGCCCGCACTTTTGAGCGCTAGGATTGCCTCAGGCAGCCCCATAAAAATTAAGCTTAAAGAAGCCAGGGGGAGGGGGAGACCATTTAGAATTCCTCCTAGCCAAAGAGGAAGGAAGAGAAGATTTCAAAGCACCATCCCTAGGTTTGATAATCTTAGGCCAATTCTTTTCTAACTCCCTGTCATGAGAAGTAAAAGAACAAGATCTAGACCAATTCGAGGACACTGCTTCAAAGATATCTCCTTCTAACCTAAAAGGACCATTTCCACATAGCTACTTTCTTCCCTAGAGATCCTTTTATTCCTTTCCCACCAGATGTGCCATAGAAGAAGCACAAGGCTACAAAGCCAAATGGAAGAAATACCTCTAGAGTGATATTTAATAGGCCAAGCCAAAATGGCTTCAGGAAGGGAATATGGTTGTACCCAAGGGAGGTTGAGTTTGGCACACAACCAATTCCAACATTTCACAGCAAAGGGGCAATGCAATAATAAATGATCCCTATCTTCCTCTTTCTTCTCACACAAGATAACATCTAGTGGGACCTTGAAATCCAAACTTTTTCCTCCTTTCCTGAGTAAGTATTTTGCCTTGGAAAGCCATCCAAGTGAAAAGGTCAGCCTTCGAGAGGGCAAGAGGGCACCCAACAATCCTTCCAAATTCTATTCTCAACAACAACCTCAGAATGTAATAGAAGATAACCAAGATGCGGGAGTAAGAACCCAAGGAAGCAACGTCCAAACAATTTCATCTTGTTGATTAGACAACAAAACTTGTCTATCATGGAGAGCATAAATGAAATTATTTTAATCTTCCTCGGAAAACCAAAATGATCTAGTTTTTCCATTGAAACACAAAGGAAAGGTGATCAACGAACTGTCCATAGTTAGAAACGACATGACCCCAAGCTTCTAGCAAGGATCTTTTAATCCCCTCAAACTCAGGAATGTCACCAAGGGTAGAGAAACCATTCCAAGGGTCATCCCAAAAAGGGATTTTTCTCCATTCCCAAGCCTCCACTCAACATTATTTAAAAGCAAAGATCTAAAATCAATCATAAAATTCCAGATATGGGAGCCCATAGGAGGATTCACAATATGGAGGATAGATTAAGGAAGAGGGGCCCCAAAATATTTCTTCTCGAACACCTAATCGAGATGATTGTTTGGTTTGGAAATCGATTCCAAACCATCTTGCACCAATGGCCAAATTTTGTAAGCCAAGATTAAGAATATATGCTCCACTGAAGCTCTTTGGGTTTAGCAAGAGTATCCCAACTGATTAGTGGAATTTTTCTTTCTCCGGAGAGACCTTGCAAAGGAGCTTTCTCATAGAACCTTGATTTCTCCAACACTCTTGGGAATTTTAAGGACAAACAACAAATACAAGGGAGAAGCACATAGACAGGACTTAATAAGAATCAATCTCCCACCCTAGAGATCCGTCTCCCTTTCCAAGAGTTTAATTTAGCTTCCATAGAGGAGAGAAAATCCTTCCACATAGAAGCCTTTCCTGAACCTTTAAACAAGGGGATACCAAGATAATTTACCGACAAGCTACCCTTTTTGAATATGTATATATTTAGAAATCGAGTTTCAGGATGCGGGAGACATTGAAGAAAAATATGCGGGATTTAAGGAGACCGACCTCTTGATCGACAACTAACGAGTAACCATCCAATGTAGCTTTTAATTCTTTAGCTTCACGAATGCTAGCCTTACCAAACAAAAAAAGTATCATCCGCAAACTGTTGGTGGGAGACAGAGCAACCCCATCGGTAATTTTCAACCCCAAAAGTTTTCCTTCCACCATCTTTTTCCTTGTAGACACTGCCAAGAGATTAACAACCAAAATATACGAGAAAGGAAGGCAGAGAGGCCCCCCTAATACCTTGATTGCTCACAAAAAAACCCTTAGCACTCACATTAATCAAAATAGAGAAAGAAGGGCGGATATACAACCGAAGATCCAATCACACGAAGCTTGGAGAAACCAAATTTTCTGAGAGTTCTAATGAGAAACCTCCGATTAATCTTATCATAATCCTTATTGATGTCAAGCTTTAAGAGCTATGGCCTTGGAAATAATTTTATATGAGGTGTTACTGAAGGGAAACCACCTAAAATTTCTGCAAAAGGAGGAGGGCCAAGTCAAGGCTGTTTGGGAAGAGGCAAATAAAGGTGCTATTCAAATTTTGAGCACGAACGAGATCTCCTCGAATCTTCCATCGCCACTCAAACATCATAACCAACAATTTTCCAAAACTTCTTAAAAAATCACCGATAAACCATCTAGACCTGGAGCCTTATTCTTTTCCATAGAAGATATTTTTGATTGTTTATTAATGTATTTTTTTTTTTCAATTTTTAATAATTTGTAATTTTGATTAATTTTTGTATTGTATAATTTTATTTTAAAAAATTAGTTTTTGTTTTATTTTATTAATTAATTTTTGATTTATTTTTAATTTTTATTATTATTAATTTTATTTTTGTCTTTTTTTATTTCAATATTTAATTTTTAGTTTTTATTGATTTTAATTTTACTTTTGATTATTTTAATTATTAATTTAATTTCTTAATTTGCATTAATTTTTAATTTAATTTAATTTTAAATATTTTTTTAATTCCAATTTCTTCTTTTTATTGATTATAGTTTTTAATTTTTAATTTTTAATATTTTTTAATTATTATTAATTCTTAATGTTTTTACTAATTTTAATTTTTGATTATTTATTTTTAACTTTTAATTTTTAATATTTAATTTATATTACTTTTAATATATAATTTTTTTTTTTAAATTTGATTTTTTCATAAAAATTAATAAATAATAATAATCATTTCCTTATTTATATTATTAATAATTATAGTTCTTGTTAATTTGAGTTTTTAATTTTTTAATTTTAATTTCTAATTTTTATTAATTATAGTTTATAATTTCTTAATTTCTAATATTTTTAAAATTAATTTTAATTCTTAATTTTTAATAATTCTTAATTATTTACTAATTTTAATTTTGGATTTTTGTAATTTTAAATTTTAATTTATAATATTTTATTTTTACTTTTAATATATAATTTTAATTAATTTTTAACTTTATTTTATAATTTTCTTGAATTTTAATTTTATTCCTTATTAATAATGATAATATAAATAGCAAAATTATTATTTTAATTCATTAATTTTTATTAATTTTTAATTTTTATTAATTTTTAATTTTAATTAATTATTAATTGTTTTTAAAACTAATTAACGGTGTATCGGCATGTTAATATCACCAAAGGTGATATTGCTAGTTTAGAAAATGCTTTTGAGATCAATTGTGTATAGTTTTTCTTGATGCATTTTGAATCATTATTCATGCTTTATTATTAGGATAATCGGTGTAATATTTTAATATTATCTTTTAAAAATATAAAATAATGTATTTATTTATACACTTCTCAATAAAATAAATTAAAAATATATTTATTTATTTAATTGTATGAATATCAATATATTTTGTATTTAAATCCGCATAAAAATAATAGTAAGTAATTTTTTTTTTATGAAAAGGGATCTTATATTATATTAATGCAATAAGATACAAGATAGATTTCAACAAAAAAGTGGGTGGTATGAGAGCACGCCCCAAAACCACAAACAAAGCTAGGCCGAGCCTAGAATAACAAGAGTCAAACTAGGCCGAGCCTAGAGAGTACAAAAAGCATTGCTTTCAAAACATTAAAAAAACACTATCAATGCGTGCAATAACAAACATGCCCGAGGCAGGCGGATCCTGATCATCTAGCCACCCCAAACTAGGAAAGTCCTTGCCAACATCTGGAAGCTCCCAACCGGTAGCAATTTATTCCTCCGGGTCTGCTTCCCCATGCGTAGGAATGGCGAGGCTGAGGCGAGGGAATTTTTCTGATGGTGGCGGAGGGTGGTGGTGGGTACCAGTGTCTTGTTGCAGCTGAATGACACAAGAGAGCCCCACCCATGTTAGTGAGGTGGCGAGCCCTAGCCCTACTGGCGAGATGATGAATGCGGCGGAGAGCCACAGTCACGGCGGTGAGTGATGAGTAACTATGCTAATGTAATGGCCCTAGGGAGTGGCAGTATGGATGAAAGCACAACGTTGAGACCGGTTACGTTGACCACCACAGCGAAGGGAAAGGAGCGCATGGTGGGAGATGGATGCCTTCAGACGGGCTTCCCCCTAGTGGAGCGAAGAGAGTCTGGAGGTGATCCACCACTAGTGCCACCTTGTTTGCCTGAACTTGAATTTGTAGAAGCACATTGGAGATCACCATAGATTTATTATAAATCAAGAAAGATTGATCAACTGCAAAATTAACAAAGAAAAAAACATTTCTTTCTTTCTATATCCAAAACAGAATATCCCCTCTGAAAACATGCCAAATCTAGGTGAACATAGGCAGAAGTTTGGGATTATCTCCCAATAGGATATGCTGCCAAGTGATACAGTGGGGTCATGAAGGAAAAAAATGAATGGATCCAGTTCCAAGCAATTTGAGCTTTGGGATAGAACTGCGAATACATGCAAAAGCGTTTCCAAATGTCCACAGAAGGGGCATTTGGGAGCCGGGATCCCAATTGAACAAGACAAGCCCTGATAGGAAGGCCTTGGTGTAGAATACACCAAAGGAAATTTGTAATATTGGGCTCCACACATATAGTCTAAATAGTTTCAAATTACCTACCCCAGGTAGACAGAGTGGAGTGAGTTCCACAACGAGTATTAAGTTTTTCCGCCATGGGCAAACGAGTATATAGTCATATTTTAAATATACAACTTATACACAATAATTATTAAAAAAGTGTGTTACAATTAAAATCATGAAAATGTGTAAATGAAAGTCAAATTTAACTTTTTATCCTTATTTTTTTAAAAATTTGACATATTAAATTTTCCAAGAATTATACGCATCAAGTAATCATGATTAATCTCGGAAGCTTCGATGATTTTATTAAAAGAAAATAAGGTAAGGAAAGGGCTAGTGTTTCTAACCACCCTAACGTTTGGAGCTCCACAATGCCATTTGTGTCAAACATACATATGATTATATAGATTAGAATATCCACATTTGAAACAAGTAGGTTTTTTTCTTTCTTTTTTACTTAGCATCTATATTACAAACTCCTCAATTTTACCTAAATATTTCACATAAATTAAAAGTTGAGATTGTGTACTAGGTTGTTGGAAATAGAATAACAATTGGACTTTAAATTTACATGAACAACCTGTTTCTTCTTTTTAGCTTTAAAATAGTTGCGATTATATATATATATATATATATATAAAGCATATTAATATATAAAAATATTTATTAGTATGTTTAAAAATCCTAAAGTTGTTTTCTTCGATCTTATTTTTGGGCTCACATTTTTCACTCCTTTTCGATCTTCAATCTTCTTCCTTGATTACCGCATTGCTTCGTCCGGTGAACTCGGGTGCTTCGCACCCGTCCCTCACTGTCTCCTCCCTCTCCATGGGAGCATCATGAGGTGTTATCCTTAAGGAGGAAAATGTGCCTATCATCAACATCAAGGATGATGACATCATGCCTCTATTCATCTTCTTTCGAGATATGCGTTAATTTACAAGTTCGTGGGTTTTTGGCCCAGGCTCCTGATTTTATCAACTGGTTGAAAAATAATTGGAACATATCCTCCTTAAACAAGTAAAACTTCTCCCTCATGGTTTATGTAGACAAAAAATCATGCACTTTAGACATTATTTATTCCAATTTCATACTTACCATTTAGAAGGTTCTTAAGTGAAGAAAGTACTAATTAACCCCTATCTTTTGGCCATCTTGTTTTACTTTATTTCTTTACTACCCACCTCTTGCACTCATATGCCTTGTCAAATTCTATCATCCCGCATTATTTTAGCCTCGAATAGGGCGCCTAGATTAGTATTGGGGCGCCTGTGGCCACCTTGGTCCCACCAGGGGCACCCCCGGACCCTTTTTGCACTTTCCCGCCATCTTTTGGGCTCTTTCTAGCCGTTTCACCTTCTTATCCTTTTGTTGGTTGGCCATTTCAAGGCTAATTTTGAAATTAGATCAAGAGAACCCTATAAATATAAATTTATGAGGGACCTAAAATCATTCACTACTATCACTCATCTAGAGTTGCATCCATATATTGTATTTGAATATCACTTGCATCCACATAGCTCCATCGTAAGGCACAAGGCTAGGACATCTACATCACTTTTCATAGGGGAGGGATTCTATTATATTCCATGCACACATTCTATTACATTTTCTACATTTAGTTATTGCTCTCTACTTCACAAAGTGTGATTAGCACAATAAAACCTAGGGTTTATTATGCACACACTCACCAAAACTACATTTGGGTCCAAAATGCGGTCTGGCCTTTCGGTTAAATAAGCCCACTTATTGTGACAGTGAGTCATCAGACCCATTCATTTGCATTTTAATTTTTAGGGATTGATGCTTGTTTAGGGTTTTTAGGTCTTTATTCATATTGGATCATTTACGACATCCATTATATGAAAACGAATTTGATCAACACACAACAAGGGTTTAGGACCACCTCCCATCCTTGTGAGATTCGATTTGAGTTTTTACACAAACTAGGGTGCCCATTTTGCAAACCAGTTGCACCCGCAGTGCACCCCAATCCCTCTCCAAGTGCTCCAGATCCTAACAAGATCCTCCATATCCATCCTTTTTAGGACTTACGCATAGTTGTTCATGCTTCCAAATTTTCCAGTCACCACTACGACACTGTCCTATGAGCATCTTCTATTCATCTGAGTTCTTTCCTCTTCCTTCTTGCACATTAGGTTTAACATTTTCCTTTACATAGTTTCTTAGATCATTTACATACTTCTTTGCTACATTTATTTACTTTGTTAGAGTTGCTTTCATAGCTTAGATTAACTATCCCCATATACTACTTTATTAGTAAATTTTAGTTAATCATTTTGGTGAACCCGACTTGATCATTCACTCTTCTGATTCTTCATTCATTGGCATCCTAGGATTAAGTAATCATGAGTATCTCAATCATGATTATTTACTTTAAAATCTTGATTTACTTGCATTGAGTCCAAAATTTTCCTAGCTCTACTACTCGTATTCATTCGGACATGCATGCCAATTCAGTTTATCAAGTCTTTATTGATGCATTCTCTTCACACCTAGTTTTCAAGTCTAATCTTCCCACTTTGATGTTCACACTTTTGATAATGATCCACCTGCATATCATATCTCGCCTTCATAACGTAGCTATCAAGCATACTTTGATTGATAATGGATCTCGAACTTAACTTGTGTCTATGTCATTCCTTGCGGGCCGAATTAAGGTTTGGCGCTCTAGAAGTACTCGGAGCGTGTGAATGTTTTTAAACAATTATAGACTTAGTATAACTCTTGACACATTTTATTAAAGCTATAAAGGTTTTTTTCTTGCCTTTGCCATAACAAAACTATCAATGACATCATCATAATTTATTGTTGTAGCGATGTCGCATTCAATCATCAAAATAGAAAGCCTATTCAATTTAGTTTCACCCATTGTTGACCTTAAATTGCTTTTTACTCTTGTTAGAGTGAAAATGCTCTCTCATAACTACAATTTCCAACAGGAATGCAAAGAAACATTCGTATTGCAACATCTAGATTTGGGAACGTGGTGTCTAGTCCACTTTTTCTTAAATAATTTGACATTGATGATATACTTGTCAAGTTTTCACGTCTTACTAATGCACAAGAAATGGATGCATTGAATGTCAAGGAGGTTTCAAGTCTCGTGTTATATATTTTACTAAAGAATTAGAGCATTTCAATATTGTCTAATTATCAATATCTTTTAAATTGTTCAAAAATCCAAACCTATCATTTAACACACTATATGCTTCATTTCTTCTTGATAATTCCCTTATTAAGTTGTCTATAATAACATAAAATACCTCCACCCTCATACGATCCCTTCTATTTGTTGAATTTTGACATCTCTCGTTTCATCAAAGTAAACTTTTCTTTTTCTTTTATTATCAATTTCCTACTCTTCTTTTCCACTAATGATCTTAGCGTATGTTGCTCATATGTATCGAAATTCTCTCTAATATTTTGAATATAATCTATCGATGAATTATCTTTGAGTCTGACCATGGTTAAGTAAATGTTTACCTTTTGTAGATATTTGTTAGTTGCATCCATTCTTTCAAGAATACTATACCAAATACAACACCTCATACAAGTTTCTAACTTGTCTCTGTTTTCCTGAATACACTTTACTTCATGTACGCGTGGTAGTTGTTTGATTTTTGTCTTGTGCTATATTGAGGAAAACATCTTGAATTGTACTATATCCCAAGAAAAGTGCTTTAACTGCATCAACTCTAGGAACCATCTTGTTTTAGAAAGAGATTTTACAACAGGGACAAATTCCATCCAAAAAAATTAATAATATTTCCCACTGATACGTTGAGGCACTTAGGAAAGTGTAAATAAGTTGAAATCTTGAGAGAAAATCTATAGTTGTTGTACAACATTCTCTGCAACTAAAGATCCAAAAAGATTTAAGGAATTCCCTAGACAAGGTACAAACTCAGGTCATACGGTTGTGAATTTTAATCCTATTCAGCAGACACATGTATTTTCCATACATGTTACTTGCATTATCATATGCTTGCCCTCGACAATATTTGATATTAATGTCATAGTCATCTAGTGTTGTAAGTACAGAAGCTTCTAAATCACATGATTTGTGTCCAACCGAAGGAATGTATTTTAAAAATCGTTCAACTGGAAAACCTTCTTGAGAAACATACCTTACCACAAATGCTAACTAGTCAGTGTGAGATACATCAGGTGTGAGTCAACAATAAATGAAAAATATTTTACGTTGTGGAGTTCTTCAACTATTTTGTTTATAAATTTTTGTGCCATAAGGTCAATAAATTCATTACATGTTATCGTAGATAAATAAGATGGAACTCCTTTTCTTGCATTTCCATACCGTGAAATGTGATTTGCCAAATATGGGTCAAACTCTCAATAAGGTCTAAACACCCTAAAAATTTTCCATTTCTAGAAGATCCTAATAAATTGTCACCACCACGAAAGGAAATACCTCTAGTAATAAGGAATTTCCATGATTCTGACAATATGCTTTAAAACATTCCTCGAATACTCTACTTCATTTTGGTATTGACTTATAGTGTAGAATCAACTCTTCCCAAAACATTACTTTGAGTCATGAAATTAAGAATTGAATTATGTGATCGGGAATCCTCATGCTCTCTTAAACTAGCCGATGCATTTTTCCAATCATTAAATCCCATTTTGGAAAATGTGGTTGATTTTAGCTTGAAAAAGGTGACAAGGAATGCAATAAACAACTCCTTTTGACTCTGAGGAAAGCAACCATTCTCTTAATTTTTGTTCATTGTTTAAAAGTTTCCGTTGAAACAAATCTTTAGAAATATATCTAAAACAATATGAGTATTGGCATTTTGAATTTGAAAAATCAACTTTCATATCTTGTTTTGGTGTATTTAAAATTATATATTCTATTGTATCGTTATACATTACCCATTTTACGGGATCGGGATCAACAATGAAATGTTCATTAACGATGGGTTGAACAATAGTATTGTCATTGTTCTCTTGTTGTGTGTTCTCCTTCTCTTGTGTGTTTTCATCTCATATTGACTTTGATTGTATATTTTTGTCACTAAGCTGAAGAATAATTCTCATTTTCATTAAAAACTACATTTGACTTTAAATTTTCATTTGATGCACTTAAAAATATATTTATTTTAGGTATCTTTTTCAAAAGGTTTTTTCCTCCTCAATTTTTGTTTAGCTATTTTTCAAATTGAGCACCACTTAATTTTTTTGTTTTATCCATTTGAGGCGAACACTTATCAAGTTACTGATAACTACCACGAATACTTGTTGATAATGTATTAATGATGCTTATAAATTATAATCAATGAAATACTATTCCAAAAGTGAAATAATATAAATACAATCAATAACAATTACATAATGAAAATAATTAAAAATTTAAATCAAAATGTAATAATATAATTGATGCAATTGAGAACAAAATTAATGCAACATCAAATGTAAGATACTTTAGAGCGAGTTAGGGTTTGATCACTTAGCTTTATGTTCTCCCCCAGAGATGAATAATGATCTACTAGATCCGGTGTTGAACTTGATTTAGAAAGGAACTTTAGGCTTTGGCATTTTGTGGACTTTGGAGAAATATCTTCATCGTCTGGCGCACATTACAATTTGCGGCTGCGCGGGCTAGGAGATTCGGAGTCACACTGGAGAATATGATATTTTTCAATTAGTTTAGAGCATACACGATGACTGCAGTTTGCAGTTGCACAATTGTCAACACACATATCTGAAAGATTGAATCAGTGAATCTTTGATACTTGATTATTGATAGTCTAATAGAATCATAGAAGTTGATCACTCCTCAATGCCTCGGCCCTCGGTGTTTTTGCTCTACAGGTTTGAGTCGAGTGAGTCACATACACCAAGTCCATCAATGATCATAGATATTAGAATCATAGAAGGCGAAGTTGCTCACTGAGTCACTCCTCAACCACCTCACACTGCTCTGTCTACGATCCTGAGTCACAAATTACAATACACCATTACCAAGTCGACATTCCGAGTTTCCATGCCAAAAATAAATTCTAACGCAACAGTGTGAGAGGCGAGAGGCATGTTGAAACAAGTCTGCGACTTTGCACTTAAAACTTTTAAATCAAAACCGTAAATGAAACATTGATACTTGCTAATTAAATACGATCTACTTGTTTATAAATAATAAATATATAATTTGTAAACAACGTTGTCATTCTTTGTCAAAAAAATGGTTGTCTGAATGTCAAAAATAGCTAAGCAAATCGGGCTTTAGATTTTAGCGATCACATAAATAGAAGAAAGATTCATGGATATAGTAAAATTTTAGAGCATTCTAAACGGATTGAATATACTTGTTTCAACGTGACACTTTAATATTCTGCCACAGAATTTTTTTAAAGAAAGTGGCGCCCTCCCTTTTGTGTGCCCTAGGCAACTGCCTAGGTTGCCTAGGGTAAGACACACCCCTAATTCCTTGAGGTCTTAGGTCTTACCGCTCATGATGTCAATCCATCTTGTATTTCACTACATGCTTATGATGGTTCTCTTTGTCCTTTTCTCGGTCATGTTGCATTGCATATCACAATTGGTCAAAAGACTGTCCACATCATATTTTTTTGTGGTTGAACTCCGAGTATCCTACAAATGTCTTTTGGGAAGGTCGTGGCTTTATACGATGCACGTTGTCGCCTCTATTGTACATAATTGTGTCAAATTCTTACATCACAAGATGGATTGTATCATTTTTGTGGCCGTAATCCATTCCAAAGATTGCGGCCGGTTCCTAATACTAGTCATCCTATTCCACACACAAATATCACAGATGAGCCCCAACCTAGGGAAGAACCACCTCACTTACCACCACTTGATGGTACCATTTGTGTGATAGATGTCATTTCTTACGTGCCACATACTACTACTGCATGCTGCTATGATTCCTTATCAGGTGCCTGTCCAATCCATGGACATCACTCTATCATATAAGCCTTCACATGTACCATCTCCCTTAGCATGCCCACCATTTACTTACACAATTTTCATGAATAATTCATACTAGGAACACATTCCATTTGATCCTACATGCAATGAAACTATATGTAAACATGAGGGTCTAGACCACTTGGGATTTTCTTTTGAGGACCTCTATCTCATATCACATGCTCCTCATCTTTATTATGGATTTATTCATATCACTGCTACTTATGGTTTGCATGTCTTTCATCTTATAGTTTATCTATCGTGTACTCCTCACTCGTCATCACTTACATTAGGATAATCATAGTTTGATTATATTGGGGTATACTAGATTCAAATCATATAGATATTTCCTTTCTATGCCTTTTGGATCTATTTTCATCTGTAATAGCTCTTTCCTAGGATACACACCAAATATCACTCATTGGTACACATGGTTGCCCACTTCCTCCATTCATTGATGAGGAGTATGCTATGGATAGGTATAATTCATGCCTCGATGGTTCATTATGTGATCCACCCGACACTATTTCTTATCAAGTTACTAATGCTTACCCATTTGACTATGAACATGAGAGGAATGATATTCTAGATGACATTACATGATAGCCTAGTTTACTATGCATACATTGGGGGCCTAGTATTCACATCTCCCCCATTCACCACCATGACACATTTCTTCTTATCATTTATGTCCTTACATCACACTATATCACACTCTTAAGGTATAATCTCATCCGGGCATTGATATACATACATTTCTTTGTCATACACCTTCATCACCACATAATGGACCTTCATTCTTCATTTTTAGTAGTCGATTCAATTCATGACATGGGGGCATAACACCTAATATCCTGGTCACTCATCATAACATTCATACATATATCATCCTTGCATTTCATATAGGCATTTTGAGCACATGTTCTAGCATCGACCACTACCCGATCACACACTCTGGTGCTTTGGTTCACACTTGGATCATGTTAAGGGCTTACTACACATGAACCCCACACATTGTACCTATTCATAAATTATGCTTCATACACCATAAATTATACACTTAGTCTACAAATTTTTACATTTTTGCATTTATAAAACATACATCATACTAGTCACCATTATATCTACACCATTTTCTAGGCGTCTTACATCTTATGCTACTTATCTTACATCTTTGCATTATTTATTACTTACATGCCATACATATTCCATCACACATTTTTCACGCATATTCTACATACTTATCGAATCTTCATTACATTGTAGTACACATTACATTACTAATCCATTTACATATATGTCATTTTACACATTCTACACCTCTTTCATTTACATTCTACATATCACGTACTCACACATTATATTCACTTTGCAGGTTTACACATTCTACACATCTTGCATTTGCATTCTACACATAGTGTATTTACACATTATCATCATCGGGGTTCATTTTAAGACACCCCTATAAAATTGTAGGTGTAAAATACCGGCGAATATCCCCGTACCCACTTTCGTGAAGGTGAATTTCTGATATCCCAAAACAAAATTTTCACTGGTTTTTCATGGCTCCATCGGTGGCGTCTGCATGACAACAAGAGCGATAACCACTCTAACATGCGTCGATGGAGCGTCAATGGTCTGGACCGACACACGTCACCTTCGGCGCGTCACCTTTTTCGATAATGCGGCTCCGGCTCCCAATGCGCGGAACATGCGCACCTAATGACGCATAACTGCGCTTTTAATGACGCCGCGCACTTTGGATCGTAATGACGCAGCGACACCGGTTCCTGATGACGCGCGACATTGGATCCTAATGGCGTGCGGCATCTTGTTTCCTAATGACGTCGTCGGTAAAGCTTTCTGGTGACATGCGCGACACTATAGACTATTGACGCTTGCGTCTTTGGTTCCTCTTGGCGGCGTCATCTTGGATTCTATTGACGTCGTCACTTCCTCCTCTTGGCGCAGCGTCGATAGAATCCGATGGCGTCGCATCGATGGGAGCCAGCGACGTGCGCGTCGATTGGAGCCAAAGACGCTGCGTCGAAGAGGAGGAAGTGACGCGTCACAAGTCTTAGGCCGACGCGGCGTCGATGGTCTTAGGCGACGCGTGACAAAAGTCTGAAGCCGACGTGTCATAGGAGCCGATGGACGGCGCTTCGATATGTGCGCGGTGATGCACGTCGGTGGGTCTAGTGACGCTCGTTTAGCTTATAAATACCCTTCGCGCTCATTTTCTCGTTTTACCTTCCCGTTCTTGAATTTTTGCAAGTCTAAATCGTTGTCAAAGACACAAGTACAACTATAATGTCGACTTCACATGCTTCCCAACCGTTACTGAAGTTCAAAGAAGAAAATCAAGAGAATCCAATTCAATCGATTCCAAGGATCAACTATAGGAATCCCTTATGCCCTCACATCGATACTGCTTTAAAGATGTCTTGAATATCAAAATTTGATGGATGAGTGTGAATTTACAGGCTCGTTAATATGCCCCATTTGAAATAGATAAGGATCTTTTGAATTACCTTTTGTCATCCTACAATTCGAGAGACGGCCTTTTTATGTGACTTTGGGCGATGGCAAAATGTTCCACCAATTCGATTATCGAAGCAAATGACATCCATTGGTTTACGGGCCTTCCGTCAAAAATTTACCAATTGTTACGACCAAGGCAACACTCACCAGAAGATGACAAGAAATATCTCGAATCATTATACGGTTTCCATGTTGATTGTAAGTATAATTCGTTTTAATTCATATTTTATTCTATTTTTTATTACGATACAATTTGCTTGTTATAAATTGATAGTAATTTTCACATTTTTCGCATTTGCACCCATGTCAATAAATCCGGTGAGGTGTGGATACACAATCAATTGCACACCACTTTCTTGCTGCACTTATTTCATTTTTTCAAGCCAGAATTGTTTTGCAGGGTCGCCAAACAGATATACCAAATTGGGCCATTGCATACATTTGTGCCACTATCTCAAAACGAAAATTCGATTGGTGCACATATCTATCCAAAAAAATAAGAACTGACATAACAAATTCAAAACTCTCAGATAAACCTTTCATTTATTCAACAAACTATCTCCTCGGCTTCTACTATGAGGCAATTTTAAATTTAAAAGATAAACAAATTCCTACTTGCTCTGATGAGGAGTTGCTGAAATTCTCAATTCCATTTGAAGAACAACAGGTATAAACTATTTAGTTTGTAATTGTATTTCAATTTTCGACATTACAGTGCACAGTTATTAAAACTTAAATTTTAATGTTTTGCAGAGAAGATATCTTGAAGCCCTTCCCCGAAAAAGGTGTTATCGAGAGGAAGAGGCCAACAACACGCCGATGCTTCTTTGGGAATCCCAATCTAAAATGGAAGCTCACTCCTCTCCAAACCCTCAACAGTTTGAACTCGTTAAACGCCGGAGAAGTAATACCTTCGCATATATTATTTAAAAATTCCAAACTTGCATATTTATTTTTCAATTTAAATTTTAACCAAATGATTTGACAACATTTAATATTGATTTGAATTGCGGGACTTTGGAACATTCTTCCCAAACTCACTCTTCATACTCACTCCATACGATGCACATGCATTCATATCTTCGAATGCACACTCGAGTACAAATCCTACAAGGCCATCCATAGCACCGAGAAAAACAACCCTCGACCACAAGGTACAACTTTTCGATAGTACGTTTAATTTCAAAGTTTTGACTTTATGAATTGTTTTAATATTTTTCATTTTTTTCTTGTACTTTTTAGCACATGTCGGTCATGATCAAACCGCAGCACCGACACCCACTCAACAAATTATTTTTAAAATGCCAACCAGAGGAACAACGAAAAGAACATTGGTAAACGCATGCCTTTTGCTCCGGCCCCTAGTGGGACACTAAACCTTGCCTCCTCGTTTCGAATTCCAACTCTCTCACTTGGTGGCTTGCCCAAAGTCTGAATGTAGCATATCTATTTTGAACAATATAAATTTAGATGAAGATTATTTGGGCATTGATAGCATGATGACCCAACTTGTTTTTCATACCCGCGAGATGATTCAAGGCCGTAATGGTATACTTCAAATTTCAATTTTAATATGCTTTACAATTTTAAAATACATTTCGATTTAAATTTATTTATCTAAATCTTGATTAATTTTTCACAAACAGATCAGCCCACCCAAAGGCGCAAGTAGTAGTTGATCTTGGTGAAAGCCCCCATACTTCTCTCGCAAGAGATCGTCTTCATCGATTCGATTAGTGAACAATTGCCACCTTTTCCTTTGGAGAACTTAATTGGTTATGATTGTCAATCCCATTTGAGTGAGTTTATTCTTCCTCGATCAACCAACTTATGGAATGGGAGAGAAGGGCTAAAGTTCTTATCAATGAGATTATTAGTCGTTATGAAAATTATTGGCAACGGATAGTTTATACGTTGCAGGTCTAATTCTAATCAACTGCAAAGATGGATTCCTTACTTACCCAAGTAAGAAGTGGGACATCACGTATAACAACAACTATAAAGACAACATTTTAGATAAGGCATTAAACAAATTGGAAAATATTAGTGCCGAGGCCTAGGCATATTTTAACAAATGGTCCAAGGACAAGGATTTGGTAGCAATCGCAAATGCCGAAAGAGATAGAGCGGTTGTAAGTTCTATTACATTCAAACAATCATTCTTGTTAATTTGAAATTTTCATTTTTATTAATATTTTGAATTGACATTACTCTTTTTGTGCGGTTGAAATATGAAAATTTGAAGAGAGTCAGGGAAGGTTTTGCAAGTTCACTTGGAAATAGCGAAGAAACGACTTATCCGCAAAAAAAATTTGAAGCAAAATATTGTTTTGGTTAACAAACAAAACAATACACTAAAGCGGATAATTAAAGAGCATGGTCTCGACCACTGAAATATTATTCAAAGCTAAAGCGAAAGATTTGATCCAAATTTGTCTTTGTCACAGGAGATGCGACAAATCAAGAAGAAAGAATTTTAAAAAATCTCAGACAGTCTTTGCGAAGATCTAATAAGTTTAGGGGTTATTTCTGGTGTTGGGAAAGAGGTACACCACAACGTTAGGGAAGAGAGCAGAGTAGAATTGGATAAAGAAAAAGAGGGTTTTGAAAATTAGAAACTTTTATTATTGGGAACTTCAAATATTGAATTTGAAAACTTCTACTATTGAGTATTACTATGGTATTTGAATTTAATTATATGGATTTATATGAAGTGTTTAATTTTAATTGCATTAAATGGTGATTATCATGAATTATATGTATGTTTCTTGAATGATGATAATTGATAATTAATGATACATGATGATGAAAGACGATGATAAATTTAATGTGGATATTGTAAAATGTAGTGCCTAAATATCTTGGCGTTTTAAAATGTGCATTGGTATTTCCCTCCCATTAACAATGATGGATAGGTGATCGTGGATATTAAATCTCAAAAGGTGTTAGGATTTTTAAGATCTAATAAATCTTTCCAATTTTCAAAAACAGTGCATCAAAACTATCACAGGAACAATACAATATATCAAGACTTTGACATACCATTTTCCTCATCCGTATATAATCCACAATATAGATTAATCTGCCTTGCATATGTTTCATCGATGTATTGATCTCCTTTAACATTGGAAGAATACCACCAATGTAAGCAATGTCTCCAAATAAGTTAAACGGTCTATAACAAGTCCCTTGCCCTATCAACTTCATGGCGGTTATTTGTCGTGAAACCAACCGATGAAGGATACTCCTCCACGAACTCCGCATGCGAGTTCATACAAAGAGATCAATCTAGTCTCCACATCCTTCAGAAGTTTTTGCCATCTGTAATTCCAATTGTAAATTTTTGGAATTCGGAAAATGCTTTGGGTCGCTTTGACATATAGGCATGGAGTTCTCTTATAAGGTCTTCTAATTTAGCAACATTTTCGTGGTTCTTACCATTTTATACGCTAAATTCATTATGTGAGCCATACGGTGAATTGGTAGGAGATATGGGGCCACTTGTTGTTTGTAATCTAACACAGAGCCACTGTTCGGTGACCCCGCATGGCAGATGCACCATCTACTCCAACACATACCAACTTCGTAGCAATTTCATAATCAGTCATACCAAAGAACATCTTTCAAATGAGAAACAACTATTTTATAAGTTTTCGGCATTGCAATTTTCAACCATTTTCATAACACCCAACGATGAGGTGTCCTTATATGATTTTCTAATGTATAGATGTGGATAAATACCCATGTGGTGTTGTCGACTGATGTCACTTCATCAATTGAAAGAGAGATAAAGTTTGCTTTTTTACGTTCTCTTTCAAATCTTCCTTCTCTATCATCGAGAGGCATTTTTCCATTTCCCATCCACTACTTTCAGACCAATGAGATTGAGGTACATTCAACATTCCGTTAAATTGATACAAAACTTTGAAATCGAGGAAATCTGAAATCGCTCTTCCTTTTTTAGTATTTGAAAAAGAGTAGAGAATTGTATGAATTTTGCATGTAGATTTGTTTCTTTCATCTTACCAATATGCGATGTGATCGTTCTCCTTTTTCAAACAGATGTCTGTTTTTTTTTCCGCCTCATATTCCGCTACGTATCTAACATGCATGCATTCTTTTCGCTTTTCCACCTATGTGTTTTGATTTTACGCCATCCGCATTGCATTACGATTAAATATTGTTTTCCACAATGTTTTTCTATAGTGTCCAGCTTCAGTTGCATTTTTTGTTGCTTTCCCAATTTCCACGTACATATTGTACATGTACATTCAGATGGGATTTCTTTAGAATTAGATGATTGTATAGGTTCAATAAACAGAAATTTAGCTGCCCAATCAAACTTGTATGTCCTGCCAATGGTCCACATATTCTTGTTCGTTTTCAATGCTTTACTTTTTTGAGTAGAATTTTGAGCAATATCACAATCACCGGTTTCCTCTTTATTGGACCGGAGTTTGATTTTGATTTACTGTCTTCCATTTTTTGAGGTTTGTATTGTGATATCTATTGCACTTACGGTTGCACCCCAACGGGAACAATATCTTCAAGATCTCGGCATATTATCGTAGGTTTCATTTGTTTGACTTTGATACTGTACGCGAGAATGCATGTCCACCTCAATAATACCTTCCACACAATCGATGATTCTCGATTCTTTGTGGTGGCATCTATATGATTGGTATTTACAATTTTACAATATCTATCATGATTTTCCAAAATACATGAAGAGTGATTTTGAGATTTCTTACTTACTTTTAGGTCATTCATATTCTTTGGTGGCACCTTCCATTATTCTCAAAAGAGTCCTGCGTCAAGAAAAAAACCAAGTAGCGACTTTGTCGAGGTGTGAGGTCTTGTCACACTGCGTCCTCTGTCTCGAGGTCTTTGTAAGCACTTCCTCTCTGTCGCACGTCAACACTTGTCCTGGCGTCAACACTTCCTCTGTCGCGGCGTCAACACTCTCTCGCGGCGTCAATATACTACCACAGTGGGTCGTGTCAACACTTCCTCTGCCGCAATCGGTCGAAGGCTTTGTCCGCGTCAGCAGTGCCACGTCGTCAAGGTCCACACTTTTGCATTTGTCTCGCGTCAACAATCACGTGCTAACAATGCCCGAATCTCTCGGTGCTTAATGCAGCGAGTTCAAATTTCAAAGTATTGGTAATTTGTTAAGCTACTTGAGGTATACTACCGTTGCCAATCAGCTAGGTTTTTATAGGAGATGTTTTCAAATGAAGGCGAAGCCGACCCCCGAAAAAAATATACTATATATTTTAGTGACAGTATGCCCACTCCGAATAATTCGCCTTTTCAAATTTTCATAATATGAAATTTTCGCCATATTACAAATATTCGCCGCTAAAATTATCTAGTCCCTTTCTTTATGTAGATAGCTAGGACCTTGATAAGAATAGTCTACCCATATAATGGTATGTATGTTATGTTTACATAGGATTTATTATTCAAATTTTAACACTAATGACCCGACATGTTTACTAGTACCTCGAGAGATGAGAGGGAAAACCAAAAATACCAACCTCAAATGTCAAAAATAAGATCAAATATAAAGAGGAAATGGGTGTCAAGGCTACTGTCCAGACCTAGGCGCTAATGTCCAGAGACAAGTGACACCAAATGAGTGATAAATGATAGACAATGATCCCTGAGACTTGACCAGAACTATGTGTATGAGTGAAAAATGTGCAAGACAAACAAAAATAAAGGTCAACAAGATAAACAGATGGACTATGAAATGGATCATCAGTGAGTATTTTTCTTACGCAAGATCCGTATATAAAACAACATACTTGACGGTATAATAATAGTAGTAAGTGTTTGATTTTGTGTCTACATTTACCCCTAATTTATGTTGGTGAGGGAAATCTTGGTAACATGAAGTAGATAGAAGTGTTGGTTCCCAGAAACTGCACCCCCTAGGGGGAAGGGGGGTCCGCGGTGGACAACGGTCGGGTGACGAGGGGAGACCCGTGTGATGTGTCATTTGTAGTCAGGGAGGAAGGGTCTCCCTCCGATCGCCTGCCCACCCCTCCTAACGAGGTGATGGGAGGCACCCGGATAAAGGGTGTGGTTGTGGTCCTTACTAATTTTGGCTATGCCCAAGTAAGGGTGAAAGGACCCGGGGATGCAGTCAGGGGAGTATGGAGGTTGGGGTGCAAAGTCGAAAAGGTACTTGTAAAATCATAAAAAAGGGGAAAATCGGGGCTAGGTGTAGCCACTAAATACAAATCTCACTCGAAAGAGTGGTCATAAAATGCTCCAAACAACCAGGGACCCGATGTGGACCGCGAAGGGTGAGTATAGATCCGACCCAAAACTCCTTGACCCAAAATTTGATGATCAAATCAATAATGAAGGACTTTGACTCGAGATATGAGAACTAGATAGTTATATTAGGTTAATAGTGTTTTCTTTGGGCATGTACATTTTGTGTGAACAAAGTGATCCAAATCTGCTAGATGGGTTCTAGTTTTGCTTTGAAAGTTGTGTAAATTTTTTTGTGAGAATGGAGGAAACTCCTCTTGAACGGAAAGAAAAAAATGAGAGAAAGGCCATGAGAGGAAATGGTGAGGAATAAGAGAAGAAAATACCTAACCATCGCCTATTTGGGTCTCAACATGAATTTTAACAAATAAAATGAATGGGCTCTTTGGAAAAGAAAATTGCATGCGAGGAAGGCTCCAAGAAAATCAATCTTTAAATTCCTTACAATCCAAAACTTAGTACACACGAGGCGGGATCATAGTATGCGAGATAATTTGAAGTAGTCTGAATCAAGGGGACCCAAATAAATTACAAGCTATACCCCCAAACCCTACTCACTCCACAAGGAGATTTTACTGGAGCTTAAGAAATGAAGTTTTTAGGTACCCTAGAAAAGCATCGATACTTACACCTTTCCTAGACAAGATCCAAGCAAGTGCGGGATAAGTTCAAAATCTAATTATATTTATAACCCACAAATACTTTTTAATGAAAAAAACACACATCATTCCCTACAAACACCATTTTGAGACAAAAACAAAGGGAATTAACACGATTCAAGACAAATTCATCATATACACACCATTAAACATAGGAAAAGACAAGGGAAACATATATTTATGCTCTCAAATTATGTTAATGACTCTATAATATGTGATCACCTTAACATTAATGCCCCATAACTTGGTTTAGATAGAGAAAAAGCTTTAACACAACTAATCCCCCTTCCCTGGTTCAGTAATGCCATTGTGAATTCCCACCAAAAATTCCTCCTCGAGGACTTCCCGCCAATTTTTCGCATTCTTCCCTTTTTCTTTCTTCAAAATTCTCCACCCCCTTTTTTTTCTTTTTTACCTCCATAAATAGATCCTCTCATCTCTTTTAGGGTTCAAGGAATATTCCTTAGATACCCATATTAATTGTCAATGTTTCCAACTTCCTCGAGCCACCATGAAATCAAACACAACCATTCTCAAATATCTCACAATTACGTAAATTGCCATCATGTCTAGGGTACGTCATTTGATGACACAACCAGCTATTTTCTAGGTCATAAACCTAAAATATTTTCCACGTGTGTCTGATCATGATGTGGCTAGAAATATTAATGTGATGAGACTTTCTCGAATTATGCGAGGCGAGTTAATCCATCTCCGAAAAAACTTTCCCCATAAACAACTAACCTTTATTTAAAACTATCACTTACCAAAAAAATTCCCATGTTAGGTCATCTGAAGCAATTGAGAAATGTAGAATAACTTCCCATGTTAGGTCATCTAGGAAAGTGGCGATATAACTCCTAAGTTATGTCATCTAGGAAAGTGGTGATATAACTCCCAAGTTAGGTCATCTAGGAGGATAAATGCGTTGTGTTCATGTTGGTTGGTTTATATGATTGAAATTGTGTTGTTGATATTGAATGTATGTGATTGTTTTGATTGTTTGATTACTCATGGAGATATTTTATGCTTGTTTCCCCTAGGTTAGGTCATTAGGGGGAATCACTAAAAAGTGATGTGACATGTTGTGTGGTATATGAGAAAATGTTTGATAATGGTGTGTTAGAAATTTTTTTTTCACATAATGGATTAAGGGTAATTATAGGATGACCCCAATTATATGCCCCACCTTTCGGAAAAATGGTGAGTGATGATTTAGAAGAAGTTTGAGCTGAAAGTAATCACGTAATGATGTATTGATGGGTATGGGATGTATATCATTAAAATTTAGTGTATAGTGAGTGTAAAATAAGGGCAATATAAATAGAATATGTGTGAAATGTGTTTGTTATAGTAGTAGGTGGAATTCTAAAAATAATGTCGCAAACGAGACAAAAATCGGAGTAGGTATGCTCAAGATATGATCGAAACCATGTGATGTGAATTAGTTGAGAGAATGAACGTGACAAATGACCATAGTAAAGTGAATAATGGAAAGTTACTATAAATAGTAGTGTAAAAGTGAATGAGAAACTCATTTTCATTTGTGCAAGTGTGATAGTGAGCTTTGAGTATGTGAGGATGTTGCAAGTTAGAGCAGGCGCTCTTGAGTTGATTCTAGATGGTGGCAACGGTTGTGGCGTCGTGTACGATGGTAGTGTTGGTAAGTGGGATTTTTTTTAAAATGTGGTGATATTAGTCATTTTGAATGATTTTACTCGAAATTTTTGTTTTTAAATTTCTTAGCATTTTGGACCTGGACAAGATCGGTGAAGACACTAATGACCTTGATCAAGAGTTCCCAGTCATGGAACTGGTGTCATGTTCTGGGTGCCCAATCTTGATTCGGTGCTTGTGTCGAGAGAGGGTGAGTTGAGGCTAGAGTGATGTAAATGTGAAAGTTGATGCACGTTGATGTTGTAGATAATTATGTTTGTATATGTATGATGTGCTACCACCGTGTTTATTGTTGTTTTATGGTACACGAGAGGGATATCCATTTAAGAGAGTTTCTTAGTGAATGTCATTTGAGTACTTTTCTTGGATTGGGGTTGTCAGATGATGAGTGAAATGTTATGGATCGTTTGGTCAGGGCACATAGCAGAATGGGGGATGTGCCCCATAATATGCCTATGCTTACAACTTTATGCGAGAGGTGGTGTGTAGATACTTGCACATTTTGGTTATGTACACGGAGATGGCAGGTCACACTAGAGGGCGTGTATCACATCTGTGATTACCTATTCAGGAAAAAAGGGTACAAGTTATGGTATTCGATGATATGCGAGACATATGAGGACCGCTCGGTGGTAGTATTGTTTTTGGACTATAGTTCCCTCACCGAGGCCCATATTAGCCTAGATGTTATTCTTAGATCGGGGTTCCACGATTACAGTTTATTACCATGGTGATAGCATCGTCGATTGCAGTGGAGGGTGGTGGTGTAGGCATCTTATATAAGATGCATGATATCTATCATCGGATAAAGGAGGAGAGCACTAGGTATGCCTAGGCATGATGTGTATTAGCCCACTTTGTTTAGGGATATATATAGATTTACATAGGAGGAGCATGGGTGTGGCATTGAAGTTATGACATTGTTGCATGTATGGGCATATGAGCATATTTCAGTATTTAAGCTAGTTGGTGAGCAACGAGGTGAGTGGTCTAGAACAAATATATTTACAGGTATATATGTTAGTGTACGAGGTAGGAAGATAGACACAAATACCTATAGAGCTATGCTTAGATCGTATGGGGCCAGAGGCCATACCGAGACTTCGAGGGATGGCCAAAGGATGTAGTAGAGCTACGATGTGTACGTAATATTATGTGGTTAGAGGATTAGTTTCAAGTTGAACGGGTTTCACGACACTTTGGCATGGCCTAGGACGCACCCACAAAGCCATATGTATGGGTTAGAGCTATTAGGGAATTGAGATGTATTAGAAGGCGCGAGACCAAGGTCCACAATGAGGGCGAGATAGTACCTCCAAGAGGACATATGATGAAGATGTGGTATGTATGGGTTAGAGCTATTAGGGAATGAGGAGTATTAGAGCGAGACCAAGGTCCACAGTGAGGGTAGATAGTACCTCCGAGGACATACGAGGAAGATGTGGCGATTGAGTGATAGATGTAGATGATACAGGGTGTATAGAGGTATTCCGTGATTGGTGGGCCTCACATTGATGGGTATTTTTGTTCCTAGTTTTGGCGGATGTGGTGGGGATACCACCAGGGGTAGGATTAGATGGGAAAACATCTTCCCCAAAGTGGCATAAGCGATGGTGATATCGGGCGTGAGTATTTATATCGTTATGTTGTATGACTTTTTGTTTGGTTGTGTAATGGTCATTATTGTCTAATGTGTTTTTCTTATGGTTGGAGGGATGCGTATTGGTCATTGATTGTGGACACATCTATTCCAACGTTGACATGGAATGTGACCACCGACACACTCGTGGGTGGAGGAATATTATAGTGTCTAGATGATAATGTGTGCGATCATGCCCATTTGTTTGAGTCGATAAAGATAGCAGCAGTGATGATGTGTAGCATGATGTTGAGTGAGAGGGATGAAGCGTGAGAGGAGACATGACGAGCTAGAGAGGAGGCGGTGGTGATTCTCTAGCAGAGGATGTATTTTCTTGTTTTGTTGAGTTATGGAGTCACTTCGTGGAGCATTGTTGGAGAATACCCCATTACTGAAGATAGATAGATATAGTGGTCATGATCAACAATAGAGGGTGAGTGGCAAGGATTCTAGTTCTAGAGCTCTTGCATTGGTAGATAGTGATAGTGATGATAATATTTGATATATTTTGATGTATTGATGTAGGGGAGTTGCCCTCAAGATGATGAGATGTATTGTAATCATTATTGTAAACTATATGTGTGTGTGTATGAACTTGTTAGCATATTATTGTTATATTTGATGTTTTATTGGTGTTTCTTGTGATGATGTGTTGATTATTGTTTTGAATTGATTTACTGATGGTAGTTGTGATGATGATATAATGTATATACTTGATAGATGATATATGTAATGTGATTGCAAAAAAGTGTATTTTAGGTATGAATAAAGTTATGATGAATGATAGAGTTAAAATGAATCATGTGTAAAACTATGAGATGGTCGTAATATTATAGTGAAGCTCATGTTGGTATGATGAAGATGGGGGAAGAATAGTGATGCCCCGAGTGTATAGATGATAAGGTTCATTTATATAAGACCCCTTAGCAGTAAAGAATGAACTGTAAAGCAAGAGTGCATCATCGGGAAATGATTCGATAAGGTGCACTAGATGAATTGAGAAAGTACATGAAGAGAGGTTCTTATTGTAACAGATCCCTCAACATTTATGTAATAACTTGTAAGAACATGAGTGCGTCATTGGGGGTAATTTTATAGAAATTACCTACCAAATACCAAGTGACGTGAAGCGGTGGAAGCATGTGGAATGAAAGCATCATGATTATATGAGTTGAACTAAATGTCATGTGGAGTAGTGCTAATGATGGGAGAAGTGGCGGTGGGAAGTGTAAATGCTTTGAGGATGTGGAATCTAATGTGCATTAGTAGCATGACATGGCGGATGAGATGTTGCGGCGATGGATGGATGAGATGGGGAACACGCATGAGTAATGACTTGTGGCGGTGGAGGGACAATGACCTTAGAACTAGCTAAAAGAGATAACTCAATGGAGTAACAACACGCCTATGAGGGAGTGGAGATATAGACAATAAAAAGAAAGAAAGAGAGAAAAAGCACCTCTAAAACCACGACAAAGCATCAAAACCCTAAAAATAAAGATGCATATGAAGGGGTTAGACGTGTCCTCAACTGTGAAATTAATTGACTTATCACTGAACGTTGCACTACATCTCAGACCCAATGTAGTTCTAGGTGTGTGTGTGTGGGATTGTGCCCTAGGTTGCTCTTGTCTCAGTCACATATGAAGTAGTGATCAATTAACTAGATGTAGAATATAAATAATGTGTGCATGGAAACAATAAACTCCTCGGGTATGAATTGTGATACATATGAACTAACCTTGTGTCCTTGTGATGGAACTAGATGGGCGCAAAAATGGAGCTATAGATGCCTTGATGGATGCAACCTTAGGTGGTGATAGCTAACGCTTAGTGCTTTGTACTTGGTCCCTTATTATGATCACATAAATTTATTTCTATATGACACCCTCGCTTGAATTTTGTAATTAACCACCGAAAAGGCCGACTACCAAAAAGAGAAGATGCTTAAATGGCTAGAAAGGACCCAAAAGTGAGAGTAAAGAGTAAAGAGGATAGGTGGCCCTAGAGGGGATGAGGGCGCATGGCGTTGGCATCCTAGATGGGTTCTCTAGTCCATAAAGGTGAAATTAAAGTATGAAAACACAGATTGGGCCAATAAAGGTGCAAGACCGAAAGTAGCAATAGAAAGAAAGCGAAGGATGGCCAAAGACATGGGTTAGTAAGTACTCTTCTTGCTTGGGAGCCATATGAATATTAGTATATAATTGAGACTAGATAATGACTCAAAGTGCATGATTTTGTGTCTACACATGGAGAAAAAATATTGCTTTTGAGTAGGATAATTAAAATTGATGGAGATCATTTGCTTAGGGTAGACATGTATGCAATAAAATTGTTTGCATCTTTTGAAAAAAATTGTCTTACAACAATTTGGGAGAGGAACTTGGTTTGGTGGGAGTTGACATAGTCGAAGGTTCTTGATGATTCCAAAGAGTTGTTTGAGAAGTGTGGACCAAGGCATGTGAACCATTGAATTGAATGCCTCAAAGATGTGTACATTCAGCGGACCCATGACAATTGTGAGAGATGCTCAAAATGGGTTTGATGAAATTACTATGGAACCCCTTAAGAAAATACGGTTGAAATGTGTAATGTCAACTGCACACTCTCACTTGCTAGCACATTTCGGGAGGATCCTCTCTATCCCTTCTTAACTTGTTTTCAAGTGCTTGTAAATTTAATCTAAAGGGGAGAAACACATTGAATGCGGTTCAATACGAACAAATATTGCTTGATATTACACTAAACATTTATACCTCTTTTAAGGAAATGTTGTGCCAAGTTTAATCAACCATGGACAAGCCACTTTGAGCGGCGTGCTAAAAAAAGAAATCTCAAAATCCCCCTAAACAAACCTATTACATGTTCACCATAGCTTATGTGTGACCCAATATTTTGTTAGAGTCTTGACTATTTAATAAGAACATAATATTTTTTAGTGGAGCTCACATTATATTTAACAAATCACAATCTTTTTGTGCAAAAATAATATACAATATTCATGTTACTTTATGAAATTATTAAATCAAAATATATAATAATCATGCTAAAACAATATAATACATTTATTTTAAAATAAAGAAGAAAAATGATATAAAAATGATGTTAACAAAACACCCAATAAATATTAGTAACAAAATTATGTAGTCTCGTATTAGACAAATTAGTGGTTTCATATTTATAAAGAAAACCTAATGAACCAAAGTTATATTTTATATGTATACACATTGATCCTTTCTTTTCACGTATAGGGGAGATATATAGTATCCGAGCACCCTAACTTTGCATATGTGAGAAGGCCATGTAGGTACCTTGTTGGTATTTAAAAGTTACACCATTGTGTAATATATGATGTAAAGATATAAGAAATGCATAATTCTTCGGTGGCGTTCACCTTTAAAGATACTCTTGTTGGAAAGTGTCAAATTTCAGTTGTTCGAAGTTTGTTGTCTTAACTTTGTAGGTTGCCAGATTTTAGATATATTTCTACATTCCTATATATTTACTACCATAGATATTCATCTATGGTTCAACATCCTTTAAATGATATTATGCAATTGGCATTACTTTTGGGAGTGGCCAACGTGAGAGTTATTAATGATGTTTCACAAAATACGAGGAAATCTTGTTTTGCGAGAAAGAACAAGTCCATTGGGGAAATAGAGATGTTTGAGGAGAACTGTGGTGGTGTTTGTGGCGGGGTCATATTTGAGCAAGTTTCCATGAGGTGGATACTTGATGATGTCCAATTCATGATGCACAGACCCTTATTTGGAGATGGCGTAGGTGAAATAAACTACGCCTTCCTTTCTTACATCCACCACATCTGCAAGCCTTTCGACTTCCACAATCTCAGAGCTCGTAACATTCAAAACATGAAAAAGGAAAGAGTAGAAAAAATGGGTAATTTCTTTCCAGAGGAAACAGATAAAAAAGGAGGTTTCTTGTAGGGAAATCCATCAGCTTCGTTAGACAACACTTGCACGTTCTCTTGGGTCACATTTAACAGACCCTGCAATCCACAATCGATTTCAAATTGGAATATTTGTTATGAGGATTTTGTTAATGTTGAACAGGTTTGTGTGTCTAATATAGATATACATTATATTTGTTTAAGAAAAATAATGTGTATGATAAAATTAATTTAGAAAGCAATCTCTGCTAACCATCTGCGAAATGTATGATGATAAATATAAGGATGGTGGTCCTTTCATAATATTTGCTTAAACCATATGTTCATATGATGACTTTTGTTTTGTAATTTACTATTTTACATTATTTAAGATGTGATTGGGAGATGTTACATATGCAAACACGATAATTCTATTTTAAAGGAATTAATATAATATATAAGAGGAAAGCGAGAGAAAAGAGGAAGGGACACGATCGGGTTCGCGAGACTAATAACTCTCCATGGACACCAAGAGAAACTCCTAGAGGACGATCTCCCACGTATGCCCATTTCTCCACTTGCGAGAGAGGCATGTGAGTCATTGTTAAGAAAGAGACATGCTTAACTTGACCATCGGCATAAGTTGTATATAATTTGCCCTCAAAATCAACATCCAAGTCTTTTGGTCCTAATACGTTTCCATAACCAACTTTATATGCAGACTTGACCTTATCGTTGTAAGCCAATACTCCCACCATTTATGGAGGCGAAGGAAGGTCAATATGGGTTGGATCTATTGCAAACCTGGAGGTGAGGTGGGAGTTATGTGCGACATTGAGAGGGCGTTCAAATTCGCAAGTTCAAATGGTCACGTTAGACTTGTCCATAGTTGAGGTGCGGGAAGGATACCACGGTGTTGGAATTCCAAGCAGAGGTGGATATGGTGATGTCGGTCTTGTCCTCACATAGCCTTACTTCCCTGACCTGCGTCGTGAAGGAGAGCTCGGTAATGTCGCGGCCTTGTTGGTAGAGAAACAAATAAGAAAGATGCCTTAGGCTTGCTATAACTCGATGTAGAGACGTCTAACTGGGAGGAATCCACGAGGAGGGGCATTTTATGCCATTCGACGCTACACGTGGTCGCATGGTGTGGAAGACCATTGTACATTAAGGCCTGGAATTCTTCCGAAACAATGGGAATGTAGACCACTTTGTTCTTAGCTAATAACCACGTTATCCCCATGAGCTTGCAATCCCAACTATAAATCTTGCTCGTTATGTCTGATATTTCGTTCACCTCTGTCATTTCATTAACCTATTAACAAAAGCCCAGTAATTAGTTATGTTTGCTAATTTTCAATAGTTAGAACACCCAGAATAAGTAGGTGTTTTGCAGCTATCCTAAAGAGCAAGGACGGAGGCGAGGCGGTCACATGGTGGGGGCGGTCGGTGACATTGAAGGTCTGCAGGGGCACGTTAGAGGGCTAATCTTGTGCGGTCGAGTCCCTGAGAAACACACCATGGGGTCGTAAGTGTCATTAGGTTGGGAATGTGTATTTCGTGGCTAAGCAAGGTGCTCGCAAGTTATTCATGCACTTGTGGGAATCATCTCTTTGTTTGGTGGGTAGAAGAGATTCGGTACACTGCCATCGATGATACCCAAGACGTTGCGTGAAAAAGAACATCTCACGCTTCTTATAAATGAGGCCTCAATCTTTTTGTTCTTATCCACCCACTTCTACTCCCTCTTTACATATTCATCGCCTGCAACCACTTACACTTTGCTTAGGTATAGAGACATGGTTTCCTGTTTACATTTGCCAGCATACTCCTGGCCTTGTTTCACTTGTATGAAACAATTAGCATGCCTCTAACTTGATCAATTGAAATTTTCTAACATACTCCCAACTTGTGCCAACATAAGAGCTCTCGAACAGGGTATGGACAACCATCAAAACATAAAATATAGAGGAATTTTGTTAGATGTAGTTGCAAATGTTTTGGTAGACATGTATGCAGAATGTGGAACCTTACATAAAGGCACGTGAATTGTTTAGCAGAATGCAACTTATGTTCTTGCTCAAACATCTATCATAGATCATAGAATATATTTTACAACAAATTACACCTCCAACAAACTTAATAACGTTATCCTCACCGACGTAAGTTGCAACTCATGTGCAATTGCTAGTTTAAATATGTTTAGGACAAATGGTAGGTACACCAATAATTGAGTGTGTGACACCAATAGATGAATATCTCACATGTCATGGTATGATTGACCCTTACAAACTAGTATTTAGTACTCTTTACCTATTGACTGGTACATCCTTTTTTTAATATACTCACACATTTAATCACAAAACTACCTTCATCTTTGGAATACACCAAACCTGACTTTTATACATTTGAAGATGAAGTTGATGGGCCTACTTAATATACATCATCTCCCTCGACCATCACAAAATGTTATCCTTTCATGTACCGAGACAAAGTATATTCCTATTCAATGCCCACTAAAAATCACTCGCTCATCCCGTGAACTAAGTTAAAACTCATAAAGTTAATCTTAAACACAGCTCAACGGCGATGAAGATGCAGATGAATGTATGAAATAACATATTTGCCTCATTGTTATGCGAGCATTCTCCGACTGAGGATTGAACACATGGAAATCGTGGTCTTCACCTTTTGCCTCCATCAATTCCGCCTCTTTGCCCGCCTTCTTCAGCGCTTCGTAATAGCAGACACTTCTATCTTTAAATAAATCCTTTTCTGCAACAAGCACAAGAATCCTGGAATACACAAGACTGGAGAGGCTCGGAGAAGTGGGAGAAAGAGGGTTGGAGAAGGGGTGATCTTTATTAGCTCCCTCTGGCAGGACCATCTTCCAAATAACATCACACTGCTTTCTCAATCCTTCCATTTCAGGGCTCCCTTCGCTCCCAATCAATTCCTCTCCCCCAAAAGAGGCGTGACCCACGATACCCCCCACCAAACGCAGGCGCTCCCATTTTTTCTGGCGAGTTCCCAACTGGTGAACGATGTTGCCTCCCGCGCTGTCGCCCGCCACGAAGCACGCCGCCAGATCTGCGTGTGATTCGATCCAGGGATCGAGTCCCGTTTCCAGCCACTCGAGCACGCTGAAGCAGTCGTCGTAGGCGGCAGGGAGGCGATGTTCCGGTGCGCTTCTGTAGTTCACCGAGACGCAGATGGCGTTAGCTTCTTTGGCCAGTAAAGTGACATAATTGTGATAAAGTGCCGTGGCTGGGGAATAAACGCAAAAGGCCCCCATGAAGGTATACCACTACTGGGACATTGCGACTCTCCCCTTCCAGCGCGATGCGAGGAAGGTAGATGCGCACATAAAGCCCCTTACTGTTATCCAAAATGACGTCTTTGGAGGCCACTTCTCCGTCGGGTGAATGCTCGGGAGGCACATCGTCCGGGGTGGAAAGCGTTGGAAAGATCCATCGGAGTAAACTCTCAAGTAGGGAGAAGCGTCAAAACTTATGGAACGCGACTCCATTTCCATTTGCCGAACTCAGAGGATGCGGCTCCCTCCTTATCTCTCCACCGTGGGAGCATTAATTCTAAGGCTGAAAAGAAATTATTGCGCTGTTGTCCGTGCAGGGGTTGAATATGACGGATGATAATAATTTCGAAAATGCTTTTTGAGATCAATTATGTGTAGTTTTTGACTGATGCAAGTTGAATCATTATTCATGCTTTATTATTAGGATAATCGGTGTAATATTTTAATATTATCTTTTAAAAATACAAAATAATGTATTTATTTATACACTTCTCAATAAAATAAATAAAAAAGATATTTATTTATTTTTATGCTAATTTTTTTATGTTTATCAATCTTTAACTTTATACTTTAATTTTTAATTATTTTACTTCTATTATTTTATTACGTCGAAGCGTTCCCTCTATGGTAGAGGACCTCCAGGACGTTTACATTGTGATGCTAAATTTGATAGCCTTTTAGGCGTTTTTCAATCGGGTTTTATTTTGTGATCGTTTGGGCGTTTTACTGCGTATTTTTAACACGGCCTATTTTTACACCATTGATTTTGGCGGTAGGGTGGCTTTTGTTATTAGAAGAGCTCTGCATGCTAGCGAAGTTTTGTTATTATATGAGCTTTGTATGCTAGAAAGGAATTATATTGATAGCGTATTTGATCACCCAATTTATGTGATTTCGATGCACAGTAATCGTTTGACCTCCTTCTTTATGAATTAGTTTCTTCTTCACGCCATCTTTTTTATTAGGTTCCTCTTGGTTTAATTTCCAGTGAAGATTATTCATCCCCTGGCACGTTTACAAAATCCGTGCTGGAAAGTTCCAAATATCCAATGAATTCGAAGCTGTTAAACACGTTGAAACCAATTAAATTGAAAATGTGACTTCTGATTGTGCCTCAATGGACCAACGACTCTATGAAAAGCTCCATTGTAGTATACCAATGCCCCAGAATAGAATTGCTTCAGGTCCAAGGATTCATAGTTTAATATTCTCTTGGCTTCTGGATAAGCAGTGATAAATTTCTGGAATCCCCATCCCGAGTGAGAAACCCTTGGAAATGGTCTGTTCTTACACGCCCTCCTACTCCATCAGAGGCCTCAAGGACCTTGAATGGTATGTTTTGCATTGCAAGCTGCCTTGCTGCAACTAGGCCTGCAAGACCTGCTCCCACCACCACCATCACTGTTTCCTCAACGCCCTCTTTCTGAACATCTTTTGTCTTTGTGTTATCTACAAAGAAGCCTGCTCTTACGGTGATCTTACCAAGGGGTTTCTGCACAATACAAATCAATAGTTATGGTCAATTAGAGATGAAATTTATATATCCGGGGCAAAAATCAACTGAATATTTTGCAATTTAAAAGTTTGAATACAAGGTCCAGAAAGGTTGTAAGAATTTAAGTTTTTCTATGTGGGTAATGATGCATACTATCTAGGCAGCCTTCCATCCTCTTTCAAATCAAGACATACCAACCTGAATACTTCTTCCTCTGCCATATTGAATTGTTCAGAGTGCTTAACCTTCCTTGGGTC
Organism: Taxus wallichiana var. yunnanensis; assembly: GCA_018340775.1. NCBI lineage: Eukaryota > Viridiplantae > Streptophyta > Pinopsida > Cupressales > Taxaceae > Taxus > Taxus wallichiana. The sequence continues at coordinate 434,332,864 of CM031241.1, read as the reverse complement.
AAAATCTATGCTCACTTCTAGCTTTATATTCAGTTGGAACAATCTCATACACCCCAAACCAACTATTATACTTTTGCAAATGCTAATGGTTTCCAAGTTCATTGTAGATATCTTTTAATCATGCTTAATGGTATAGAGGGTTCCGTTGGGATACCTGCATATAACAAGACAAGATACCCCATGTGTGAACCAAATTAATATGTAATATTTCTATAGTGAAAATAACAAAAACCATCCATCTTTATGCATAATCCATCTTTTTGTAGAAGTCCATCATACTTCTTCAAAATACCTATCTACTGAGCTTGAATTGAAATAAACTTTGTATATAAGAAACCAGTAAAAGGCTACGAAGATTTGAAAGGGACAAGTGTCATGTTGTTTCAAGATATGATATGAATCATATGACAGGTGTAAGATAAAGCATTAATACATTTGTCAAATGTATTTTGGTAGATGAGTTGTTCCTTATGGATTGTGTCTTGTGTATTGAAAATAGAACAACTATTATTTGCAATTAAACCCTATCTACCATCAAGGATTTTCTTAATTATTTTAATAGCTAGGATAGAAAAGTAAGCACAAACATATCTGTCTTCACTTGTGTGGCAAAATTTTTGGGTTTCTTTCAATGCTCCATGCCAACAAATCTCAATACCAAGTGTTTTGATCTTGAGTTCGAAAGTGGTATCATCTCAAAATTTACATTGTTGTTATTTTATGATCATTGCTTGCCTTTTTCTAAGTGATGTTCCCTTCTTATCAAAGGATGTTAGATTTTGTTGGCAGAGCATTCTTTTGGGCAATTTCCTCTTTGAGCCGGATCTTTGAACATATTTGAGATGGAGGTATTAACTTTTGTCAAGGAGGAAGCTCTTCCGAAACAAGATCGCTTCATTTTGAGTGTTTTCTTCCATTTGCATGAGTCATCTATTCCTCCATCTTTCTTCAAACTGAGTATAATGCTTTTCATATCTTCTTGGTTGCATGCATGGATGTGACATAATATATTGTTTTTATTTTCCTTTCGCCTAGCCATCGGGATCTCTCAGCTTTATCTTTTGGTTGTATAATGGATTGTTCAGAATATTTTCTTCAAGAACCCACCATCTGCATTTAATTCCTTTGGCAATGAATTTTTTTGTTTCTTATTATCACTTCACTTCCTACCATTTCTTGTTTCCTTTAGTTGAAAGAAAAAAATCTATATAATGGAAAGTGTCATGTCCTTTGTATTCAACATATTCATGGATAGGTTCATTATGCAGATAGGTTTAGAATAGTTTTGTTACGGTCCATGTTTGCATGGAGATAAAATTTTCCCACGTTTACTTTTCACTTGATGTTAGATTTATTGCTTCTTGGCAGGAAGTTTTCCTTTTCTTGTAATTGTATGGGGGTGAAAGGTTTTCAAGTTTCCCTAAATTAGGTTTAAAGCACTTGTGTTTTTGTAAATTCTATTTCAAATTTATGTGGCCTTTTTATTAGGGCTCATAGCTTATCTTTGTGGTAATATTATGGTGCGGCGTCGATTATAAATTAATTAAAAACTCTAGGAGATGAGATAAATCGATCTAAATATTATCAAATCACTATGTTCCTTTGAAGATACCAAGCCTTGTACAACCCAAATCTCTATATCTTTCCAATGGAAATTATTTATCCTTGCTTATATATAGAAAACATAACAAAGCGGTTCATTTTTTTAAACATTGCTTTTCCTACACCATCGGGGCCTTGCGAGATCATGTCATATAGCAATTTATGGCAAGTCTTCCTTGCTTCTGAAGAAGTCAATAAAAACAAAAACACATCATCATAGTCATGCACTAGATGTTTCTTCTTTCATTGACTTTGATGATAAGAGCGGGCAAAAACATTACCATTGTAGAAATATGAACATTAAATTAAATCCTATGAAACAAGAGTTGAAAATTCGAGGGGCCAAGTCCTATCTAGTTGTCACATATCTTGGCATTTTGTGCGGGGATTTAATTGTTGGGAATGAAATTGAAAATATATATTAATATTAATGGAGGAGTCCCTCCTTTTGAATTAGCATATATACATTTAGTTTTATTAACTTCCTATTTCATTTTTTTGCAGGATATTTGTGATTCTCTTTCTCTGACATTAAAGAAAAGAGTGTTGTCTCTAGACGAACTTCAGGTGGGTTTAATCTTGATTGAAGTATTTATTCAATTGTTACATTTATTGCATGTTATGGAATACAAAATTATTGTAGATAGTTTTCATGTTATTTAGTCTGGATTGTTCCATTTATATTTGTAGTTGGCTCCAATCTTTTCCCGAAGTGACATGTGGGGCACGTGCCTTTGTCAATGACAAGATTCGTTATGTGTTGGGGGCTCATTCCCTAATGAGGTCATTTTGAAGCGTCCCAAGTTAGACGTTAGGATCGATGTGCCGACAAGGCTTTTAAAGTCTGCCATACCTAAGAACATCTTGGTGGACTAAAATACTTATTTTCCCTCTCCAGTTTAATATGATGCAAACTAGAAACACAATTTCCCTCTCCACAACGGGATTGACATTAACTACGCCTCACTTGTAGAGGGAGGAAGAGTTTAAGCGTATTTAATGTGTTGTTAATGTTTTGCATTGTAGGCAACCGAAACCACCTAAAACAGTTATAGCCGAAATGATCAGAGATCGCCTCCACCTGATGCCAACATCCCCAAATTTTCTCTCCAAAATCGAACGATTGGAGATCATTCACGAGGCTTCGCTTGATTTATGATTCTAAAAAGATGCACTTTGAAATATGAACCACCCCACAAATTGAGGAGAATGGGAATTCCAATCGAGGCATCTGCAACTGGACAAAAATACAAGAAACGTGCAAATAAAATTGCACAAGCAAAAAACAAGAAATTTGATTTCAAAAATAGCTTGTAGTGGTTAGTTTATAAGTGTTTTTTTATTAGTGTTTTTGAAATAAAATGTAACTCGTTCTAAATAATTCCATGTATGTATTGTGGCGGTATATATCCGAAAGAGAATCAAAATTATCAAACACATGTTCATTTTTTGTTATCCAACACCTATGCTTTCCTAATTTCTTTATCATTGTGTCTCCATACAAATACCAATAGTTTTCTCACTTCAAGTGTACATATTGTTCTTATTGTTTTCCATTCTATTTGCTTAACATAATAATCTGTAATTCATTTCAAATAAATGCATGTATATATTACAGCGGAACATATGGAACACAAAATCTAACTTTTCAACAAACGCGTTCAATTTTTTCTTTATACAGTTGCTCGCTACTTTATGTAAACCAACAACAACACATTTTTAATGTGTTCTTCATTATATCTTTCCTTTATACAATTGCTTGCTTCTTTATGTAAACCAACAATGCATTTTTAATGTGTTCTTCATAATATTTGCACACAAATACATATAGTTTTTAAATGTTGAGAAACAACCATGCAAATTTTAGTTGTTTTCAACCAAAGCTTTGTACATTATATCACTTTTTTGCATATTGAATTGTTAAAGGGTTAGACTTCATGTTTGTGCTTTTTAGAAAATATAAAATAATAAGGAAGCCAACTTTAAAGGTTCTCATTCTTTACAAATGCATGCTTTCCTGAACAAATCCTTCATTTCATGATTGACTGCCCTACAAGTTTACATTTTCCACCATATATTTGCAGAACTCCCACTATCTCGAGCATCTTTTAGTTGTCATGGAAATAACTTTGACACATGAAGGCATTTCTCAATTGATTGAGGGTGGTTCCAATGTTGACCCCACATTTCAAATACTGCACTTGTCCTCTCTAAGGTCCATTCTCAACATGGGTGCCCAACATCATGTTGACCTTTCAGATGGGATACATTTTCAAACAACACTTCTACCCTCCAAATTTGCAAGTCATGTAACCGACAAATCAATACAAGAAGGCTCCATTGTGTGCTTACACAAATCCCTCATTAGAATGATCAAAAGTGAACTATAAGCTTCATCTCTTGCTCGATTACCAATGTACATAAACTCCCTATATTAATTAAAATTTCTTTTTGTTTGTTTTTTCCATCCGTTGCTCAATTCTAATTCTATCTTGTTTTTCTTTTCCATTGCAGCACCGTTCTTATCATTGAAATGGATGTTGTTTTGAAACACATTTGGTAATCGGTGCTCCAATTCGACTACCAACAAATGATTTCAAACACATCGATTACCACAAACAGATCTGCAAGTGCTAACTGAGTTAACAAATGTTTTATGAGAACACCAACTAAAATAAGTGCTTTGAATACATCTATGCGCATGTGGTCCGTAGAGGGGTCAAGTAGTGCCTAGCAAAAATAACCCTTCACCAATATCACAATGCAAGGGGAAATGGATCCGTGTTTGGGTTTGATTTTGTTGATCGGGGAAGGAGGAAATCCACATCACTTGTTTCCAACGAGGCCGCGGAAGCATTCTATGAGCAGATTGAAAATGGGAAGCTATATACAATTTCCAATGGGAGGATTGCGAGGATTGCTGATGCAAAGCTATGTTACAACCATTTGAACAATGCTTTGGAGATTTTCCTGCAACCTTCCTCAACCATATCTCCACTCATAAAAGATAAAGATACAATACCTTCCCATCACTTTCACTTCACCAAAATCAAGGACTTACCTACAAGCGTTGAAGGTTCTATAGTTGATTTGATTGGCATTGTTGTTACGATGTCACCATGCTCAACAATTCATTGGCATGACAAGTTTGAAACAAAGAGAAGAACACTGCAATTAAAGGACATGTCGGAGATTCAGTGTAAGTGTCACATTGTGGGGACAACACTTAGATGATATAAGCAATGAACTTGAAGACATGCTTTCTATATCGCCTCTTTCGATCCTTGCCTTGAAAGCTTCCCCGCATCTCGGTTTGATGGAAGCTCAGTGGACATTGTTTCAGAACCAAATGTTACGTCAACCCTCTAATTTCAAAAACAAATACACTTCATGGTTGGGTTGATTCTGATGACTACTTCCTTCTAGTACCCTCTATCACAAGCCAATTTATGGGCCCTCCAAAATCCTGACCTCTGTAACAACGATTTCGGAGGTACTAAATATGGGGAACATTGAGAGAAATGAATGGGCCATGGTTATTGCAGAAATCACAAATATCAACATGGAATTTTTTTTTACAAGGCATGTCCTCTTCAAAAAGGTGACAAACAATGCAGGAAAAAGGTGAGAGAGAATGGTAATGGTTCATGGTTATGTTCGAGTTGCGAATGACAAGTTCAAAACTATGATTATAGATATGCACTCGGAATCGATCTAAAGGACCCAACAGAGAACTTGATCGATTCTGCTTTTGATGAGACAACCGAGTTAATCATGGGTGTCATGAAATGCAATGACCTCCTTAAATTGTCTAGAGATGAAGATGCGACTAGTGAAATTAAAAGTAATGTCATCGCAATGAATAATACTTCACACTTTCACTAAAAAAAGAGACATATTGTGTTGAAATGTGTCATCCTCAATTCAAAGAAAGCAGGTGAAAAAGCAGTCAACTCCTCCATAACCTTTACGCAAGGATTTCCAACCCACCTGTCCCTTCAAACATTACACCCTCACTCATCCCATTCTATACTTTGAACTATCAACGCTATGTTTCTTATTTCATATCTATGTTTCACTTTTTTCCTCGCTTGAAGAAAGCTGTTGAATTCCCTTATACATGTGACATACTATTGTCTCCTTCTATTATGCAAATTGTACAACAACTATCAATCACAAACATTATCAATTGTCTGATAAATGTTTTTCCAACAAAACACCAAGCCGAACAACCCATGCACAACTAACACAAGAAACCCAAATTAAATACATACTGACATGAACTATAAAATTAATTAACTATCAAAAAGAATCCCAAGTAATCATGTATGAATTTATAACAAGTTCAAAACGTAGAAACAACCTTCAAATTAAGTGGATCGATAATAATTATACCTCTAAATCAAATAACATATACCGTTTCGAAGCGTTAACATTGCATGAAACACATACAATTGCTAGTATTTAATCTTTTTAATTCCAAAATTTAATTTAATTTTAATTTCTATTTATTTTTAAATTTAGTTTTTGATCTTTTTAATTTTTACTTTTAATTTAATTTTATAATTATTTTCAATATTAAGCTTTAAATAATTTAAATTTTTCTTAATTCTTTATTCTTGTGAATTTTTTAGTAATTTGTAATATTCTATTATTTTTTAATTTATAATTTTTATTAAATTTTTATTTTTTAATTTAAATTTCTAACTTTTATTGAGTATAGTTTTTATTAAAATTTATTTTTTAATTTTACCTAAAAATTAAAAATCAAGTAAATATATGATTTTTTTAAAAAATTAGATTAGGTAAATATACAAAATTTTTATATTAGTTGTAAATTCTATTATTTTTTTACTATTTTTTTTTTTGATAAGGAGGGTTGAAGGGACTTGTTCCCTATTTACATAAACGGAGGCCAAACCTCAAGTATTCAAAATGACAAAAACAACCAAGTCACATTGGTATACTAACAAAACCAATATTTTATTTTATAAACTACTAACATGATCTGCAAGATTTTACATATCGAAGTCCAGAGACATTAAGATTTTCTGCAGAGACAGGACCATGGTCTATCTCGAGCTCGGCATCGGAGTTCTCGCAGCTCCGTTTTCTTTGAACCCGACCATCTAGAGATACTCGAAGGCTTCACACCTAAGCAGAGTCTCATGACTCCATCCACTAGCTCGACACCGACTCCAAAGGTAGGCCAGAGTGCTTTCACATTTGGGAACTAAATTCAAGCCCGACTGAGTTCTTATCCCTCACGAAAGCCACCAAATTCTTTGTAAATTCTAACAAAACCCTAAAATTCTTCTCCAAATCGGTGAAAACACCAACAACAAAATCAAAAGGACTCGAATTCCCATCACTCGTCGGCCAGACAAAGATTGAAATTAGCCACCTCGGAGGGAAATTCTACAAAAAGAGGGCCACACCCGGTGAGTGGCAGATTAACAACCTCACTTTTGAGGACGAAGGACGAGAAAGTTCTCGACGAAGATAGAGGCAATGCCATTGTTGACCCTCGACCACCCTTCCACATTCGGAAAGTCCTCCCCATAATCGATTTAATTGCCACTAAATCCTTAGCACATGAGATACAATTTTTTTTTTCAGAGTCTCTGATCGGAGACCTTATTCGAAAGCCATCTCCCTCATATCACATTGCAAAGCAAGTCTGGGGCCCGAGAGGATCCATCACAACAACAATAACGAAAATAAACAAAGGCCCCAACACAACTTGCTTTAAGTAGATACCCTATCCTTTGCACGCGAGGAGAGAATTGTCGTCGCTACCATGACTCGGTGAATCCTTCGAGATAATCATTTTAAGGCCCTCCCATGCAAATAAATTAAATACCACTTTATCCAATTGATCTTGATTGATCCTTTATTAGCCAAAAGTCGGCACATTGATTTCCTTTCCTATACACGTGCCTAATACTCTAGGTAATGAACTTAGATAGTTGCCATAATACTTTTTGAATACCCAGATCAAGCTTCCACGATAAGGCTCTTTTTTTAATTATGGCATTGATAATGACCAAAGAATCTCCTTCTATCTCCAGTTCTCGATATTAAGAGAGGCAACTAAGAGCATACCTTTTCTAAGTGCTTTGGTTCAACATAGTTGCACGTGCCATCCTTGAGTTTATAGGAAGCCGCTCCCACCACCTTACCCGATGAATTGCGAACCAGAAACCCGCACCAGAAGCCCCAGGATTGCCTCTGGCAGCCCCATCAAAATTAATCTTAAAGAAGCCAGGGGGATGGGGAGACCATTTAGAATTCCTCCTAGCCAAAGAAGAAGGAAGAGAAGATTTCAAAGCCCCATCCCTAGGTTTGATGATCTTAGGGCAATTCTTTTCCAACTCCATGTCATGAGAAGTAAAAGAACAAGATCTAGACCAATTTGAGGACACTTCGCTTCAAAGATCGCTCCTTCCAGCCCTAAAAGGACCATTTCCATATAGCTACTTTCTTCCCTAAAGATCCCTTTATTCATTTCCCACCAAATGTGCCATAGAAGAAGCACAAGGTCGCAAAGCCAAATGGAAGAAATAGCTCCGAGTGATATTTAATAAAAAGCCAAGCCAAAATGACTTTAGGAAGGGAATATGGTTGTACCCCGAGGGAGGTTGAGTTTGAGTACATAGCCAATTCCAACATTTCACTAAAAAGGGGCAATGCAATAATAAATGATCCATATCTTCCTTTTTCTTCTCACATAGATAACATCTAGTGGGACCTTGAAATCCAAACTTTATCCTCCTTTCTGAGTAAGTATTTTTCCTTGGAAAGCCATCCAAGTGAAAAGGTTAGCCTTCGAGGGCAAGAGGGCACCCAACAATCCTTCCAAATTCTATTTTCAGCAGCAACCTCAGAATGTAACAGAAGATAACCAAGATGCAGGGAGTAAGAACCCGAGGAAGCAAAGTAAATCAGCACAAATTCATCTGTTGATTAGACAAGAGAGAACTTGTCTATCCTGGAGAGCATAAATGAAATTATTTTTAACTTCCTCGGAAAACCAAAATGATCTAGTTTTGTCCATTGAAACACAAAGGAAGGTGATCAACGAATCTGTCCATAGTTAGAGACAGACAGGACCCCATGAAGCTTTCTAGCAAGGATCTTTTAATCCCCTCAAACTCAAGAATGTCACCAAGGGTAGAGAAACCATTCTAAGGGTCATCCCAAAAAGGGCTTTTTCTCCATTCCCTAGCCTCCACTCAACATTATTTAAAAACAAAGATCTACAATCAATCATAAAATTCCAGATATGGGAGCCCATAGGAGGATTCACAATACGGAGGATAGATTCAGGAAGAGGGGCCCCCAAATATTTCTTCTCGAACACCTGAATGAGATGATTGTTGGGTTTGGAAATCAGATTCCAAACCATCTTGGCACCAAGGGCCAAATTTTGTAAGCCAAGATTAAGAATACCTGCTCCACCAAGCTCTTTGGGTTTAGCAAGAGTATCCCAACTGATCAGTGGAATTTTTATTTCTCCAGAGATACCTTGCCAAAGTAACTTTCTCAATAGAACCTTCAATTTCTCCAGAACACTCTTGGGAATTTTAAGGACAGAGAGCAAATACAAAAGAGAAGCACATAGAACAAACTTAATAAGAATCAGTCTCCCAGCCAGGGAGAGCCATCTCCCTTTCCAAGAGTTTAATTTAGCTTCCATAGAGGAGAGCAAATCCTTCCACATAGAAGCCTTTCCTGAACCTTTAAACAAGGGGATACCAAGATAATTTACTGTGAGCTACCCTTTTTGAATATGAATATATTTAGAATTCGAGCTTCAAGATGCATGGGGAGACATTGAAGAAGAAGATACAGGATTTAAGGAGACTAACCTCTTGACCGGAAGCTAACGAGTATCCATCCAATGTAGCTTTTAATTCTTTAGCTTCACGAATGCTAGCCTTACCAAACAAAAAAGTATCATCCGCAAACTATTGGTGGGAGATAGGAGAAACTCCATCAGTAATTTTCAACCCCATAAGTTTGCCTTCCACCATCTTTTTCCTGATAGACCTGCCAAGAGATTCAACAACCAAAATATAAAGAAAGGAAGACAGAGCCCCCACCTAATACCTTGATTGCTCAAAAAAACACTCAACACTCCCATTAATCAAAATAGAGAAAGAAGGGCCAGATATACAACTGAAGATCCAATCACACAGAAGCTTGGAGAAATCAATTTTTTTGAGAGTTCTAATGAGAAACCTCCAATTAATCTTATCATAAGCCTTATTGATATCAAGCTTTAATAGGATACCTTTGAACATTATTTGAAGAGAAGGAGTGAATCGGCTCTCAGGACAAAATTACTCCATCAAAGATTGACTTCGCCAAGCATAAAACACGATTGTTCCCAGGAGATAAGAGGATCCAAACGCTTTTCAATCTAAGAGTTATGGCCTTGAAATAATTTTAAATGAGGTGTTACAAAGGAAACCACCCTAAAATTTGCAAAGGAGGAGGATCAAGTTGTTTGGGGAAGAGGCAAATAAAGGTGATATTCAACATTTTTGAGCACAAAACGAGATCTCCTTGAATCTTCCATCGCCACCCAAACATCATTACCAACAATTTTCCAAAACTTAAAAAAATCACCTGAGAAACCATCTCGGACACGGAGCCTTATTCTTTTCCTTAGAAGATATTTTTTGACTATTTATTAATTTATATTTATTTTTTTCAATTTTTTAATAATTTGTAATTTTGATTAATTTTTGTATTGTATAATTTTATTTAAAAAAATTAGTTTTTGTTTTATTTTATTAATTAATTAATTACTTTATTTTTAATTTCTTATTTTTATTAATTTTATTTTTTGTCTTTTTTTTTAATATTTAATTTTTAGTTTTTATTGATTTTAATTTTACTTTTGATTATTTTTAATTATTAATTTAATTTCTTAATTTGCATTAATTTTATCTTTAAATATTTTTAATTCTAATTTCTTCTTTTTATTGATTATAGTTTTTAATTTTTAATTTTTAATATTTTGTAATTATTATTAATTCTTCATGTTTTTACTAATTTTAATTTTTGATTATTTATTTTTAACTTTTATTTTTAATATTTAATTTATATTACTTTAATATATAATTTATTTTATTTTATTTTTAAATTTGATTTTTTAATAAAATTAATAAGTAATAATAATGATTTCGTTATTTATATTATTAATAATTATAGTTTTTGTTAATTTTAGTTTTTAATTTCTAATTTTATCAATTATAGTTTATAATTTCTTAATTTCTAATATTTTTTAAATTAATTTTAATTCTTAATTTTTAATAATTCTTAATTATTTACTAATTTTAATTTTGAATTTTTTAATTTTAATTTTAATTTATAATATTTTATTTTTACTTTTAATATATAATTTTAATTAATTTTTAACTTTATTTTTTATAATTTTCTTGAATTTTAATTTTATTCCTTATTAATAATGATAATATAAATAATAAAATTATTATTTTTATTCATTCATTTTTATTAATTTTTAATTTTAATTAATTATTAATTGTTTTTGTAAAACTAATTAACAGCGTATCGGGTCATAATATCACCAAAGGTGATATTGCTAGTTTAGAAAATGCTTTTGAGATCAATTATGTATAGTTTTTCAATGATGCATTTTGAATCATTATTCATGCTTTATTATTAGGATAATCGGTAATATTTTCTATTATCTTTTGAAAAATACAAAATAATGTTATTTATACATTCTCAATAAAATAAATTAAAATTATATTTATTTATTTAATTGTATGAATATCAATATATTTTGTATTTAAATCCGCATAAAAATAATAGTCATAATTTTTTTGATGAAAAGGGATCTTATATTATATTAATGCAATACAATACAAGAAATATTTCAACAAAATGGATGTGGGCTTATGAGAGCACGCCCCAAAGCCACAAATTTAAAGCTAGGTCGAGCCTAGAATAACAAGAGTCAAACTAGGCTCGAACCTAGGAGAGTACAAAAAAGCATCGCCTAAAAAATTAAAAGACATTATCAAGCAACAACAACAAACATGCCCAGGCAAAGCGGATCTCGTATCATCTAGCCACCCCCAAACCAAAGTCCTTGCCATCATCTCAAAATCCCATTTAATAGCAATTTATTCCTTCGGCATTTGCTTCCCCATGCGTAGGAATGGCGTGGAGAGGCGAGGGAATTTTTTGATTTAAATGGTGGCAGAGGTGGTGGTGGGTGTCAACCCATTACTTGAGAATACACAAGGAGAGTCCCACCCATGTTATGGGTGGCGTAGCCCTAGCCATTTCAAGACGATGAATTGATGAGAGCCCCTTGCCACTTACTGGTGAGTGATGAGTAACTATGATAATGTAATGGCCCTTTAGTTCACATGTGGATCCAAAGCACGATGTTGAGATCGTCATTGGCTATGTCGACCACCACAAAGCGGAAGGCGAGGAGTGCACGGTGGGAGATGGTTGCACTTGACGGGCAAATTACACCCGGCTTCCCGGTGGAGCAAGAGGGTTTGGAGGTGATCCACCTCCGGCGCCACCTAATGTTTGCCTAAACTTGAATAATTTTTTAAGTTACATTTACTAATCACCATAGATTTATTATAAATCAAGAAAGATTGATCAAAATTACAGAATTAACAAAGAAAAATCATTTCTTTCTTTCTATAATATCCCCTTTGAAAACATGCCAAATCTGGGTGAACATAGGTAGAAGTTTGGGATTATTTCCCAATAGTTATGTCTTCAAGTGATACTAGTGGGGCCATGAAGGAAAAAAATGAATGGATCCATTTCCAGCAATTTGAGATTTAGGTCCACCAACTTTTTAAATACATGCAAAGCATTTCCAAATGTCCACAATCATAAGGGGCATTTGGGGGGCCGAGATCCCAATTAAACAAGATGAGCCCTCGATAGAAGGCCTTGGTGTAGAATACACCAAAGGAAATAAGAAATTTTGGGCTCCACACATATAGTCCAAATAGTTTCAAATTACCTACCCTAGGTAGATTAAGTGGAGTGAGTTCCCAACGAGTATTAAGTTTTTTCCGCATTTGGGCAAATGAGTATATAGTCATATTTAAATATACAACTTATACACAATAATTACTAAAAAAAAAAAGTGTGTTACAATTACTATCATGAAAATGTTAAATGAAAGTCAAATTTAACTTATTATCCTTATTTTAAAATTTTTGAATATTAAATTTCCCAACAATTATACGTTCATTAATCATGATTAATTTTGGGTTTCAATGATTTTATTAAAAGAAAATAAGGTAATTTTGAAAGGGGCTAGTGTTTCTAACCACCCTACCACTGAGCTCCCCTAAATGCCATATGTATCGAACATACATATGATTATATAGATTAGAATATGCACATTTGAAATAAGTAGGTTTTTTCTTTCTTTTTACTTATCATCTATATTACAAACTCCCTCAATTTTACCTAAATATATTTCACATAAATTAAAAGTTGAGATTACGAAGGTTGTTGGAAATAGAATAACAATTGGACTTTAAATTTACATAACAAAAGAGGTTAAATTGTTTTTAGCTTTAAAATAGTTGAATTATATATATATATATATATAATATGTTTTTATATAATATACAAAAAACATATTAATATATAAAAATATTTATTAGTATGTTTAAAAATCCTAAATTGTTTTTCATCCAATTTTTGGGCTCACCTTTTTGCTCCTTTTACAGCCTTCAATCTTCTTCCTTCATTATTACCACAAGTGCCTATCCGAAAACTCGTTTATGTGTACTACACCCGCCTCTCACTCGCTCCTCCTCTCTCCATGGTGCTTCATTTGAGCGCATTCTCCTTAAGGAGGAAAATGTGCCTATCATCAACATCAAGGATGATGACATCATCTGCATGCTTCTTTTCATATTCTTTCCTCTCGTAATATGCGTTAATTTATAAGTTCGTGGGTTTTCGTCCCAAGGCTCCCGACATTTTCTCAATCAATAAAAAGAATGGAACATATCCTCCTTAAACAAGTAAAACTTCTCCCCTCATGGTTTATGTAGACAAAAATCATGCACTTTAGACATTATTTATCCCAGTTTCATACTACTATTTAGAAGGTTCTTAAGTGAAGAAAGTACTAATTAACCCTTGTCTTTTGGCCATCTTGTTTTATTTTATTTTTTCATTACCAACCTTTTACATCCATATGCCTAGTCAACTTCTGTCATCTTGCATTATTTTAGCCTCGAATGGGGCACCCAGTTAGTACTTTAGAGCGCCCGTGGGCCACCTTGGTCCCACCAGGGTGCACTCCCGGTCCCTTTTGCACTTTCCCGCCATCTTTTGGGCTCTTTCTAGCCATTTACCTTCTTATCCTTTTTTGGTTGGCCATTTCAAGGCTTAATTACGAATATTAGATCAAGAGAACCCTATAAATATAAAGTTATGAGGGACCATAATAATCATTTCACTACTATCACTCATCTAGAGTTGCATCCATCTATTAGATTTTGAAGATCACTTGCATCCACATAGCTCCATCACAAGGCACAAGCTAGGACATCTACATCACACTTCATAGGGGAGGGATTCTATTATATTCCATGCACACATTCTATTACATTTTCTACATTTAGTTATTGCTCTACTTCACAAAGTGTGACTTAGCACAAGAGAACCTAGGGCACATTATGCACACACTCACCAAAACTACATTTGGGTCTGAAATGTAGTGCAACGCTCAGTTAGTAAGCCCACTATTGTGGCAGCTAAGGTCAATCTAACCCATTCATTTGCATTTTAATTTTTTAGGGTTTTATGCTTGTTTAGGTCTTTTGCAGGTCTTTCATCATATTGGAATCATCGACGACATGCATTATATGAAAACGAATCATGCAACACACAACGAGGGTTTCAACCACCTCCCATCCTTGTGAGATTCAGTTTTAGAGATTTTACACACACCACTAGGGTGCCCATTTTTGCAAACTAGTGCACCCTTAGGCACCCCATCCCTCTCTCCAGTGCTCTAGTCTAACTAGATACTCCATATCCATCCTTTTCGGGACTTCGCATAGTTGTTCATGCTTCCAAATTTTCCAATCACCTTTAACACATCCCATGAGCATCTTCTATTCAAATGAGTTCTTTCCTCTTCCTTCTTGTACATTAGGGTTAGCATTTTCTTTTACATATTTTTTAGATCATTTACATACTTCTTTATTGCATTTATTTACTTTATTTACAAATGTTCATAGCTTAGATTAACTATCCCCACATACTACTTTATTAGTCAATTTTAGTTAATCATTTTGGTGAACCCGACTTGATCATTCACGCTTATAGATTCTTCATTCATTGGCATCCTAGGTTAAGTCATCATGAGTATCTCAATCAATGATTATTTACTTTCAAATCCTGATTTACTATATAGAGTCCAAAATTTTCTTGCTACTACTCGTATTCATGCTGACATGCATCCCAAATCATTTTATCAAGCCTTTATTGATGCATTCTCTTCACACCTAGTTTTCAAGTCTAATCTTCCCGCTGATGTTCACACTTTTGATAATGATCCACCACTGCATATCATATCTCGCATTCATAATGTAGCTATCAAGCATACTTTGATTGATAACGGATATGAACTTAACTTGTGTCCTATGTCATTCCTTGAGGTTTTAGGTCTTACTGCTCATGATGTCAGTCCATCTAGTATTTCACTATGTGCTTATGATGGTTATGTCTTTCCTTTTCTCGGTCATGTTGCATTGCATATCACAGTTGTCCAAAGACTATCCACATCATCTTTTTTTGTGTTGAACTCCGAGTATCCTACAACTATCTTTTGGGAAGGCCATGGCTTCATGCCATGCAAGATATCGCCTCTACTATACATAATTGTGTCAAATTCTTACATGAAAACATGGATTATACCATTTTTCGTGACCGCAATCCATTCCAAGATATGTGATCGGGTTCCTAATACTAGTCTTCCTATTCCACACACAAATATCATAGATGAGCCCCAACCTAGGGAAGAACCACCTCACTTACCACCACTTGATGGTACCATTTGTGTGATAGATGTCATTTCTTATGCCACCTGCTACTACTTTACTATGCTATGATTCCTTATCGATTCTTTATCGAGGCAATCTATTCTATGGATATCACTCTATCACATACGCCTTCACATGTACCATCTCCTCAAAGATACCCACCATTTACTTACACAATTTTCATGAATAATTAATACTTGGGAACACATTCCATTTGATCCTACATGTAATGACACTATATGTATACATGAGGGTCTAGATCGCTTAACTCGATTTTCTTTTTGAGGACCTCTATCTCATATCACATGATCCTCATCTTTATTATGGATTTGTTCATATCACCGCTACTTATATGGTTAGCGTGTCTTTCATCTTATAATATATCTATCACATCATACTACTCTCTCTCATCACTTACATTAGGAAAATCATGGCTTGATTATATTGGGGGTACACTAGATCCAGATCATATAGAAATTTCCTTTCCTATGCCTTTTGGATGTGTTTTCATCTGCAATAGCTCTTTCCTAGGATACACACCAAATCTCACTCATTGGTACACATGGTTGCCCACTTCCTCCATTCACCGATGAGGAGTATGCTATGGATAGGTATAATTCACACCTCAATGGTTCATTATGTGATCCACCCGACACTATTGCTTATCAAGTCACTAATGCTTACCCATTCGACTATGAACCTGAGAGCAATGATCTTCTAGATGACATTACATGATAGCCTAGTTCACCATGCATACATTGGGGGCATAGTATTCACATCCCCCCCATTCACCATCATAGACACATTTCTTCTTATCATTTACATCCTTACATCATACTATATCACACTCTTCATATTTTTACATACTTCATCTTAGTATCATCTCATCTGGGCGTTGATATGCATACATTTCTTTGTCATACACCTTCATCACCACATAACGGACCTTCATTCTTCATTGTTAGTAGTCAGTTCAATTCATGACATGGGGGCATAACACCTAATATCTTGGTCACTCATCATAACATTCATACATCTATCATCCTTGCATTTTCATATAGGCATTTTGAGCACACGTTCTAGAATTGACCACTAGTCGATCACACACTCTGGTGCTTTGGTTCACACTTGATTTTAGGGCTTACTACACATGAACCACACGCATTGTACCTATTCATAAATTATGCTTCATACACCATAAATTATACACTTAGTCTACAACTTTTTTACATTTGTGCATTTATACAACATACATCATACTAGTCACCATTATATCTACACCATTTTCTATGTGTCTTACATCCTATGCTACTTATCTTATATATTGCATTATTTACTACTTACATGCCATACATATTCCATCACACAATTTTCAGACATATTCTACATACTATACTAATCTTCATCCTATATGAGTCTAGCATTGCATCGTACTACACATTACATTACTATTCCATCTACATACATGTCATTTTACACATTCTACACCTCTTGCATTTACATTCTACATATCGCGTACTCACACATTCTATTCACCTTGCAGTTTACACATTCTACACATCTTGCATTTGCATTCTACACATAGCGTATTTACACATTCTCCTCATCACCTAGTCGTATTTCATCATTACATTGTCTTCTATGTGCTGCACTCACCACCCTATGACACACTTTAGTTCCTTGGTCCATACTTGACTGTTGAGGGTTTACAAATAAAATAGACCTTACACATTTACTAGTTGACCTTTCATCATGTGACATTTCAAGACTAGTTGCATTACACTTTAGGATAAATCGTCACTTATTCTATAATTTTGTAGTGGTATACACCTTAGATTACATCACCACTCTTCCTTATCATCTGGTAGTGATATACACTTAGGGATAAATCATCACTCACACATTCATCTCATATAACAATGTTAAAACATCTAAAATCCTCTATTCTCTAACAAAAATAAATGAAATGGACCTAGGTAGGCTCCATGGCTATCAAAAATGGTTGTCTTTGGTGTTCCAAGAACCTAGGAATGAGGGCTTGTCAAAGTTGGGCTACAAGACCCTTTTGACACCTCCCATATGACCTAAGCACTTAGGAAAGAGGCTTAACTCTTCAAGATGATGAACTCTCAAGAAAACAAAAGGCAAGCTCTTAGTCTATTTTGCTATATGCTTTGCATTTGCTTTCTCAAGAAGTTTAGGTGTAGGTATAAAGGTAGGAGGAGGGCTCCTTATATAGCCCAATGGATAAAGGAAACACTTCATCCCTTTGCATGTGGGATAAAGGTAAAACATGATTAGGAATGGATAAGGTTGCTTTATAAAAGGTAACCTTACTTTAGAAGGGTTTAATTTATGCTTAGCAAGTCATGGGAGTTGGGGGTGTTTTAATTAATCAAAGGTGATTAACTAATAGGTAGATGTAAGCTTATAGAAGCTAATTAGAGGAATATTAGTATGATTTAGGCTATTAGAAGGGGATTAAATCAATTAAATATTGATTTATTGGTTAAATGGAAGGGAAAGCTAATTAATTAATAATAATTAATTAGTCTAGGTAGAAGGGGTGATTAATTAACTAAGGTCATTAATTAGGTATTTGTTGATAGGTGACTTAATTAATTAGCTTAGTGTAATTAATTAATGATGATAAGAGGGAATATGAGCGTTATTGACAATATGTCACCAATTTGCAAGAAGGGATAATTAGCACAATTTAAGTATTTAAATTGCTTGGGCGTAATTATGGGTGTCTACATTTTCCCCTCTTTGGGGTGGCGTAAGTGACGCCACTTCAAAGATAGTAGATGGAAGAAATTTTGAAGGGATAAAAGAAAAATTAGTAGGAAGGAGAGATGCCCCCTCGAGTGTCGATAGGGTGATGAAGGAAGACGATCGACGATCGAAAAAGGTGAGAGATAGATAGAAGAATGGAAAGGGGTAGGATGCCCCGGTAAGATGGAAGATTAGGGGTGAGAGAAAAGTGATGCAGAAGAAATATGGAGGAGGGGAGAGAAGAGCTTAGCCTCTAGCCTTTGTATATTGGAACAATTTTGATGTCATCATATTTCCACAAGAGCTACGTCATCGGTCCTTATGAAAAATATAAGCATACGACAAAAGTAGAATGACATGAAAAGCCATACTACGAACAATTGTCCATTGCTTGAAAACACCAACTCCATGCAACATACAAAAATGCAATGCAATACGAGAAAGTGAAAGATGCCTAACTCCATGCAACATACAAAATGCAATGCAATACGAGAAAGTAAACAAGCTAAACTAACAAAGAAACATAATATAATGTTTTTATTATCGAGCTTCAGTTACGACCTATGTAAATTAATGACAAGGGTTGATGATGGTGCCCCAAGCAAGGATACATGTGAGGGGAATAACGGAGGACACTTGGGTCCGATGGAAAAGCAATGTGCACTATGAAATAGTACCAGGCAACTCTGTTGTCCCCAGAGTACAGATGAAGTAAGCAAGCCTAGCTTTTGTTGATGGAGGTAGATCAAGATGATCCGCAAGTCACACACATGAACAAGTGAGAACCAAAGAGTGACGTTTTGTAGGATGATTTTCAATTTTTAGAAGTTTTCTGAAACATATTTGAATGTTTTTGATGATTTTTCTAACATATTTGAATGTTTTGGTTGATTTTGAAAGTTTTATGAAACTATGTATAGAAGACAAGGAAGCGTGGATGCCCCTAGCGATAGATGGGATGTACAAGGGCATAAGGCCACGTGCATGCACCAAAAAGGTGAAGATGCAAAAATGCCCCAACGATTAGGTGGGAGTATTCAAAGGTAAACTCTTCACAGGTAGAAGTGGGACCCAAGGCCATTATGGATAGGTTCAACATGATGATGAACATAAACCAATGAAATGTTGGGAAGAAGCAAGGATGCCCCCAACGTAAGTTGGCCTAAAAGCACATGATAGAAAGGAAGGAGAAGATTGTTTTTGTGAAAGGTGACAAACATGTCCACAAACATGGAAAACAAGTAATCTTATACACATGGATGTTCTAAATGAAGTAGAAGAATGATGTGAATGATATGAATGTAGCTTAGAAGCCTCACGATGAAGAAGTGATTAACCAAAGGCAAAAATCGTAAGACGAGATATGGACTAGAGTAAGAGTCTGAACAAGATCCAAAATGAGACACTTGGTAACATACTAATCCTACCTACTCATAGAGATCCAGTGTGTGCACGTGGAGTTTATTACCTCTTGAAGTGAAGATTTAATAGACAACAAGTGAAGAGACCCTAGCCAATGTGTAGGAATGATTTATTGTGAAAGGTGATTTTGTGAATGGATGGTGAAAGGATAGCCATACATTGCTCCACTACCAACCAGCAGCAAGTCCATAGCCCCGATGGAGATGTATTTGATTCTAATCACAACATTTCTCTACTACCAGTCAAGCATCCATAGCCCCGATAGAGATTATTAGAAATACCCCAAGAGAGAGTAATATATCAATTTGCTTTTGCTTTGTAGCTTTTAGCTTTTGATTTTTGATTGATTTTGATTCTTTTACTTTCTGAAAACTTATTTCAGCTCTCTTGTTTGACAAGGGGTTAAGAACCACTGATGGCTTGATGGAAGGAGGTGGAAGTGCTTACGATGATGACATTGGCTAGTGTCAAACAAATATGTCCAAAATTTCTTCGCAACAAGTTTATTAGATGTTGAATGTGATAGGATCTCTAAGAGGTCAGTCATTCTTTAATTTACCAAGGTGATAAAAGACCAGGGTCAAATGGATACCATAGAGATAAATGTCACAAAATGCATGTGAATAAGCTAACCAAAATATCACCAAAGGGATGAAAATGGTAGGAAGACTTGCAAAATAATAAAGGAAGGGAAGAAAGAAATATCCATGTGTACGCAACACCTGATTGCAATGTTTGATCTTTGTACCTTTGATTTTTGTTGTGTTTTCTCAATGTTTTTTTTTGTATTTTTGAATTGTTTTTTATTTTTAGATTTTTGACAGTTTTAAGAGGTTGGGACTAACAAAGTCACTATGTGTGGTAAGATCCAACAACAATGTTTGTGACTTCCTTGATAAGGGAGACTAGGTGTGTTTGTTTATCAAGAGTCATGTTTTCCCGATCTCAATGATCGTGGTGAGTTCACACTCAACAAAGGACTGCGATTTATCCTGAAACATGGATTTTGTATGCGGGAGCTTGAGTTCCCTATCCAGAGGTTTATGCACTTTGTGCCATACTTGATGGTTACGTTGATGTGCATTCTTGAATCATGCTTGATTTACAACTTTGAGATTGTTCAAGTTGTTGGGGGATTTTGAGCTCTTGGAAGTTTTGACCTGAGCTTGATAATGAACCTGTTTGGGTTTCTTATAAGCTGACTTGTGACTTTTCTGACCTCGAGAAGGAGAAGAAAGTGAACGTTTACGATTGATGATAGGAATGAGAGAAATGATGGTGGGCTTGCCCGGTCATTGGTAGAAGGATGATGTGATTGATGAAAAGGATATGGTCCAAGGATTGAAGAAGATGGGCTACTGGGAGGTGAGCCATAGATAAAGAAAGGATGAAGAAGATGGGCTACTAGGAGGTGAGCCATAGATAGAAGATGAAGGGCTACTAGGATGTGGCCCAAGAATAGAAGAAGAAGGGCTACTAGGATGTGACCCATAGATAGAAGATGAAGGGCTACTAGGATGTGGCCCAAGAATAGAAGAAGAAGGGCTACTAGGACGTGACCCATAGATGTAAGATGATGGACTACTAGGATGTGGCCCAAGAATAGAAGATGATGGACTACCCGGGGTGATCCATACATAGAAGATAAGGGGCTAGTTGACGTGCCCCAAGAATAGAAGATAGTGGACTACTCAAAAATGTCCCACAAATAGCAGAGGGAGGGCTACTAGAAGGTGACCCACACCTAGATGAAGATGAAGGGCTACTTGGCATTGACCCCATAAGAGATTGTGATTGAGGAATTATGATAGACAAAGAGTTATTGGGTGATGAGAAGATAGGCCATGGATCAATGCAAGACCAAGGAGTTTCATCACATAATGAAGAATGTGAAGATGGAAGAATAAGAGGAGGGTCAAGTTGCATGACCTGAGGCTCTTCCTCCATTTCTTGATAAAAGGAATCAACCTTTTCCTCACAATATGCAGACGCATCAAAGTCTAAAGAGAATCCTTTCTCATAATCTACTAAAGGAATATCTTCATATGCCCCTATAAATGCCCTGATTGTTTCTTCATTCTAAAAGAGATCAATCGGTATGAGTTGTTGATCAACCACCAGGGGTTGATTGGAAGAAAGAGATCCAATTGGTGTGGAAGACTTAGAAGATGTTTGATGATGATTGATAGAAGAAAATGATGTGGGGGATGAAGAAGATGTGTAGCTAGATGTCTCAGGAGTAGAAGAAGGTGGTGTGGACCTACCTATACAATGGTATGTCATATGTAAAATAGTAGGATTAAGTCCAAAGTCTATAGATTGTGACACATGGGTCGATTCAGACGTTTTTCTCGAAGGACTTTGAGTCACACGAATCTTCAAAGGAGGAAGACTTATTGGGGGTGATTGATGAAGAAGGTCCTGCAAAGAACGGGAGGACCGTGATTCAAGAATCACATCGATGAATAATAACAAGGGTTCTACAAAGAAAGAGAGGACCATGATTCAAGAATTGTATTAGATGTTTGATTGGAGGGATTTGGAGTCACACGTATCTTCAAAGGAAGAAGACGTCAGAGGTGACTGATAAAAGGGGTCCTATGAAGAAAGGGAGGACCGCGACGTAGGAGTCATATTAAATGTATGATGAAGAGGTTCCTGTGAAGATAGGGAGGACCATGACATAGGAGTCACATTAGATGACTTAGGAGTCAAATTAGATGAATCAAATAGTAGTTTGGATCCGAATAGTAGTTTGGATCTGAATCATCAGAAGAGTCAGAGGAAATATTTGGATTGGAATCCTCAGAAGAAGAGGAAATGTTTGGATTAGAATTAGAAGAAGAGTGGGGGAACTCAAATAATAATTTGGATCAGAAGCATGTCAAATCATACCACCGACTATGAGATGAAGGTGGGGAACGAGTTACCCATATGGGCTCTCTAGCACGAAGAACCAAACGAGGTTTAGTTGTAATGGGAATCTTTTGATTTGAATTGCTAAACCTAGGTTCCATATTTTTGTAAGTATGGGGAACCACGTGATAGTCAGTCATTTTTGGCATTGTTTTAAGCACAAATGTCTAGATCTAGATAGTGTGATGGAACTCCTTCAAAGGGAAGGAAGTGACATGTCGATTTGGGTAGCATAAGGACAACCAACTAGACATTGTGTAAGTATGGAGATGCGTGCGTGATTTTCAAAGAAGGTCTAAGGAAAATAGACATCGTGATGATGCAATCTCGATGAGATCGAGAGGGATTGTCCTAGAAAATAAGTTTTCTAAATGAATAATCACAAGGAACAATCATGCAAGTGTGAAACACAAAGCCAATCAACAAGGAAATACACCATATGAAAATGCGATGCAAAGATGATCAACACAACGTCAATATTTACGTCAAGCTCAAATGAACAAGGCGTAAATATTAACAAAGGGTAGATGTGAATCCCAATCAAAGGATACCATGACAAGTTTAACAACCAACAAGGCCTAAATGTTAAAGGGTGAGGTTTACAAATGTAAGCTACGTAACCACACCAATTGGACACGTCTATCAAGCTTCATGGAGAAGTGAGATATTAGTGTCAAAGTGGTATCAAAATGACGCAAACAAAGTAAGTGACACCCTTCAAGATTTGGGACAATGTTTGAAATCAAACTAAGTCAAAGTATACTAAGGATGTGTTAAAACGTGGGCAACGTAACGCCACAATACGGACACTTAGATCATGTTTACGAGAAACGTGACATAAGTATCTTAATTATGTCGAGACAATGCAAACGAGGTAACATGTCAAAGGGAGATAAAATGATGAATCATTCCTAACTATGATGATGATCCTGACGTGGGTATCAAGATCACAAAGGCTACCAATGATATAAATACATCTCCACACACTTTAGACATTTAACTAACCCAACCACAAACATGGATGGGCGTAAATGGAAAAAAAAGTGGCAGAAACAATCGATTGGTAACACAGAGGTAGTCACCCTTCTTTTGATCAACAAAGTGTCAAAAGAATGTGAAGGAAGTAGATCAAAATGGGGATGAAAAATGTTGGCTTCACTTTGGTAGAGAGTTTCACCTTACCTTAGGGTAAGTGAAAAACTAAGTGAAAGTAACGTGTCACACGTTTCGTGATGATGCAAAGATGGCTCACAACTCAACACTATTTTGAAATGGTCAAAGTGGGCTCCTGCCAAAGAATATCTTCCTAGGTGGTTCTCTCATCCTAGGTGTTACAAAATTATCCACGAGTGGGATGATTTACCCAAATAGTCCCGACTATCTTGGGAGTATCTCGACTTTTCCCCCTTCAAGCACAATGGGCAGTAAATGCATCCATCGTGTACTTAAAAGGGTCACGTAGGGACAACTTGTAACACTATCTCACAAAGGAATCACTAGTCAGATAGGTAGTGTGAGCACTTCCCATTTCATCCACAAGGTTCCCTCTTGCATGGACTACTTTGGGGTTCCTGAACCACCCCCATTGTTGTAGCTTAAGGCATTATGCCAAAGGGGTTATGTTCCAATTGAGCGGAGAGGGACGTACCCTTTTCCGAAACCTACAATACAATGTTTTGAATATGTTGTTCTTTTTATCTTGTTTAATTAGGTGTGGTTTTCTTGAACACCTTTTGGCAACCTGTATAACAACTGTATTAGTAGTTTTTGACTTTGTTTTGATTCCTCCTTTCTTTGACAAGCATTTTTAGGTCCTGCACTCAAGCATTAGTAGTTCTCCAAGAAAATCACATTATTTAAAAGAGGATTAAGAGTTGCTTTTGATTCTCAAGATCATCCAAGGATGCAAGAGAAGAGCATACACAAAAAATAATCTAACTAAAAATTAAAGAAAATCTTTGCAATCAATGAACCATACAAAAATCTTGATAAATGTTCATTCCCTTAAACCAAAAGTGAAAGATGAAGTTTCCAATTTACCAAATGTTATAAAATGAAGACTAAAGTTGCTTTTGATTCTCAAGATCACCCTAAGGTGCAAGAGAAGAGCATACACAAACTTTATCCCAACTATATAGAAATGGAAAACTTCAAATCAAAGGACCATTGAAAAATGCTTTGTAAAAGGTTCATTCCCTTAAGCAAAATGAATAATCAAATTTCCAAGTTTAATCCCAATGTTAAAAAGATAGAGATCAAAGTTGTTTTTTATTCTCAAGATCACCAAAAGGTGCAAGAGAAGAGCATACACATGCTTTTTGGTCTAAATCGAAGTAAGCATGGAAATACAACATTCATCAAAACATTAGACATGTTAGAAAATGACCAGTTTTAAACTAAACTAGAAAAAACCTATAAATTTTTTATAAGTATAAATCCCAAATTTATGTTTTCATTGCATATTTAACTTCAATACCTTTCCAACGCAAAAAAATGGAGTCATTTCAGTTCGGGAGAAAAAATTTATGGCCTTCGGAAGATGGGTTACGCATATGCTCTTATGCTCACGGGTATGCACTTGACATGCACTCAAAAAATGTCAAAAAAAAAATGTCCCTTAATCTGCAAAATGGGAAAATTTTTCCAACCAAGATTCAATTTTGACAACAACCCATCACATTAATATATGAATAGAAGACTCAACGCTATCAAACATTAACATACATGCTCAAGAATTTAAGATTTTCAAGAAATTGCAAAACTAGCATGTAGAATGATGAAAAAGTAAGCTCTAAAAATGAAAACATGATGAAATCTTGAAATTTTCTCACCAAGATTTAATTTTGACAGCAACCCACCACATTAATATGTAAATAGAAGACTCAACACTATCAAACACTAACCTACATGCTCAAGAATTTAAAATTTTCAAGAAATTGACAAAACTAGCATGTAGAATGTTGAAAAAGTAAGCTCTAAAAATGAAAACATGGAGAAATCTTGAAATTTTCCCATCAATTCCAATTTTGACAGCACTTCACCTCCTTTATACCTACAAGGAAGACTCAACACATGCAAACTCAACAAAACAAGTTAAGAAAAAAAGTTAGATCAACATGTGTAAAAGAGGGTTAGTAACCAAAAATGAAACTTAACTACAAAAACTTGAAATTAAGTGCAAAGGACAATGGAGTAAGTCCCACCGGGTGCCAAATGTGTGCATGTGTTGTTTTTAAACTAATGCTAATATGAAAAATACTAACACCTAAATAGCCTTAATTAGCAAGAGTTAAACAAACTACTTAGCACCATCATGATAAGAATTAAACAAGGGTTAGATGCTAAACATTCATCAATAAAACTTTGAAACTAACAATGTTAAAACATCTAAAATCCTCTATTCTCTAACAACAAATAAATGAAATGGACCTAGGTAGGCTCCATGGCTATCAAAAATGGTTGTTCTTGGTGTTCCAAGAACCTAGGAATGAGGGCTTGTCAAAGTTGGGCTACAAGACCCTTTTGACACCTCCCATATGACCTAAGCACTTAGGAAAGAGGCTTAACTCTTCAAGATGATGAACTCTCAAGAAAACAAAAGGCAAGCTCTTAGTCTATTTTGCTATATGCTTTGCATTTTTTTTCTCAAGAAGTTTAGGTGTAGGTATAAAGGTAGAAGGAGGGCTCCTTATATAGCCCAATGGATAAAGGAAACACTTCATCCCTTTGCATGTGGGATAAAGGTAAAACATGATTAGGAATGGATAAGGTTGCTTTATAAAAGGTAACCTTACTTTAGAAGGGTTTAATTTATGCTTAGCAAGTCATGGGAGTTGGGGGTGTTTTAATTAATCAAAGGTGATTAACTAATAGGTAGATGTAAGCTTATAGAAGCTAATTAGAGGAATATTAGTACGATTTAGGCTATTAGAAGGGATTAAATCAATTAAATATTGATTTATTGGTTAAATGGAAGGAGGGGTAATATGAGCTATTAACGATATGTAATTTGTAAGAAGGGGGATAATTATTACAATTTATGTATTTAAATTGCTCAGTGTAATTATGGGTGTCTACACCCTATCACTCCATTTTGCATTCCATTCCATCCATCCATAACATTATGTATATTATGGTTCCTCTTACTCTTGCTAACTTGTGCTTGTTCATGGTCACTCACTACACCCTGCTACTTAGATTACTTGTATGTAATTTATCTATATCATCTACACATGCACATTCACACATTTTTCCAGTTTTTATCGCAAATACATGTCTCTTTCACACAACATAGATGCTCACCTTCTACCCTTCTTACATTGGTCATTGGGGGCATCCACATTCATCTCTCACATGTGCTATTATTTCATTATGTACTTAGCACTTTACATTACTTGGTTACAAATGCTTTTGACATACTAGTTATCTTTCTAACATGCTAACGGGTGCTTCATATGCAACATTTGTTATCAAAGGATATTTAATTCCATACTTGTTTGTTACATTATGTCTTTGTTTTCTTTTTTATGCGGGCTTTGCACTATGTTTGGTGTGCACACTTTTTTTTTGTTTACGGCCATGATGGCTTTGCATGTCTTGCGACATCATGAGTGATGTCCCATGTTTACATCCCACTTTGTGTGGATTACTTTATCTTCTTATGTGTTTAATACATTATTTGGTAGCTTTTACACTTTTTACGTAACTTACTATTTTCTACATGCATGTTTGTTTGCACTAACACTTTTTTGGCTAGCCTTCTTGTTTGTGCGTGCCTTCGTTTTTGTCAATCACTTTCTAGGATACAATTCATGTAATTGGTCTTATTTTGTGGCCGCATTATCCTATCATTGATGTCGCATGCGCCCGAAAGAGGGGGTATCATTTAGGGATTTTTACATACTAACACATAGATTCTACACTATTTTGGTTCAATTATATACAATGAGTGAGTTTAGACCAGTCTACGAACCCCATACATAGTGAATTTTATAGGACATGGTGTCCTTAGCATTCTGGGAAGCAATTACAGGCTTGGAGGTTACAATGGGTGTGCTTATCTACACTACTTTGGTCAGTGGCATCGGATCACCCAAAAAACTAGGATAGTATAGACATCTCTTCACAAACATTCAGGGAAGTAGTTAGATCTTGGAGGACATTGAGCATTTCCTCCCTACACTTTGGCCTATAGCATCAAATTGCCCTAAAATACCTGGAAGTAAAGGATATCCTTCTACACTCTTTCTCTCAACATGGATCAGGTGCACATGTTCTATTTACACTTTTCATTTGCATATTTACATTTACATACATATGCATGTGTCTTTTACATTACATTTTTACACATACATACATACATACATATTTTACTACTTGATCATTTTCTCCTTGCAGGTTCGGTCATATGAGAAATAAGTAGTCAAAAGGGGGAAACAACAACAATAACAATGTCAACAAAAACACCTCGCGACATCACATACTATACTAACCTTACAGGTGTATATCACATATTACATGTTATTGATTACACATGTGTTCTACCCTAGGTTCACTCTCATCACTTTTTCTTTGCGCATTTTTCATCTTTAGTTTCCATGTTCCTCCATCTTTTTTTTCGCTCCACAATTTTTCTAGTCCATCAACATGATTTCTTCTATAATATCCATGGACATCAGTGCACGCATCTCTATCTACTTTATGTTAGTGATCTTTCCGCTCACCAACATAAATTGGGGAAAATGCGAGACACAAAATCATGCACTTTAGACATTATTTATCCCGGTTTAATACTACTATTTAGAAGTTTATTGAGTGAATAAAGTACTAATCAACCCCCATCTTTTGGCCATCTTGTTTTACTTTATTTCATCATTACCGACCTCTTACACCTATATGCCTAGTCAACTTCTCGTCATCCTACGTTATTTTATCCTCAACCGGGGTGCCTTGGTCCTACCAGGCACCCCCATCCCTTTTTGCACTTTCCAACCATATTTTGGGCTCTTTCTAGTTATTTTACCTTCTTATCATTTTGGTGGTCGACCATTTTGAGGTTAGTTATGAAATTAGATCAAGAGAATCCTATAACTATAGAGTTTTGAAACCATAATGAGGGACCTAACATCATTCAATAATATCACTCATCTAGAGTTGTATCCATATATTCAATTGGAGACCACTTACATCCACATAGGTCCATCAAAAGGCACAAGTCTAGGACATTTGCATCACACTTCATAGGGGAGGGATTCTATTATATTCCATGCACACATTCTATTGCATTTTTACATTTAGTTATTGGTCGCTACTTCACAAATTGTGACTGGAATGAGAGCATCTAGGGAACATTATGCACACAATCACCGTGAACTACATTTGGGTCTAAAATGTAGTGCAAAGCTGGATTAGTAAGCCCATTGTTGTGGCATCCGAGGTCAGTTTTACCCATTCATTTGCATTTTTATTTTTAAGGATTGATGCTTGTTTAGGGTTTTATATGTATTTCTATTCATGTTGGATCATTGGCGACATCCTTTACAAGAAATAAAATATGATGTGACACATAGTGAGGGTTTCAAACCACTTCCTAACCATGTGAGATTCATTTTTAGAGCTTTTACATAGACCAGAGCACCCAATTTGCGAGACAGAGCACCCGTAGGTGCCCTGTGCACTCCAATATAGCTAGATCCTCCAGATCCATCATTTTGGGACTTCGTATAGTCGTTCATGCTTCCATATTTTCAAGTCACCATTGTGACATTGTCCTAAGATCATGTTCTATTCAACCAAGTTCTTTTCTCTTCCTTCTTAGCACATTAGGTTTAACATTTTCCTTTACATTATTACTTAGATCATTTACATACTTCTTTGCTATATTTATTTAATTTATCATAGATGTTCATAGCTTATATTAACTATCCCCACATACTACTTTATTATTCAATTTTAGTTAATCAATTTCTTTGAAGTTACTTTGAAACAGTTCATGACCAATGATGATGCCTTCATCTCTCGGCCCTTGGTTTATGGGAATGATAGGCATTTTTATAAAACAATGGGTCAAAAATTTCAAACCCAGTCTTGAAAAATTGAATAAAGTTCATGTTTAGATAAGCCTCTATGGGATTCATATGGAGCTCTAAAATGAAAACACATTCATCCAAGTTAGAAATTCCTTGGAAATTATAAATGGATTATTGAACGATCTACTAAATCCAAGATCCTAGCTGCTATGCAAGAATATGCATAATTCTTGACAAAGCTCACCTCTCCCAAGCTCTTTATGTTTTAAAGATGAAACCAGGGAATGGTCTCATGACTGGATTATGAAAATGTTCCTTTTTGATACCGAAAACATTACAAACATGTACATTGTGTTCGCAAATGTCCGAAGATGAAGAACCTTGAAAATAAGAATAATGAGGATTTTCTAAACCAAAAATAAAAAGAAACTAACTACGAATAAAATTTGGAATAAGAATGTACAAAAATAAAAATTAGTGGATCAAAATATTGCTTTGCTAAACAGATTTGAAGCCCTTAAAAATGAAGAAGAAAACCTTAGTTAAAAAGATCATAAACCTAAGCACATTAATCAAAATCGTGAACTTGATCGGATAGATTGATAAATTCAGGAATATGAACCATAAATTGAGGAAGAACTCCAAATTGATGATGTATCCTCGGATAATCTCAAATCACTATTGGATAATTAAGATTAAAGTAAAATAGAGTAATCATAAAATTCAATAAAATTAATAAGAATTGGCAAAAACAAACTCGGAAGACCCCCTTTCTCCAATTCTTGGATTTTGAAGTTCAAATCGAAATTAGAAAGGGAAATGAAAAATAAATTATAGAAATACTCCATGGTAAATTCAAAGCGTAAAAAGAAAATCAATCCCGTTTGGAAGCGTATAATGAAAAAATAATGAAAAAGAAAGAGGGAATTCCACTTAAAATGGTAAGAAATCCCCAATAAGGTCAAGTACCTATAGTATCGGTGGGTCAAAACATAATTAATGATTATTATAATTTACATCTTGGAATTTACGGGAAAAACACCCAACACAAACAAAGGTTTCTACAACTTTGTATAGAAAAGGAAAAACTTGATATCCTTCTTCTTCAGGAGACTAAAATGGATTTGAATTTTTTTTTCAAAGTGTGTGTGTGTGGGTGTGGGTGTGGGTGTGTGTGTGTGTGCATGAGTTCTTGTGTGCTGTGTGTGTGTAATTACGTGCATTCTTACATGCGTTGGTGTGTGCATGTGTAGGTGTGGGTGTGGAGGTGTGTGCATGTATGTGTGTGTGTGTGTGCACATGTGTTTGTATCCGTGTATGTTTGTGTGTGTCTGTGGGTGTTTATGTGTGTCTCAGTGATTTATCAAAAATAGATTTATGTTATTAAACCCTAATTGTAGAGTAATGAATGTAAACTATGATATACAATTGCTAAGTACAATATGACACAAGCAATAAGAAAGAAAAGTAAAAAACCCTAAGCAAGAGATATAAGAAAGATGACTTAGTTGATTTGCATTTGATCCTCGAAGTATTTTGAAAAGGGAAAATTGTTGAATAAGAGGTGAACTGTGTCATTAGTGCTTAGGATAAATTCTGGAGCTCACGGATGATGCCGAACATGGGCGTCCATGGATGGACAGGTGTGCTTGGGCATTGGAGACTACTATTGGGTTCCCGTGACTATGAAATTGGTATGAATGCAATTCATACAATGTCACACAAGTGTCACAAATATTCCATGTTGATCTCCTATGTTCCTCTCTTTGATCGCTAAGGGCACCCGTAACCTAAAAATATATATCACCTGCAAAACCCACAATACCACATCAAATCCAAAAAAATAAAGATGCAATATGGGGATTCGGACCAACCCCGATGGTCACCTCAAGAGTGAACTCACGAGTGAGTGTTTCACTACATCTCAGACTCCATGTATTTCTTTTGAGTGTGTGTACGGATCGCTCCCAAGGATGCCCTTGTGTAAGTGCACTTGATAATAGACTATATCTATAATGTAACAATGTATAACATGTTTGGATGGAATAAAGAAATCCCCTTCCTATGCAAAGGTGTATGCAAAAAGTAGTCCCTTATCCCTTGATTGAATGTCAAATGGATGATTTGAAATGATTTAGGTACCTTTTCAAAGGCAAGCTTAGGTGATAGTAATTATTATTAGTGTAGGATATTCATTTTCCTTGTATTTTTTATTTACTTAGAGCTTTCCTACACTCATGGGATATGATTGCTTAGTTGTAGCAGTTGTGTTGAGTTAGCTTACCAATTCTATTGAGTTAGCCTACTAGTTGTGTGGAGTCAACTCTAATTCTAGTATCATTTAGTGAGAGTTATTCCCCACTAATCTAGGTGGAGGTTACACATTCACCTTCTATATGTACATGAATTGCATTAGTTTATCCTATGGAATATGGAGAATATAAAGGATTGAGTTGATTTGGAGCCATCATTGCCTTGTGAGTTCATGATCATACCGCATCTTATTGTTATTTATTTCAATTATGTAATTTCTCGTGCATTCATTTTTCATCGTAGATCCTCCTGAAACCGTAATATGGTATTAGAGAAATTCGTGATATGTTTTCCATTATTGAGTTATTTTGGTTTTCAAATAATTCTTTTGTGAAACTAACAGTTCATGTGAAAATAGATATGACACTATATTAGTTCTTTACGGTTGTGATATTTGGGTGTTTTCTTGTATTTTCTAGTTTTCCTAGTTTGTGGGAATATAGCCTATTTGTAGGCTTATGAGGTTTACAGGAGTTAGTGTACTACATATATAGTCTTGGAGATTGGTTATTTTATGTTTCTAAGTTGTTTTGTAGACCCTTTAACATTATTACAGGCTCTTTGGAAGAGTTATACGGCTCTCACAGGTGTGTTACAGACCTCTGAAGGTGTTTTGACATCCCATATAGTTACTAGTGTTGATTACTTGGGTGCATCTAGGCTTGATCTATTCTCACCCTTGCATATCTGTTTGGTTAAGTTCTCACCCTTGCACTCGTGTTGATTTATAAATCTGTTCTCACCCTTGCATGTTTTCCAACCTTTCCTTGCTCCAGTGAAGGTTTCAAATGGCCCATACATGCATTGCGAGATACGAGATTCGATCCACTATTATTTTGAGTCATGCGGAAGAGCTATTCAATATACTCGAGATCTGTCAAAATTTTAGGGCTGCAACATGTGTTCAAAAATAATTCGTCTTGACCTAAGGGCATTGTCATAATAGGCTTCCACCGTGTAGGGTGACTAACGCCAACCCCCTTCAACCGAAAGTGTGTTTTTCTATTTGGTCATGCCCGATGCATGCGAATCAAAGGTGCTTTAGCTTGGGCTCATTAAAACATCCTGCCGCTTTTGCTAAAACTATATTTTAGTGAAAAAGTGCATTTCATGTTTAGTGCAACTTCATTTAAAATAAGGCTTATTTACGGGATATAATTATTGTAAAACTTTTGATTGGTAGCTCGATATCAAGTGTTGTTTTTTGTACAAAAGTTAAATGTTTTATATTTCCCAAATGATTGAACCTATTTATTTTTAAACACACTACTTTATAAAGTGCCACATTCTTGAGGGTTCTTGCAAAAATCTATGGGGACTTGTACTTTTCGCACTAAGTTATAAAGTGTCATCTGAGATAATTTTAAGGGTTTATTTGCATTATAGAGATTCACCATTCTATTGTTATGCTTGAATCGAGAACTTTATGTCTTGGAAGGAAGGAATTATCAAACACCGTACTATGCACAATTTTTTTCCCTACCTCCACACTCTCATTCCCGAGCCTAATGAGCTTGCATAGAAATTGGGGCGTTTTAACCACAATGATGATGTCTATGACCTTCTTAGTCTTACTATTTATAAGGATTAATTGTGTTAATTCTAGCACACCGAGTGCCATTTCACTTCCTAGACTATTATTTGAAAGTTGTATGGTGGCCTTGTTTCACGATTTGAGAGCGACACTTCCCTAGACCACTCCAGGTGCTCCATAAATTCTTCCCCTTCTCACATTCCTTTTATTTTCGAGTGTTCTTCTACACTTGTTGCTACCGATGAGTCCCATGTTGACCATTCACCATAGGATCTTGCTATTTAGAAAATATCCCTACTTTTCCCTTCACAAAGCTCATTGTCATCCATGTTCATGCTTCCATTCACTCTCCGCAATAGTGTTCTATTGGATAACTTTCCTCTGATAAATGTGACCATTTCCTATCATGCTCCATTGCATCTTGATTTCTCGCCATTAACAACACTCCATGCACCATTCTTTACCTTTGAGTGCATCGTTGCTTCATCTTAGACATCTAGCAGCCTTGTTTTCGTGCAATGTGTAACAGGGAAATTGACAATTTCCAAGCACGACAACGATACCCCAATGTTAAGTTTTTCAAATCCCGTCATTCCAAGACAACCCGGTCTATACAAAGTACCTAAATGACCTAATAAATAATTGTATATCATCCCCTAGGTGATTTAGATAATTCTATTCATTCCCCCTATGTGATTTTAGGGATTTCCGAAAAGATACTACTTTACGCGGTATTGGGAAGGGCTATCGTTGGCCTTCCCAAGACTGGATCAATCCCTTGGAGCAGAATGGAAGGGTAAAATTTAACATGGAGGTGAATTGAAGACCTTAAAACATCATGGAAATGATTTTGGAAGGTTTTGGGAAGTTTTGAGAAACTTGGAGTAGTTTGAGAAAAATTAGGGTTCACAAGCCTAGGTAGTACACATGCCTAAAACAACTATTGGGCTTCATAAGTGTTATCCAAAATAAGCCCATGATTGTTTTGGCTAACTTGCCTTCATTCTTATTTTTACCGTAGGAAGTTTTTACAAATTTAAAGCACTCAAAAGTTCCCCGGAGATGGCTTCATCGATAGGAATTTTTTTCCCTTACTGTAAAGGTAAAGAAGTCCTCCTAACTCCTTGTAGTTTTGAGCTATGGCTCGCGGAGTTTACAAAGTGAAAATTTACCATGGGCAGAATGCAGAGCTAAGGAAGAAATTTTTCCAAAGGAGATTGTGGGTTGGTGGAAAGCGGAAGACTTTTGATACTTAGTCTTTTTGGCTAAGAGGGCACAAAGGTAATTTTTGGCCCGTGAGCCCGCAAAGGTGCAAAGGAAGAAAATTTTCCTAAGGTCCGAGGAGGACACATGGCCGCATATTAAGCAAAGTGAGAAGGCGGAGGATCGGAGGGAATTTGGAACTTAACCCTTTTTCATTCCAAAGGGAAAAAGTCACAAGGTGACCCACACTTCTGCCAGAGACCAAAAGTCAAAGTCAAAGTAGGAAGCGGGGTTGCGGGCTATGGGAGGTATTTTAAACTTTAACATTTTTTGTGCTTTTAGCACAAAAGTGATCTTTGGACCTGCAAAGCCCTTTTAACACCACGTGGCACTTTTCCCCTTAGGGCCATAGGGTTTTTTGAGACTTTTTGTAAATTTTGCAAAAAAGGGAAAAAGACAAAGGTTGAGCCCACAGACTGCTTTTTCACCATTTTTGCCCTAATTTGGTCAGAATTTCAAAAGGTCATATCTTTTGATCCAAAGGTTGAAATTCATCAAATTTGATACCATTGAAATCTATCAATTCCCTCTATGCCATGGGATATTGAAATTTGATTTTTGGTCAAGTTATGTGGGAGAAAATTAAGAAAATGTCTCTAGCATGGGAAAAATGTAGAATCGACCCCCAACCACCAAAATTGATGAAGTATGGCGTTTGTTTCTTCTCTAGCATGGCCGAATGCATTGAAAGGTGGATTTGCAGAGGTTCCCTTGCCACTTTAATGGATGTTGTCAGTTGGTGGGTGCAAAAAATGGATTAAAATCCAGCTTTGGGCTCATTTGTAAAGTGTTGGACGTTTTTGTTCTTGCAAACTCCCCTCTTCCCCTTAGCACGTGAATTCGTGGAGTTTCAGTGCCTCCTATTCGAACCGCAATATGTTTTTGCCTCCTTTCCATCAGAATACATCATATCAAAATATGGGAATGATAAAGCATGCTCGTGAATGAATTTTCAATCCTTTCTTACGTTTATTGTTTCCTTCGATGCTTCATTACATTTTGACAATTTGTGCATGTTCTAGTGTTGCATACTTATGATCTATGTCTATTGGTGAGTTGTTCTTTGGCTCGAGAAGTTTTCATTACTAGATGGTTATTCAAGGTATAATCGATCATGGTAAAGGAAGATGATCAGTTAAAATGTACCTTCACCACCAAATGTGGAACCTATGCATATAGAGAAATGCCATTTGGGTTGTCTAACACCGAGCTACTTTCTAAAGGGAATGGATATGGCATTCAAGGGATTGATCAACAAAATAGTGTAGATATACCTAAATGATATTACCGTATTTACTAAAAGTGCAAAGAGACCATCTCTTTCATTTGAGACAAGTGTTCCAAAGATGTAGAAGATTTGGGGTATCCTTGAAACCCAAAAATGCATATTCCTAGCTCATGAAGGCAAGCTCCTAGGCCACATTATTTCTAAAGAAGGGTTAGCAATTCATCCGAGATGGTCAAGCAATAAGAGCACTACCATTGCCATGACATAAGAAGGCTCTTCAAATTTTCTTGGGAAGAATCAATTTTGTTTGAAGGTTTGTTCCAAACTTTGCAGCCCTTGTCAAGCCAATAACTATGATGTTGAAGAAAAGTGTGGCATTCAAATGGAAAGCTGAATGTAAGGAAATTTTTGAGGCAATCAAAGAAGCTATCTCATGGTCTCTAACTCTCATTAACCAAGACTTCTCCAAAGACTTCATCATTTATACATTTGGCGGTAATGATACAATTTTTGCAATTTTAGTACAACAGAACAAAGAAAATGCAGAGTAGCCAATAGCCTTCTTTAGCCAAAGATCGGAGGAATATGAAGTAAGGTATTCTTTCATTGAGAAGCATGCTCTTATAGTGATTAGGAGCTTAAAGAAATTTAAGCATCTAGTTTCAAACAACAAGGTTCAACTCGCTGGTTTCTCATGTGGGAGTTAAAGACTTCCTCCTCAACAAAGAACTAAATGAAAAACATGCAGGGAGGGATTACTTGTGTCATGGAGTATGAAATTGAGATTAAATTCACCAAGATAGTTTGAGGAAAGTGATTGTGTGAGCAATTGGCCTTGAGTTAACCAATTGAAGCAAGTAAAGAGAAGAATGTTGTTTTGGTGCTACAAGACAACCAAGAACAAAGAGATGTTCAAGAAGAAAATGGTGGTGTGCTCACTCCTTGCTAGACCCAAGACATAATGCACTTCTTACAAATAGGCCTATGCCCCCGAGATGAAAAATCCAAATGAAGACACTTTAGATTGCAAGTTATTTTGTAAGCACTTGTTTATGGCATCTTGTTCAAAAAGATATCAATAGAGTGTTGCTGAGATGCATTGGGACAAATTAGATTGAGAAAATGTTAGAATAATTCCATGATGGATCAGGTGGGGTCATTTTTCTCCAAGAGTGACAGATCTCAAGATCACGAAGGCTGGTTATTATTGGCCCAAAGTTTTTAGTGATTGTTATGCATGGATCAAGAGGTGCAAGAATTGTGCATTCTTCAAAAGTAAAGAGAGGTTAGTAGCACTTCCATTGCACCCAATATTAGTTGACCATCCATTCATGGAATGGAATTTAGAATTCATTGGTGTCATTAATCCAAACTCAAACCAGGGGCACAAATGGATTCTAACAGCAACAGACTACTTCACCAAATGGACTAAGGTGGTGGCACTCAAAGAGGCAAATGAATCTAGCATTCTAGACTTCTATGAGGGGATAACAACCAGATTTGGTATACCTACCACTATAATATCATATAATGCGTTGTCATTAAAAGGATCAAAGGTAACTAAATGGGCTGTTAGAAATGGGATCTATTTGAGCACTTCATCGAATTATTACCCTCAAGGTAATGGCCAAGCTGAGTCCACAAACAAGAATCTATTAAGGATCATCAAGAGGACTCTTGATGAAAATTAGAGGACATGGCACACTAAGCTCAAATCAGGTCCATGGGTTGATAGAATAAATCCCAAGCTCTCCATTCGACTTGTTTATGGGAAAGAGGCAATCTTGCCTATATCACTTGAGTTGCAAACACCGAACTCATGAAGCAATTGGAATTGTTGGTGTAAGCCCATGGAGGTTAGATATGCAGAATTGATGGAACTCCAAGAAATCGAGAGAGCATGCAGCCCAAACAATGGAAAAAGACCAAGCATTGATCAAGAGAAGCTTTGATAGGAAAGCTAAGGCTAGAACTTTACATGTTGAGATTTAGTGTTGAAATGGGATACAAACCGAGCAAAGCCAGAAGACATTAAAAATTTGATGCCATTTGGAGTGGCTCCCTATATGGTCACAAAATGCAAAAACAACAATGCCTTCCAATTTTCTACATTGGATTGTGAGGAACTACAAATTCCGCTTAATGGAATCCATCTAAAGCATTACTACTATAAGTAAAACTTCTCACCTTGTACATATTAGCTTAGATTTTTCATTCCTCCAAGTGCTTATGCACATTTTTTTGTTGTAGCTTAGATTTACATTTCTCTAAGTGCTTTGGTACAGGTTTTGTTGCCCCAAGGATGCATATTTTGCAGATCATGTTCTAGGCCAAAGTAATTTTCTACTCTCACAATCTTCATCTCGTAGAGATTTTCTAATGATTTGAGAGTAACAAGTAGTTGAGTTCATGACTCCATGCTCAATGGATTGCTTTAGAGCGCAGCTGGTCACTTCATCTAAAGCAGGTAAATGACCCTCCGAGTCACCAAAATTGTTATCCAAAATAAGCCCAAGCTTGTTTTGGCTAACTTGCCTTCATTCTTCCTTCCTTTTGTTGTAGGTAGATTTATAAAAATTTAAAGCACTCAAAATTTCTTGGATATAGCTCCATCAGATAGGATTTTTCTTCCCCTTTCTAGAAAGGTAAAGAAGTCCTCCTAACTCCTTGTAGTTTTTGAGTTATGGCTCGGTGGAGTTTATAGTGAAAATTTGCTCAAGGCGGTCCATGGAGCTAAGGAAGAAATTTTTGAAAGGATATTGCAGGTCGAAAGAAAGCGGAATAATTTTGATACTTTGAATAAGAGGTCACAAAGATGATTTTCGACCCATTTAAAGCCCACAAAGGCCCAAAGGAAAAAAATTTGCCTAAGGTCCGAGAAGGACATGTGGCCGCATATTAAGCAAAGTGAGAGGTGAAGGATTGGAGGGAATTTGGAACTTGAACCTTTTTCATTCCAAAGGGACAAAAGTCACAAGGTGACCCGCACTTCGCGCGTAAAACAAAAGTCAAAGTCAAAGCAAGAAGTGAGGTTGCGAGCTACGGGAGGTATTTCAAACTTTAACATTTTTTGTGCTTTTAGCGCAAAAGTGATCTTTGGACCCGTGAAGCCCTTTTAACACCACGTGCCACTTTACCTCGTGGGGCCACCGGGTTTTTTGAGAATTTTTGTAAATTTTGCAAAAAATGGAAAAAGGGAAAGGTTGAGCCCGCGGACCTGTTTTTCACCATTTTTGCCTTAATTTGGCCGTAGAATTTCAAAAGGTCATATCTTTCGATCTAGTGGTCAAAATTCATCAAATTTGGTACTCATTGAAAGCTATCAACACCCTCTATGCCATCAATCTTCAAATTTGAAATTTGGGCAGTTATTTGGGAGAAATTTGAGAAAATTTCTCTCGCATGGGAAAAAATTAGTTTCACCACCAACCACCAAAATTGATGAAGTATGGCATCCGCTTCTTCTCAAAGCAGGGCCGAATGCATCGAAAAGTGGATTTACAGAGGTACACTTACCATTTTAATAGATGATATCGGTTGGTGGTCGTAAAAATGGATTTCCCACGTTTCTCTCTCCTCTTTTTGTTTTTCATCAATTAAAAGCCGATTTGGCTCATTTGTAAAGTGTTGACATTTTTGTTCTTGAAAACTCCCTCTCTTCCCCTCGCACGTGAATTTGTGGAGTTTCAAGCCTCACATTGGAATTGCAATATGTTTTTTCCACCTTTCCATTGTAATGCATTGTATCAAAAACCTGGGAATGATAAAGCATGCTCTATGAATGAATTTTAAATCCTTTCTCATGTGCATTTATTGTTTCCTTCCCGATCCTTCATTACATTTTGGTAATTTATGCATATTCTAGTGTTGCATTTTTATGATTTGTGTCTATTTACAAAAATAGAGGTCCATCACTCCTTTGGTGTATCACCATCTTTTACTTAGTTTTTTTTTCCATTTCCACGTTTTCTCTCAACCCCGTGTCCTTGGTAATTTTAGAGTAGGAATTTTGAATCATAACCTCTACAAAAATTGCATGCATACACCTAAACAGAGGAGTAAGAACCAAAATTATTTGGTGAGTTTTCTCACCTTGAGCTCCCACACCTTGGAGAAAACTCAATATTGTGCAATCACACTAAATGACCCCATTCTCGACTCGCAGATCTCAAGATCATTTAGGGGTGCCGTAGATTTGCACTAATCAGTTTTGGCATGCCTAGTGAGACCTTAGATGTCTTCATCTTCATTGAAAAAAATTTGATGTGTAATTGTTGCAAGTTTATTGCTTGAAATATCCTATATTTGCACATTTGGCAACTCTAAAAGGATAGAATCAATTAGTTTCACTAGTCCAAGCTTAAAGATTCATGAGAAGGATCCAAACAAGGTTAAGGACCAGAGAAGAGGGATTGTTTAACTATATGAAATTATCCCTTAAAGAGGATAAAGAGGAAGAAGGGTTTAAAGGTCTCCATCTCCACCAAACAAAACTCTATCAACTCCTCCACCTGGTAGACCTTTCATACAATCAACAAGGGTCCTTAGGCTAATCAAACTGGTAAAACCCAATCCTTATGTCAACTTTACTAGCAACAAACCACTTTCTCTCAATACACAAAACCCAATTCCAATTGCAACATTGAAGAACATCCGATAATTTATCGGGAGAAAATCAGACCACTCCCGGTGATCATGTTAAAGACATTGCTAATGTTTGTGCAATCCATGAGATTATTGAGATGGAAATTGTTGTCAAATTTATGGCATCTTCATTCAAAGGGAAAGCTTTCTTGCAATGGTTCAGAGCCTTATAAGCAGTTCTATCCAAAATCGGAACCAATTGCATACACACCTCCATAACCAATTTGGAGAGAAAGGGGACAACTTGTCTCTATTGGAGAAATTGACAACTATCAAGAGAGCTCCCAATGAGTAGCTAATGACTTCAATTTAAGATTTCAAAGAACATGGATAGAATCCCATCGGCAAGTGAGGCCAACAACTCAAGGTGATTTTTATACTTTCTCAAGGCTTTAAATTCTGACATTTCAATGTTGATCTAATCCATGGGAGGTGCAACTATACCCGCACTTACAACATCGCCATTAGGGCTGAGAATTGTTTTATCCAAGCTGGTAAACTTGCACCTAGGCCTCCTATGCCCTTATATCCAAATTTGGGAAGCCCAAGAACTAATCAAGCACCTACTTTAGCTCCTATTCCCACTCCTAGAAATCGAGTTCAAATGAAACTTCTACTTCATCTTCTAGTGCCTCAAATGAGTTTTAATAGATTATGAAACGATTGCAAAATTCGGGCAATGAGATGGTTACACTCAAGAGGCAACAAGACAAAAATTTTAGGCCTTCTTATCAGCCTCAAACTCAACCTAATAGACAACCATATCAACCTAATAATCCACCTAACCCACTGTAAATCAAAATCAAGTACGACCTTCGCCAATAGACCATTTCAATCCTATAACCCCAATGTTACATCTACCTCTAAAACCTTAGTGCCAATGCAAAATAATATATCTCAAGAGTATGACTGGTGTTTCCATGCAATGAACCTCACATCCAATCTATGTGCTTTCAATGGTGCTTTGAACCAAGCTTTGATGGTGACAAAACTAGTGTAAAGAGTGAAGTGAGTCAAGAAACATACCAACAACAAGGGACATCTCAACAAGATACAACTCCAAATGAGACTACACTTGTGAATTGATAGGTCAAGATTTTTGTGGTATGAATCAAACACCTTCTCGTGGTGTAACAAACTAACACATGGTCAAAGAAGAGGAATATTAGTGAAGGGTAGTCATCGATCCAAGTGATTCACAATCTTCCATCACTCCACAAGGTGTTGGCAAGAAAATCTAGTTCTAAATGTGCAAGGACAACCCAAGCTACCTTCTAGACCAGCTCAAATGCCAATTGTTATAGCCCATGTACAAGGAAAGAATGTGTAGAATAAAGGGTTGTAAAGATATGGTTCATTCCCATTTAACATCATTGAATAAATGAAGAAAACCAATGTTAACATATCTATATGGGAGTCACTATCCATCCCAGGATAAAGGGATCTAATACAAGCTGCCATGAAGAATTGGTCAACCTCAAATTAGCTAGCTCATATACAAGAGAATTTACTCACAAATGCTACTCATCCTGAGGGGAATCATGGAGGACATCAAGGTAAAATTTTGAAGCCCCCTCCATTCTATGTTTCATTGATCATTAGGGATAAACTAGTACATAATTGTATGATTGATTATGGGGCAAGTAGTTTCGTGATGCCCAAGCAAATAGCTGATCATCTGGGCCTTCAATATGAAGTCATCTCCAAGGGGGTGGTGTAATTAGATGGGACAATAGTAGCAACAGTTGGGGTAATTAAATATTTGAGCCTTACTTTGCATGCATGCCCCAATGTCACTATTTTGCAAGATGAGTTGGTGATAGATTTACCACCACTCTTTGCCATATGTTTGTCAAGGGATTTCATAGCTAGAATTCGAGGCTACCTATCTACTGATTGGTAACACATGCTTTTTAGGACAAGATATGGAGCCAAGGCCACAATCAGGTCCAAACCTATTGCAAAATTTCAAATTGAGCCTCATACTCCAAGCCCAATCAATGCCAACTATTCAGCGTTTGATCAAGAGGATTATCCAAGCACACATGAAGCTAACACCAAAGTTGGAAGCATTCCATATTTGACTCTTAACGAATGGGCAAGAAAGGTACATGCTTTTGATCCCTACAAGGAAATAGATGAATCTAAACTAGGATTCTATTACATGCATGAAGAAAATCAACCTCTTCCTAACATCACCAAGCCGTACCACAAAGATGAAAATGAGGTATGGTAGTTGTTCTTTGATGGATCAAGAAGTAGACAAGGTGTAGGAGGAGGAGGTATGCTTGTTTCACCTTAAGGCATTAAGTAATATTAAGTTTTTAGATTTTAGTTTGCATGTTCTAACAACACATCCAATATGAAGCTTTGATACATGGATTGCATTGGTCAAGGAAGAGAGACATCAAAAACTTACAATTCTTTGGTAATAGTGAGCTGATTATTAATCAAGTTAAAGGATAACATGCTAACAAGAATGACCTGCTGAAAAGTTATAAGAATAGGGTGTGGGACCTCATTGAGGATTTTGAGGGCTTTGGCATCAACCGCATCCCTAGGAAAGAGAACCAAGCTGCCGATAGGCTTGCAGCGATTGGAGAAAATTTTGATGTTGTGGAGAGTATCAAAAGAGATAAAATGTAGCCAAACATCCATGTGATTGTGAGGCCATCATGCGTAAAATAATGCAAGTTGGCAAGTGTTTGAGAGTGACCAATAAATCATCAATTTCTTAAGAGGAAGATGACTTCTTAGCCAAAAATTAGGAAAAGTTGGAACAATAGTATGGTGATCAAGTGGTACACCAGAACCAACAAACTGCCAAAAGGACTTGTGACTTTAGTGTCTATCTTTAATCCTAATGATAAATTTAGGAAGGAGAAAGCAAACATCCAAGTTAAGGGAGAGGATTAAGAGCCCATCTCACTTGGAGAGAGCAAGTCACTTCAAATTGGTAAAGTGGCAACCAAGCAAGAAAGGTATGAATTCATGCAACTTTGACAAGAGTTCCCGGATGTATTTTCTTGAAGCTATGAAGACTTGAGAGGTTTTAATCCCAAGCTAGCTCAACACACAATTGAACTAGATCCAAGTGCTAATCCCATCAGGAAAAAATAGAGACCGTCAATCCACACATTGAGCCTCTCATGAAGAAGGAATTGAATTAGTTAATAGAGGCAAGTATCATATTCCCCATCAAGCATTCAAGCTGGTTGTAAACTTGGTTCCAGTTAGAAAGAAGAGTGGAGAAATCAGGTTGTGTGTAGAATTTAGAGAATTGAACAAAACATCCCTCAAGGATCACTACCCACTTCCTTCTATGGAGATTATTTTGAAAGTTGTTGTTGGCTCTAGAGATGTTTTCATTGCTAGATGGTTATTCAGTGGTATAATCAGATCATGGTAAAGGAAGATGATCAGTTCAAAACAACGTTCACCACCAAATGGGGAACCTATGCATATAGAAAATGTCATTTCGGCTATCTAACACCGGAGCTACTTTCCAAAGGGAAATGGATATGGCATTCAAGGGATTGATCAAAAAAATAGTGCTTATATACCTAGAT
Source organism: Taxus wallichiana var. yunnanensis (assembly GCA_018340775.1). NCBI lineage: Eukaryota > Viridiplantae > Streptophyta > Pinopsida > Cupressales > Taxaceae > Taxus > Taxus wallichiana. The sequence goes on along the minus strand of CM031241.1, from coordinate 434,288,486 downwards.
GATATTACTTGTATTTTCTAAAAGTGTAGCAGCCATCTCTTTCATTTGAGATAAGTATTCCAAAGATGTAGAAGATTTGGGGTATCCTTGAATCCTAAAAATGCATATTCCTAGCTCATGAAGGCAAGCTCCTAGGCCACATTGTTTCCAAAGAAGGGTTAGCAATTGATCCAGAGATGGTCAAGCAATAAGAGCACTACCATTTCCATGACATAAGAAGGATCTTCAAATTTTCTTAGGAAGAATCAATTTTGTTCGAAGGTTTGTTCCAAACTTTGTAGCCCTTGTCAAGCCAATAACTATGATGTTGAAGAAAAGTGTGGCATTCAAATGGACAAATGAATGTAAGGCAAGTTTTGAGGCAATCAAAGAAGCTATCTCACGGTCTCCAACTCTCATTAACCTGACTTCTCCAAAGACTTGATCCTTTATGCATTTGGTAATAATGATAAAATTTCTGCAATTTTAGTACAACATAATGAAGAAAATGGAGAGCAGCCAATTACCTTCTTTAGCCAAAGCTTGGAGGACTATGAAGTAAGGTATTACTTCATTAAGAAGCATGTTATTAGTGATTAAGAGCTTAAAGAAATTTAAGCATCTAGTTTCAAACAACAAGGTTCAACTGTTGGTTTCTCATGTGGGAGTTAAAGAATTCCTCCTCAACAAAGATCTAAATGAAAAATGTGCAGGGGATTACTGATGTCATGGATTATGACATCGAGATCAAAGTCACCAAGCTAGTCCGAGGAAAGGGATTGTGTGAGAAATTGGCCTTGAGTGAACCAATTGAAGAAAGTAAAGAGAAGAATGTTGTTTTGGTGCTGCAAGACAACTAGGAACAAAGAGATGTTCAAGAAGAAAATGGTGGTGTGGTCACTCCTTGCTTGGACCCAAGACATAATGTACTTCTTACAAATAGGCCTATTCCCCCTAGAGATGAACAAAGCCAAAAGAAGACACTTCAAATTATAGGCTATACCATATGCACTTATTGATGGCATCTTGTTCAAAAAAGATATCAATGGAGTGTTGGCGAGATGCATTGGGACAAATCAGATTGAGAAAATGTTAGAAGAATTCCATGATGGATCAGCCAGGGGTCATTTTGCTCCCAGGAGTGACAGCTCTCAAGATCATGAAGGCTGGTTATTATTGGCCCAAAGTGTTTAGTGATTATTATGCATGGATTAAGAGGTGCAAGAATTGTGCATTCTTCACAAGCAAAGAGAGGTTAGCAACACTTCCATTGCACCCAATCTTAGTTAACCAGCCATTCATGTAATGGGGTTTCGACTTCATTAGAGTCATTAATCCAAACTCAAACTAGGGGCACAAATGGATTCTAACAGCAATAGACTACTTCACTAAATGGACTGAGGTGATGACACTCAAAGAGGCAAATGAATCTAGCATTCTAGACTTCTATGAGGGGATATCAACCAGATATGGTATACCTTCCACTATAATATCGTATAATAAGTTGGCATTCATAGGATCAAAGGTAACTAAATGGATCATGTTAGAAATGGGATCTATTTGAGCACTTCATCAAATTATTATCCTCAAGGTAATGGCCAAGCTGAGTCCACAAACAAGAATCTATTAAGGATCATCAAGAGGAATCTTGATGAAAATTAGAGGACTTGGCACACTAAACTCAAATCAGCTCTATGGGCTGATAGAATAACTCCCAAGAGATCCATAGGTAAATCTCCATTCAGACTTGTTTATGGGAAAGAGGTAATCTTGCCTATATCACTTGAGTTACCAACACTGGAACTCATGAAGCAATTGGAATTGTTGGAGTGTGAGCCCATGGAGGTTAGATATGTAGAATTTATGGAACTCAAAGAAATCGTAGAGCATGTAGCCCAAACAATGGAAAAGGACCAAACATTGATCAAGAGAAGCTTTGATAGGAAAGCTAAGGCTAGAACTTTCCAAGTTGGAGATTTAGTGTTTAAATGGGATGGAGATCGAGAAAAGTGAGGAAGGCATTCAAAATTTGATGCCATTTGGAGTGGCCCCTACATGGTCACAAAATGTAAAAATGATAATGCCCTCCAATTGTCTACATTGGATGGTGAGGAACCCAGATTCCAGCTTAATGGAATCCATATAAAGCATTGCTACTAGAAGGAAAACTTCTCACCTTCTACATATTAGCTTAGATTTTTCATTCCTCCAAGTGTTTATGCACATTGTTTTGTTGTATTTTAGATTTACATTTCCCTAAGTGCTTTGGTACAGTTTTGTTGCCCCAAGGATGCATCTTTTGCAGATCATGTTCTAGGTCAAAGTAATTTTCTACTCTCACAATCTTCATCTTAGAGATTTTCTAATGAATTAAGAGTAACAAGTAGTTGATTTCATGACTCCATGCCCAATGGATTGCTTCAGCAGCTGGTCACTTCATCTAGCAGGCAGATGACCCCTCTGAGTCACCAAAATTGTTATCCAAAATAAGCCCATGCTTGTTTTGGTTAACTTGCCTTCATTCTTCCTTCCTTTTTCTGCAGGCATATTTTTGCAAATTTAAAGCACTCAAAATTTCTTGAGATGGCTTCATCGATAGGGATTTTCTTCCCCTCTCCGTAAAGTTAAAGAAGTCCTCCTAACTCCTTGTAGTTTTGAGTTATGGCTCGGCAGAGTTTACAAGGTGAAAATTTGCCTGGGCGGTCCGTGGAGCTAAGGAAGAAATTTTTCCAAAGGAGATTACAGAGTCAGCAGAAAGTGGAAGACTTTTAATACTTAATCATTTTGGCTAAGAGAGCACAAAGGTGATTTTCACCCGTGAGCCCGTAAAGGCGCAAAGGAACAAAATTTGCCTAAGGTCCGAGGAGGACACGTGGCCGCATATTAAGCAAAGCGAGAAGGTAGAGGATCGGAAGGAATTTGGAGCTTAACCCTTTTACAATCCAAAGGGACAAAATTCACAAGGTGACCCGCACTTCGCCGTAGAGACTAAAAGTCAAAGTCAAAGCAGGAAGCGGGGTTGCAGTGTCACGGAGGTATTTCAAACTTTAACTTTTTGTGTTGTTTTAGTGCAAAAGTGATCTTTGGACCCGCGAAGCCCTTTTAATGCCACGTGGCACTTTATCCTCGTGGGGCCACTAGGGTTTTTGAGAATTTTTGTAAAATTTGCAAAAATGGAAAAAGGGAAAGGTTGAGCATGGACCCGTTTTTCACCATTTTTGCCCTAATTTGGCAAAATAGAATTTCAAAAGGTCATATCTTTCGATCCAATGGTCGAATTTATCAAATTTGGTACCGTTGGAAAACTATCAATGCCATCTACTCCATGGAATCTTCAAATTTGATTTTTTGGTAAAGTTAGGTGGGAGAAAATTGAGAAAATGTCTCTAGCACAGGAAAAAATGTAGAACCGACCCCCAACCACCAAAATTGATGAAGTATGGCATTTGTTTCTTCTCCAGCATGGCCGAATGCATCAAAAAATGGATTTTCATAGGTTCCATTACTCGTTTTAATGGATCTTTGTCAGTTGGTGGGTGTAAACAAATGGATTTCCCATGTTTCTCTCTCTCTCTGTTCTATTTTTCATCAATTAAAAGCCGCTTTGGCTCATTTGTAAAGTGTTGACGTTTTTGTTCTCGCAGTAATCCCCTCTTCCCCTTTACACGTGAATTCATGGATGTTTAGGCCTCCTATTCAAATTATAATATGTTTTTTCCTCCTTTCCATCAGAATGCATCGTATCAAAAATTGGAATAATAAAGCATGCTTTGTGAATGAATTTTCAATCCTTTCTTGCGTTTATTGTTTCCTTTTGATCCTTCATTACATTTTGGAAATTTTTGCATGTTCTAGTGTTACATTCTTATGATTTGTGTCTATTTGAAAAAGAAGAGGTCCATCACTCCTTTGGTGTATCACCGCTTTGTACTTAGTTTTGTTTCCATTTCCATGTTTTCTCTCAACCCTGTCTCCTTGGAAGTTTTAGAGTAGGAATTTTTAATCGTAACCTCTGCAAAAATTTCATGCATACACCTAAATAGAGGAGCGAGAAATAGCTTTCTCTGGAGAGTTTTCTCACCTTGCGAGGTCCCACACCTTGAGAAAACTCAATGTCAGTGCAATCACACTAAATGACCCAATTCTAGACTTGATCCAAGGTCATTTAGGGGTGCTCTAGATTTGCACTAACAATAAGATTATTCTGGGAGCTCCAAATGGAGTTAGAAGTGAAAAAATACTGATGGAAAGAGGATTAAAATACCTACATGATGGTGAAATAATATTTTTCAAAAACCTTAGCACATAGGATTGGTACGTAGATTTTATGAGGTATAAGTGGAGTCTCAAATCATAAATTCATGTTTACAGGGGATAATATGGATGAATAAAGACATAATACCCACACCATTGGATTAAAAGTTCCATTTCTAGTTAGGAACATATAAAATTTTACCAGAAATTCCACCTGGAGCTCAAGTTATCTTCTTTCTAAGTTGCGCTCTCAAAGGCAGTTCAAGACTTAGCCATTTTTCGGGAGGACACATGTCAGCACCATGAGCCTGGAGGTATTTCATGTCCTAGATGTCCCTAAGGTCAAGTACACAAACCCTTGAAAAATTCTCCCATCCCCCATGTGACCTCTTAGACCCTCATGTGACCTCCGTGACTTGGACGCTTCAACCCCGGTGTATTTTTGGAGCATTCATTCTCGTGTCATCGGATGAAGCACCATGTGTCAGCCCCAAGACTACCATGGAACCTAATGTTCCTTATGTCCATGAGGTGAGGGACATCATACCTTGAAAAATGCACCCAACCCCCTATGGGGATCCTTTTGACATCCATGTGAGTCGACTTTAAGCCCCTGGGTGCATTTTTGGAGCATTCATTCCCAGTCGGATCAAACACCACATGTCATCTCTAGGACCACCATGGAAAATGATTTCCCTTATGTCCCGAGGTCAAGGAAATTGGGAAAAAAAAATTGTTCCTATCCCCTCCATGTGCATTTCTTTGAAAATTTAAATCCGGCACTTAGTCGTTTCTTCCCCTCATTTCTCCTTCACAACTTCATACCTTACCATGGCTCTGTGAATGATTTTCCAAACACCTGGTCCACCATTGTTGCTCCAAACCAGCTCTACCATGGCCACATAAACTCTCCACACCATGAATGCATAGTAATATGTAGGCCTCGAGAAAAATGGAGTGAAATGATGAAGAACGAAGAGAAAATGGAGATTTTTCACCGAGATAACTACGAAGCCACCCAATCAAAAACTCATCATATCTTGCAAAGTACAAATCGTATTAAGATTTTGTATTTTGAATAATTTCACATTTTTCAAGACAATCAAGATGCAAAAATAAGAGGTCAAATGGTGCTATGAATCATTTGCTCCAATAAAAATCCCACTTCGTGCACCGACTCACATTCGTCAGATTTCCCATCATTTCGGAAATAGGAGTGAGCTAAAACTTGCACACGAGCTCCAAATGAAAACCCAATCGCAATGGAGTTATTTCCATCTCAAATGGAGACAAAAACCAGACCTACAAATTTCAAGCTCCATTAATGGCCGTTATGGTAGCATGCCCGAAGCCACTACTAGGTCAAAATTTCAAAATTTATTTCCAATCATTCTAGACGGAAAAACTATGTGAAATTCGGAGGGTGTGATCATAATGACAAGATGAGTCCAAAAAATTATGTTCCGTCGCAAATCGAGCACTGGAAACACACTTTCTAAAAATAGTAAGTTTTCCTATATAGACTTGCTATGTTTGGAAAGTCATCATCAAAAGAAGCTGAGACAAAGGAAACAGGCATTGAAGATCATGAGGAAGTTAGAATGAGTGTTTAGAGTAGAAAACAATGAAAATGACCACTTACTAAAAATAGTAAGTCCCTTATATGGGTGCTTACTAAAAATAGTAAGTCACCCCAAAGAAGTGGTTGAGGCAAGGGTAGGGTGCACAGTATCAAATGAGGGAGTTCATCACATCACGATGGTCGAGAAGAGGAAAAATCAAATCTCACTAAAAATAGTATATCATACGCAAGATGGGAGTTATGGTCATCAAAATTCACTCAACTTGGCAAGCATTCACAAGCTAATTTGAAGGAGATTCATAGTGTGCAAGGAGTTCAAAGATTCATAGTTTCACTGTATTTGGCGCTTTCCATCGAAGAGGATCAACATACTTCATCAGGAATGATATCTCCTCTTCTTCTTCTATCTCTCTCCATTTCTCTCTTCTCTTTCCCCAAATTTCTCTCTCTTCTCAAATGTTCTAATTTTGCATTGGGGTTGCACTTTTTCATGTCTTAATGTTCATAATGTAATAAGTCACCTTTATGTTATAAAAAGGGACTTAAAAGTTTCCTAGGAAGTTGAAAATTTTTAAGTTGTGTGAGGACATATGAAAAGGAATTAAGGGGTAGATGAAGAGTCATATTCTAATCTATAAATTGTAACACCATTCCCATTTCAAAGGGTTGGCAATTAATCTTGTAAACTCACGAGTGCATTGTATTTAGAGAAAGCAAAGGAGATAGCCATTTTCTTCTACTATCCTCCATTCTCAAATTTCTTCCATTCCTATATTATGTACAACTTTTTAAGAAACAATACAAGAAGGAGATTGCAGCCTCTTTGATGAGGAGAATTTAGAAACTTTGAATTCACAATCTTATCTCATCTTGTTGCCATTTGAAGGGTTGTTTCTTCTCATAAACACATGTGTTAAATTTTGTAACTAATGTGTACAAGAATCTGATTTCCTACCCGCAACATTAGTTTCCCTATCTCATTTCTCACCCTCTTTCCCACTTTCTAGAAAAAGTCTTCCCTAGCAAGAGATTACTAGCTTTGTCACGATTAGTGGAGTGCCCCCGTTAGATCCCACTCGAAAGGCCACCACAGAAATCCACCTTTTCATGCATATGCATATACTGCATCTACACCAGTTAAGTAGAGGGCCTTAGATTCCCAAAGCATTGGAAAGAAATCCACAAGTTTGTCCACCTGAAAATTTTCTCACCAATAGTTTTTAGCGCCCACCGTAAGGGCGTGATTTAACAAAGATTCGCACTTCCAATATACAATTGTAATGTCTGAAAATAAAAAAATTAGATTTTGAAGGAAAATTATTTTTTGAAGGTGATTCCTTCAAGGAACAAATCCATGTCACATTTTTTTCCTGCATCATGAAGAAATTTCCAGATTGGAGTGAAGTACCAATGAGTGACAGTGAAGAAGAAGAAGAATATATCTTCCCGGAAAAGAAGATCGTTGATCAGCCATGGTTTCGGAATTGTGTTGAAAAAGGAAAGAAGAAATAACCTATCATTGAAGAAGAAGAATGGATTCAAAGGAGACATAAGATAAGGTGCAAAGCTCAAGAATATGCCAAATTCTTGTAAGAGGTGAATGAGCAACTTGAAGCAACCCATAGTGAGAAAGAAGAAGAGGAGAATTTTCCTATAGAGGAAGACCCTGAAGATCATTTGTACCATAGGGTTTTCATACCCGAAAGGTTCTTGAATGCCACTGAAGAAAATCCTATCCTTGAGCCTTCCGATGAAGATAAAATCAACATTCAAGAAGATGATGAAAGACAGGATGGTGCAAGATCCATCAAGAAGATTTTTACAATCTCGCACAACTCACTACAAAATTGAGAACCTTGTCATTCTTCCACGGTTCTTCTAGATGAATTCATTTCCTATGGTGATAAAGAAATGAACATGTTGAAAAGATAATATGTGGAAATGCTTGAGAGTATAATAAAAGGAAATTCTACCCAAGTCTTTGATGAAATTTGGAGGCATGCTTTAGCTCTATAGAGAATATATGAACATTTTGAAACTCCACATCAAATGGAGGAAGAATATGAGACACACTCTATGGAAGAAGACTCGATTTCTGCCCATACTATGAGGTTTTCATTCTCGAAATATTCTCAGATGCTTGTGAAGAAGATCTTGTCATGGAACCTCCCAATGAAATCCAAAGAAACTTTGTGGAGAAAGAAGTAGAAGAGAAAAAGATAGAATTACCATTCAGCAATTCCATCTGGCTCAAGTCATCATAGCCCGTGGGGGAATAATATATTCAAGAAAGAAAGATCCTTACTACATCATGGATGATCCAATGCTCTCCAAAGACTCCACCAATGATGAAGAAGATGGTCAATTCAAAGTAAGCATGAATGATCTCTTTTCAAGTTTTTATCTTTCAATTGATGATGAAATGGAGAGATGTGAAGAAGTGCAAGAAACTCAGATGACATCATGGCCCAAAAATGATGAATTCAAGATGTTCATAGATAATCCTCCTTCCTATTTTGATTCCTCAAGTGACGTAGAAATGCTGCATGAAAAAATGAAGGAAGTCAAAGAATTAAACTCTCTCCCCAATGTAATCATGGATGATCAAATGGAAGAAGCCCACTCTATTTTCAAATCTGAGGAGAATGAGAAATTTAAACATAACCTCTACTCACTCGAGAAGCAGTAACAATCATCATGGTGAAAATATATCCTTTCATATTTCACCTGAGCAAGAGGATTTAACAATGGATGATCAAGATGTAGCTAAAAATCTTCTCACACTACTGCCCAAACACAGCTTCTCTAATTCTTACCAAGGAGAAGATGATATGGATTTTGATCTTGAAGGAGTGCCATTCCCTTGAGGCTTGGACATCTTCTCCTCACAATAGGTGTCATGAATCGGTATTCCGTGTATGCAAGAAAGTGAATCTTTGGCAACACAAATCATGAAAGAGGTGAACGAGAATGTTTCAAATGAATCATGGGCCCATATGGATCATATTTTTAACCATCTCCTAGAGGCACAACAAGAATATTCCTCCAATAAAGATAAAAAAGAGCCTATGGAAATTTCAGAATAACTATCCGTACAAGATATCTTGAAGGCCGTAAAAGAAACCGAGGATTCTCAACTCGGTCTTGAACTCTTGACCCGAGCCATGGAGATACAAGAAAGACTATGATAATTCTTCACCGGGAACTCCTCGTGCTATGATTATTTACTAATGCATAGCCTTTAGTTTGGTGGATGTAATCTGGAAACAAAACAACAACATAACACAAGAATACCATCGACTATGATAAGACGGAATGATGACAAATCTGAAATATCAAAGTAAATTATAATATTAACATGAAATTGTTACAATCTCACCCATGAGGTACTTCAAGTGTTATTGACTTCACTTGCCTTTCACCAAGACTATGGGAGAAACTTTACAATTACACCTCTTAATGGCTTCTTCAACACACCTTTAAACTGATGGCTTCCTTTACACACTTCCTACAATATTTCTCACTACTTCCTTCTATGCTAAATGAGGGGGGTGGCCTCTCTATTTATAGAACTTCCAGGCTTATCCATCTTATCTCTAAGATAGGATAAGAAATCCACTCGACGAATCATATTCCATACCTTAACTCTTATCTGTACATGTAAGCTTATCTTTTAAGATAAGATAAACCTTATCATTTTACATGGGTTCCACATTTTTAGACTTTTTACAAATAAAATACACAAAATATTTATGACCTCACTCCTTGTCCTTATTACCAATATAATATTTCTAATTCCTAATCATGTAGACCCTACTTCTCTAATTACCCAAACTTTGACATTTTAACATTACCGACCACTTACGACAAATATTTACTTTTACAACATTCCTATTGTACTTTGACTATTACCGTACTCCACATTATCAAGTGGCACCGTGCATCGACGGCACCGTTATCTTCATCGACGCTACTACTAATTATACTTAACAACATCCTATTCCTAATACATACATTAATGAAATAGAAATTACTGGAGGAAAATTTTAGTGTCGACATCTTCCCCTTCCTAGCTTCTACTCCGTCCCTGAGTAGACTATTCTCGGTGCTTGGAAAATCTTCAACTTGTCGTGGTTGACCCATTTCAGTAATGGGAGTGCCATCCAATTCCTCCAAATTCAGACGTACCATTTTCATGCACAAATGCTATTTTGTAGTAGGCCCCATCCATTTTGGAAGAAATTTTCTCTGCCTTCTTTTTTTTGTATCTCGAATCATATACTAGAACCAAGTCATTCACATGAAATGGAGACCACCGGATCTTTTGATCAAAGTATTCCTTCGCTTCATTTTCTTCTTATAGCTTGTATCCTTTGCTATTTCCTCATTTCCTCTAGCAAATGAAGATGTACCAACCTTTCTTTTACCGAATCACTTTCATCCATCCTTTCATTTTTCATAACTCTCAACAAAGGGGGAATATCAAACTCAATAGAAGAATCGATCAATGCCATAAGCCAACCGAAATGGGGAGTATCCTGTTGCTGACTTTGATGTTGCCCTATATGCCCACAATGCCGCATGAATCCTTTTATCCCATTTATGTACCTACAAGGCCGCATCTTTTGCTAGAATTTGACACAACACAAAATTTGTTCTGCTCCACCTATCCATTTGTGCTTGGCTTGTAGATGTTGTTGCCTTCCCGTGCTTAATAGAAAACTTATTGACTAGGCTTCTACCACCTCATTAATGAAGTGGCTTCCTTGATCTCATACAATTTCTAATGGACAACCAAATCGTGACAATGCGTCATATATGAACCTTGCCACTTCATCCATGGAAGTTGTTTTCAATGGCCTAGCTTCAACCCACTTGGTTAAATAATCTGTGGCAACTACAATATACTTATTTTGGCGTGAGGTAGTCGAAGTGGACCTACAATGTCTATTCCCACTTTTCAAAGGGACCAAGTGGAAGAATAGGGCATAATGGAGCTGATGAAGTCTTACTGCTACCATGTGTTTGACAAATATCACATGTCTTACAATAATTATAACAATCTTTAAAAAGAGTGGGCCAGTGATAACCTGCATCCAAGATCCTTCTTGCTGTAAGTTGTCCAGAGAAGTGCCCTCCACATGTACCATTGTGGAATTCTTCTAGCAGCTTCCTTCCCTCGATCACGTCCAATCGCCTCTTGACGTCCATCGTGTCCTATTCAAATAATACTCCATGCAGAATAGAATATGGACGACTGGCTTGAGTAATCTTTCTCTTAGTCTTTGCATTGGCACCATCAGGAAACTTGAATTCATTCAGATAATTCCAAATATCTATGTATTCACTAGGGATTGTGTCAAGGGATAACAATGCCGCATCGGGAAATCATCATCATCACAAGATGATCCTAAACCATCATAGGCTCGAGAGAGTGCATCCGCATTGACATGCTTCTTTCCCGGCCTATCTATAATATCAAATTCAAATTCTTGTAGCAAAATTATCCATCTTGCTATCCTCCCCGATGGGTTAGGCTTATTTACAATATATTTTAGAGCCTCGATGATCTCACACAACTAGAAATTTTTGCCCTAAAGCAAGTAATTTCTAAACTTCTTTACAAAGAAAAATGATAGCCGAGCCTCTTTTTCGCTTACATGATAATTTACCTCAAGACTCGCTCATTTGTCTCTGCTCCCAAAGTAAATTGATGTTCATTCCCATTTTCATCCTTTTGGCTCAAAGTACTTCCTAGTGCTACATCCGAGGCATCAAGTGTACACAATGAATGGCTTGCTCCAACTGGATTCTTCAAAACAGTGAAGACACCAGGCTTCCTTCAGCTTGTCCAAAAGCTTCATGCGCCTTATTTCCCGGTTCATAAGTAACATCCTTCTTCAAGAATCAAGTTAGTGGTCAGTGCAATCTTTGAGAAATTCGTGGTGAACCTTCTATAGTAACCCACATGGCCTAAAAATGATCTCAACTTACTTCTATTCATAGGAAATGGTAAATCTTTGATTTTTGAAACTTTATCAGATCAAGCACTAATACCATCTCTCGATACAACATGCCCTAACAAAACCTTTAGAACATCCAAAGACACACTTTGTAGGGTTTAGTGAGGCTTGTGCTTCATCTAACCTTTGAAATGCTGTCTCCATCTGGTGCAGGTGGTCCAACTTGCTCCCATAGATGCAAAAATCATCCGTAAATACTCGATGAAGGTCCCAATGTAGGGTTCAACACCCTATTCATCAAACGCTGGAATGTTGCACGAGCATTACACAACCCAAAAGGCATAACTCTATAAGCAAACGCTTCCCAAGGAGTGGTGAACGTGGTCTTCAAATGATCTTTCTCTCGCTATACGAACTTGGTCAGAGCCGCTATATCCATCAAAGAAACTATAAGCACTCTCGGCCACCTACTTCGGCCCAAGATCCGATCTGAAAATGGAAGAGGGTAATGATCCTTCTTTGCCTTATTGAGCTTCCTATAATCAACACAAATGCGTAGCTTCCCATTCTTTTTTATTGAGATCACAATGGGAGAAACCCATTCTCAATTCTCCACAAAGAAATATGAATCCCGCATCAAGCAACTTATCTATTTCTTCTTTTACAGCCTTGGAAAAATTAGGATTCATTCTATATGGCATTTGCTTTATGGGCTTAAGACCATCTACCAAATCAATAGAATGTTCTACCCAACTTACTTGACGGAGTTCCTTGTAATCAAAAGTGAATATGTGTATGTACCTTCAAAAGAGCCGGAGGTAGGATTCCTTCTCACTCTCCATCACAAAGATCACCAATCTTTATTTGTTGAGACGATCATCAACTTCTTCTTCGATAATTTTATGGGGTCATGAGTTGGTGTGACTGAAGGATATCCATGACTCAAACATCAACCTCACTTTCTTCATCTTCAAAGTGTCCACTTCACCGGTACTAGAGTAATCGAGGATGTCCAATCATCAGCTTTCATCACTTGAATCCACAGTTCTCGCTTTATGATGTCGAGGATCACGTTTATCTTCACCCTCTCTCTACCACGTCCAAGTGTCATGAAACCTTCATTCCAAAGAGTTTCTTGCATGAACTCTCCTTAGCCATGGTCTTCCCAAAGAAGATTGGGTACGCAATAAGCACCATTTTTCATCACCTCGAAAGTCTACCACACATACAACACCCATAACAGATATTGCCACATTTGAAACTACACCTTCTCGGTTTAGTTTTTCCTTTATTTAATGACCTTAACATAAGTGTCAAGGGCGATCAATTTTTAAACCCAACATATTCATTACAGACTCCATTACATTAATCAAAGCACCTCCATCAACTAAGACATCATGAATTGAAATACCATTACATAATACCTCACCAGGAGCATAGGGATCCGCCTCTCGCTCCAAAACAGGGACCTCAACCTCCTTCCTTCGCCGAGCATTGAGTCCACTTCGCAGCTCCCGCCTCTTCTCGAAGACATAGCCAAGAGTTGACCATATGTAATATTTGTAGGCCTTTTGATGATCTTCCAAGATGGAGTATGGTCCTTGCCCCGTGAAATCGTAAAATCCCGCACACCCAACTTTCTTCTCCTATGTTTCTTACTAGTTTCTCCTTTTTCATCTTCTTAGATCATTTCCATCTTGATTATCTTTTTCTTTCTTTCTTTTTGTTACAAACACATCTACTTCATTATTTCTACTCTTATCTACTACATCAAAAGAATTCACAGTGTGCTTTTCCTTTATCATTATCTCCTTTACTGTATGTAGAAGCTCTATCTAGACAATTATACTTATAATGACCCTTTTATAACAACCATAACATACAACTTCAGTAAATATTTCTTTTCGACCTCTATCTCCTCCCCGAGAACTAAATTCTTTTCCTCAAGAAGATTAATAGTTAACTCGACCCATCTTTTTGAGCAGATCTTCATACTCAGTGATGTACTAGGAGAAATATTTGTGCTCACCGGGAGTGGTCAGGATTCTGACCAAAGGTGCTGGTGTAGGCTCTACTTTAGCAACAATTTCTTTGGGCTCCTCTTCCATGCTTTCTTCTTGCCTTCTTGCAATCTCCTTTGCTTGTTCAATGGTAGCTGGGCGGTCATACTTCACTCGTTGTCTGATCTCTGGCTTCATCCCAAGAATGAAGTGCTTACAGAGGAGATTATCCACGCCATTCATCAACCCATCCGCTAATCCTTCCTTCCGGATCTGGGCATCGAGCTTCCTCCTTAGCTCTAGAACACGAGCATGATAATCCCTTATCTTCTCCTTCTCTCCTTGGGATAGCTTTGTGATCTCGATCATGAGATCTGCATAATTTTGTTGTTCACCAAATTCTTCAAGAAAACTTTCAGTTAATAAATCCCATGAATTTTTCACATTATCACCTAGTGTTTCAAACCACCTAAGTGCTGAACCATCCAAAAAGGTAGGAAAAAATTCAGTCCATTGTTCCCTTCTTATAAGGCCATTACAAATACAAGATCGCTTAAACTCTTGAATGAAAGAAGAAGCATCTTCATTAGATTGAGCTGAAAAATAGGAATCTTTCCCATTTTCAAAAGTAACCACCATGAAATACCAACCCACAAGTACAATCAACAAGACTTATGTGCACAAATAATTGGAATCACTATACTAGAAAGTGACTTTACACCTTTCTACAGTAAAATAGAAATGACCACGGTAAACTATGGTAAAACTTGACTTACTGTGTAAAAACTGACTTTACTATGGTAAACACTATTCACAGTAAAAAGTGAAGTTACTGCGGTAAATACTATTCACGGTAAAAAGTGACTTTACTGTGATAAATACTATTCACAGCAAAAATGACTTTATCATGGTAACTACTATTCACGGCAAAAATGACTTTACCATGGTAACTACTATGCACAGTAAAAACAAGGTTACCCTCCAATTGATTTTTGACTAAGTGGGAATATCTCTCCAGAAAATCCACCAACGAGGAATGGTCCCGGCAACGGAACCAAAATGTCATCACCAATCCGACACTATGATAATTCTTCACCGAACTCCTCGTGCTATGATTATTTACTAATGCACAACCTTTAGTTTGGTGGATGTAATCTGGAAACAAAACAACAACATAACACAAGAATACCATCGACTATGATAAGACGAAATGATGACAAATCTGAAATATCAAAGTAAATTATAATATTAACATGAAATTGTTACAATCTCACCCATGAGGTACTTCAAGTGTTATTGACTTCACTTGCCTTTCACCAAGACTATGGGAGAAACTTTACAATTACACCTCTTAATGGCTTCTTCAACACACCTTTAAACTGATGGCTTCCTTCGCACACTTCCTACAATATTTCTCACTACTTCCTTCTATGCTAAATGAGGGGGGTGGCCTCTCTATTTATAGAAACTTCCAGGTTTATCCATCTTATCTCTAAGATAGGATAAGAAATCCACTCGACGAATCATATTCCATACCTTAACTCTTATCCGTACATGTAAGCTTATCTTTTAAGATAAGATAAACCTTATCATTTTACATGGGTTCCACATTTTTAGACTTTTTACAAATAAAATACACAAAATATTTATGACCTCACTCCTTGTCCTTATTACCAATATAATATTTCTAATTCCTAATCATGTAGACCCTACTTCTCTAATTACCCAAACTTTGACATTTTAACATTACCGGACCACTTACGACAAATATTTACTTTTTACAACATTCCTATTGTACTTTGATTGTTACCGTACTCCACATTATTGGTGGCACTGTACTGACGGCACCGTTATCTTCTATCAGACGCTACTACTAATTATACTTAACAACATCCTATTCCTAATACATACATTAATGAAATAGAAATTACTGCATTGGTCAACGAAATATATGGTCTAAAATTAAGATTATTGATTCCCATGTCATGTCTTCACTATGCTCACCCATTTCATGTCCCCAAGCTAGAGCCAGTTGTTGTCGTGAAAATGTGCAACAATGAAATTAACAATTTCTAAGCACAACAACGATACCCCAGTGTTAATTTTTTCAAGTCCCATCATTCCAAGACACCCCGAGTCTATCTAGTTAGTCCAAATGACCTCCTAACTAATGTTATCTCATCCCCTAGGTGATTTAGAGAAGTATATTCATTCCCTCTAGGTGATTTTACGGATTTTTGAAAAGATACTACCTTATCTGCGGTATTGGGAAGGGCTATTCACTGGCCTTCCCAAGATTGGATCAACCCCTTGGAGTGGAAAAAAAGGTAAAATTCAACATGGAGGTGAATTGAAGACCTTAAAACATCATGGAAATGATTTTGGAAGGTTTTGGGAAGTTTTGAGAAACTTGGAGCAGTTTGAGAAAAATTAGGGTTCACAAGCCTAAAATAGCCGCATCGTCAGGATTTAGAAGATGATTTTGGGAGCTCCGATGGAGTTATAAGAAAAACAAAATACAGATGGAAAGAGGATTAAAATACCTACATGATTGTGAAATCATATTTTCACAACACCTTGGCGTATAGGATTGGCAGGTAGTTTTTATCAGGTATAAGTGGAGTCTCAAATCACAAATCCAATTTTTCATGGATCGATGGATGAATCAATACATGAAACCCCAAAATTGTATTAAAAGTTCCATTTCCAGTTAGGATAATATAAAATTTCACCAATAAATTCCATCGGGAGCTCAAGTTATCTTCTTTCTAAGTTACCCTCTCAAAGACAATTCATGACTTAGTCATTTTTCTGGGAGGAGGCGTGTCACCCCTAGGAGCCTGGTAGGATTTCATGTCCCCAAATTCCCCGGTCTGGTACAAAACCCTTGAAAATTTTTCCCAGACCCCATGTGACCTCTTGGACCCTCATGTGACCTCCAGACTTGATAGTTCAACTCCTAGTGCATTTTTGGAGCATTCATTCCCCGTCATCGGATCAAGTGCCACGATTAGCCCCAGGACCACCGTGGAAACTGATGTCCCTTATGTCCCTGAGGTGAGGGAAATTAGACCTTGAAAAATGTTCCCATCCCCCTATGGGGAGCCTTTTGGACATCCATGTGACCGACTTTTAGTCCCTAGGTGCATTTTGGAGCATTCATTCCCAACTGTCAAATCAAACTCCACGTGTCATCTCCAAGACCACCGTGGAAATTGATGTCCCTTATTTCCTTGAGGTCAGGGGACATCAGGAAAAAAAAATGTTCACATCCTCCATGTCCATTTCTTTGAAAATTTAAATCCACGACTTAGCCATTTCTTCCCCCTCATTTCTCCTTCACAGCTTCGTACCTTGCCATGGCTCGAGTGAATGATTGTCTAGACACCTGGTCCACCATTTTTGCTCGAACCAGCTCCACCACCTGGCCACATAAAAATTTTCACACCATGAATTCATAGTAATATGTTGGCCTCGAGAGAAAAATGGAGTGAAATGACGAAGAACAATGAGAAAATGGAGATTTTTCACTAGATAACTACTGAAGCCACCCAATCAAAACTCATCATATCTTGCAAAGTACAAGTCAGATCGAGATGTCGTATTTTGAATAATTTAAAATTTTTCAAGACAATCAAGATGCAAAAAACAGGAGGTCAAATGGTGCTCTGAATCATTTTCTCTAACAAAAATCCCACTTCATGCACCGACTCACATTCATCAGATTTCCCATCATTCCGGAAATAGGAGTGAGATAAAAACTTGCACACGAGATCTAAATGAAAAACCTATCGCAATGGAGTTGTTTCATCTCAAATAGAGACAAAAACCAAACCTGCAAATTTCAAGCTCCATTAATGGCCGCCATGGTAGCTCCGTGCCCGAAGCCACTACTAGGTCAAAATTTCAAAATTTATTTCCAATCATTCTAGATGGAAAAACTATGTGAAATTAGCAGGTGTGATCATAATGAAAAGACGAGTCCAAAAAATTATGTTCTGTAACAAATCAAGCACTAGAAACACACTTTCTAAAAATAGTAAGTTTTCCTATATAGACTTGCTATGTTTGGAAAGTCATCATCAAAACAAGTGAGACAAAGACAACAGCATCGAAGATCATGAGGAAGTTAGAATGAGTGTTCATGAGTGGAAAACAAGGAATATGATCACTTACTAAAAATAGTAAGTCCCTTATATGGGTGCTTACTAAAAATAGTAAGTCACCCCAAAGAAGTGGCTGAGGCAAGGGTAGGGTGCGCAGTATCAAATGAGGGAGTTCATCACATCATGATGGTCGAGAAGAGGAAAAAATCACCTCTCACTAAAAATAGTATATCATACATAGGCTGGGAGTTGTGGTCATCAATGAAATAGTTCACTCAACTTGGCAAGCATTCACGAGCTGATTTGAAGGAGATTCACAGTGTGCAAGGAGTTCAAAGATTCGAGTTTCACTGTATTTGGCACTTTCCATCAATGAGGATCAACGGACTTCATCAGGAATGATGTCTCCTCTTCTTCTTCTCTCTCTCTCTCTCCTCTTTCCCCCAACTTTCTCTCTCTTCTCAAATGTTCTAATTTTGAATTGGGGTTGGATTTTTTCATGTCTTAGTGTTCATAATGTAATAAATCACCTTTATGTTATAAAAACGAACTTAAAAGTTTCCTAGGAAGTTGAAAAGTTTTAAGTTGTGCGAGGACATATGAAAAGGCATTGGGGGGTAGATGAAGAGTCATATTAAACTCTATGAATTGTAACTCCATTCCCATTTCAAAGGGTTGGAAATTAATCTTGTAAACTCACGATTGCATTGTACTTAGAGAAAGCAAAGGAGATAGCCATTTTATTCTACTTTCCTCCATTCCCACATTATGTACAACTTATGTTTACACATCAATAAAAGAAGGATTTTGTAGCCTCTTTGATGAGGTGATTTTAGAAACTTTTATTTCGTAATCTTATCTCATCTTGTTGCCATTTACAAGGTTGTTTCTTCTCATAAATGCATGTGTTAAAGTTTCTAGCTAATGTGCAAGAATCGATTTGCCACCGCAACATTATTTTCGTTATCTCATTTATCACTCCCTTTCCCACTTTCGGACAAAGTATTCCCTAGCAAGAGATTGCTAGCTTTGCTGCAGGGTGAGTGGAGTGCCCCTATTGATCCCGGTTGGACGGCCACCACAAAATCCACCTTTTCACGCATATGAATATACTCGCAGCTGCAATTTGGTTAAGTAGAGAGACGTACATTCCCAGAGCGTTGGCAAGAAATCCAAAAGTTTGTCCACCCAAAAAATTTCTCGCCAACAAATCTCTTTATAACAATCTTCTCCTTATACTTCATGTTGTGATGTTAATACATTATTGTTAAACATTTCTCTCAATGAGTAACCGCAAGACTCGAGTTGTCTATTTACATATTCCACTTGTGTTGCATTATAGGAATATGCTCACTGGTTAATCGATCACACATTCGGAGGACCCATTCATCTCTCTCATTGGGAGTGGTCGCTTTGGGACATTTGTCACTTCCACTATTTTATAGATTTTTCATGATCTACTTATTCTTGTGGATCCTTTTATGAGGGTTATTGACCCCCACCATATTCCCTCTCTAACACATATACTACAGTGGCATTACCATTATATTTTGTGCACACATTTATCAAACCAATGTCACCTTTCAGTTGTAGACTAGATGCGAGAGATCGAGTAGTGTAGGATTCTTCTTACTTTGTGGAGTGGGCTAATTTTCAGTGCTCCTTTTTTTCCTTCATAAGAGCAAGAATTTTATTTTGTGCAAGTTAATTATCTTTAGTCTTTACGCAGAGGACCATGTCATTAACACTCTTCTCGAGGGGACCTTCTTGTCCTCACTTCTTTCTCTCTCTACTATGGAGGATGATCATTATACATGGGTACCTTATCGGGATGAGTTACTAAGACACACCACTTCTTCTTCTCCAATTTTCTTAAGCGAGTTTCATTTCTATCTTTTGGGGGAGTTTTTCCCACTGGATTTTCTCCCTTTCTCCACTTTATTGGAGATTTGCATTATACATGAGTACCTCATCGGGACTTATTTCTAGGACCCACTTTACTTTTTATTACCTACCTAAGTTGTTCTTATAGGGGTGTTAGTGTAGGATATTAATTTCCTTGTATTGCTTTATTTACTTGGAGATTTTCTATAATCATGGGATCTGTTTGCTTAGTTGTATAAATTGTGTTGATTTAGCTTATCGATTCATGTTGAGTTATCCTACTAGTTATCCTGGAATCAACTCTACTTCTAGTATCAATTAGTGAGAGTTATTCCCCATTTTTATTATTGGTAAATGGTTTTGAAGGGGACCATACCGTGATGTAAAAAAGGCTCAACAACCAGGATATACAATGAAAGAAATGTGGTTTTCGATAAGTGGGGCACACCCCAAAAACAAAAGTTAAAAAAGCTAAATAAAATAAGGAAGAATAAGGCAAAGGACATACTGCAAGAATCCCAACAATAGTAAAAATTAGCAAAACAAAAACTACAAATCCACCTCTAAACAACGTTAAGATAAAAACCAACTAACAACAAAGACCTATTTGAGAAACTTGTTAAAAAATTTCTAAGCATCCTTCAAGTCCTTGTACAAATTGATGGTAGTCTGTTGGGTAGGGTCCTGGCTGCTTGTTGCTTTATGAATTTCTTCTTGAGTTTCCCATCCTTCCATACATCCTCCAAATGTCACTCATGTCAAAAATCATTTTAACTTGAACTTGAATAAAATCAAGCAATGCTTTGTGCATGGAGAGTTGGTTGATCTGCTTGTTCACTACTTGTTGCACTCTCTCCTCTAAGGCACTGTGTTGTTTAGTGAGAGTTTCCATCTTCTCCTCAAGCCTAGAAATAACATAAGGGTCTAATTCCTCCTTGATGCCTTCATTAAGAAGAAATTCAACATTGTATTCTATTACCTTGATAGTGTCACTGCTACTTCAATTGGGCTCTGAGATCAAATATAGCTTGAGGGTTAGGGGAGAACTAGATGATGCGAAAAATATTTCGAGCCACAACAATATATTTTTCCTTATAATGACTATGCAAAACCCTTTTAGCTGGGGGGTCAGAGGTGGAGGCCCGGAAGCTAGGATTTTTGGTTTGGATTATGGGTTGTTGAGGAGGGAAGGTTAAAGGGTGGGGAGGGATTGTTGACCACAACATCATGGAAGTACTGGTGCATAAGGAAGATAACCCCTTGATGAAGGGGGAGAGCACACAGATGGGCTTGGACATCAAGGAAAAATTTCTCAAGCGAATGAAGAAAGTAATAAAAGAAACTAACCTTAACATAGTTCCCAAATGGTTCAAAATAACCAAGTGATGGAATGAAAGAAGTGAGTAGCACCCTTCCAAGGTGATGTACCTCACAACCATTTTAGCAACATCTCCATACGGGGGGGATAGAAGACAAACGTATACCGTGCATTTCCCAATCTGTAGGGCTTCCTCACCTCCACGATATTTTATCCTCTTGGCCCCTATAGAATTTATTCTGTAAAACTTAATCTCATCCATACCTAAACCGGTAATGAAGGAAATCAAGCTCTCGGTTATGGTAAACTCCTTACCCTTGAAGGTTATCACCCTATCTTTCCATTTGCGGGCAAATGTGAGAGAGATTTTCTATCGTGCCCTTTTATCCTTTGCATGAAGTCCATGAAGCCATCCACATCAGGATCTTCCATAATTCTTCATTCTGCTTCCAGGAGGGATCACATATTGGCTCCACTTGAAAAGAGGGTCCACACATTTTGAGAATAAATAACACAATCAAGGCAACATCAATCCGATCGTAGCTAGATATCACCCCGAAAAACACAAATGTCAAAGCCCATACGAAAGACCCAAAATAGAGGGCCTGCAGAGAAACTAGATAATGAAAATGACAATTAACAAGCTCCCTAATAGCTCATTTATCAAAGCCGAAATACAAAAAGCGTGTAAAAATAAACTGTTTGGGAGAGAACTATTGAATGCTCAAAGTACACACAATATCATTTCTCCACATGTGCCTGATCCATTGGTGGGACATAATTGAATGGATAGGTGGCCTTGGCTTCCTTAGAAATGATGGCTCTTATTGTATGAGATATTTCCCCATGATCATGCCAAATTTTAAATTGATTATTGATGATGCCATCATTTGCAAGTGCGTCAGCAACACTATTCCCCTCCCTATAGATGTGGCAAATATTAATGTTATTAAACCCTTTACATAAGGTCTTGACCTCATTGATGAAATATTTTATGGTCTAGCTAGGGGTTGGGTACCTATGAGGTTTTTTATAATGTTCATAGAGTCTCCCTCAATAATTAAATTGCTCACCTTGAGGTCCCTGATAGTTCTGATCCCCTAAAGAGCGGAAAGGGCCTCAACATATAGTGATTTGATTGTTTACCCATGGGACCTACATAAGTAGCAAGGGGATGACCAAGATGGTTTCTAATTAAACCACCACCACCAACTAATTTGGGGTTTCCCTTAGAGGCACCATGAAAATTCAATTTGTGCCAACCTTCGGTGGGGGAATCCAGCGAACAAGAGATCTCATCAATGTTGGGTGTTTGAACTTGAACCTTCGAATGTCGATTCTAAGAAATTAAGAACCTTTCCTCTTCCTTGGGATACTTAGCATTCTTGGGAGGCTTAAATTAAAAAATAAAATACTTAGCTGCAAAATGTGATTTCATTTAAGATCCTTTTGTTGTATTTTCTGGTATTTATGAAAATGATGGAGTTGCGAGCCTTCCAAATTCTACAAATGGTGTGGGGAAATATGAGCCTCAAAAATTTATAAGCATGCCATGTTTGAAAGATAGTTGCCACTATTCCTAGGCTTGAAAAATATCATCCGAAATGACCAGTCTATGCCAAATCTACTAAAGATAAGTTTCCATAAAGCAACAACATGACAATGTAAGAGAAGGTGATGGATTGTCTCATTCTCATGCTTACATTGTTAGCATCTATTAGGCATGGTGGATCCCCTCTTAATGAGGTTGTCAATGGTAAGGATGCTCTTGTTCAATACCAACCAGAGAAAATGGTTGGTTTTGGGAGTGATTTCTTTAAACCACATCCTTCTCTAGTCAAAGCCACATGGAGTTTCAACAACATACAATTGGTATCCCATTCTCACCGAGTGGTCTCCATCAAATAAGTGTATTCCCCATTGATCTAGGAGGAGGTTACACATTCACCTCATATATGTACATGAATTGCATAACTTTATCCTATGAAATATGGAGAATATGAAGCATTGAGGTGACTTGGAGCTATTATTTCCTTATGAGTTCTTGATCATATTGCATCTTATTATTAGTTATTTCAATTTCTGTAATTTCTTGCATTCATTTTCATCATAGATCCTTCCAAAACTCTAATAATAATTCTTAGGGATTTTTCCTTGATTTTGAACACATAATTATCTATGTATTTATATGATTCCTTTGTTTGAATTTCCTAATTGACAACCTGGAAGGCTGAACCATAAGTGAAAATATGCCCAAAAGATAAAAGAGACAAAAAAATGACTAAGGTGGAAAAGGGTTAAGGGCACCTGGGGGACAGGGGCACCTGAGTGCTCTTGTCCTTGCTAGGTGCTAGTGTCTGGAGCCATAAAAGATAAATAAGTAAAATACTTGACTGGGATTGAGTGTCTAATAGACCAAATAAAAAATAAAAAACACAGAAAAGAGGCCAAGGACAGTCCAATTACAAAATTTCTTGTTTAAGAATCATATGAATGCGTGTATGTGTTTAGGACCTAGAAATGTAATCAAGTGCATGATTTTGTGTCTACATTATGTGTATTTGTGTGTGTGTGTGTGTGTTTGTGTGTGTGTGTGTGTGTGTGTGTGTGTGTGTGTGTGTGTGTGTGTGTGTGTGTGTGTGTGTGTGTGTGTGTGTGTGTGTGTGTGTGTGTGTGTGTGGAGGAGAAAGAAGGATCTAATAAGAGACAACCCTTTACCACAAATGCATAAACCATTGAGGTATGAATTGTAAGTTATTCATCATGTTCTCTTTCATCCCATCAAAATGTAACTCCTTCTTTTGGTGAAATCGAGAAACATACTCGGGGTATATGATCTATGTTGTTAATCGAGATGGTTTTTTTGATTGAAAGGGAATTGATATCCACAACCAAGGAATTACTAATCTCATACATGTTGAGGAAATACCTCATTATGCAAGTTTGGGATTTGGCATTGGTAAAGGAGAAGTTGGATAATGATCCAAAATAATTGAAGCAAGAAAATATTCGGATCCCAAGTCACTGCATAATTTACAACCCATGCAAGGTAAAATGGATTTTTTTGTCGATACTAACCAGAATGTTGTTTCTATAAAAAGGGAAATCCTCTCGTAAGGATTGTACAAGTGAGTGGAAGCTGAAATTAAGGAAGGAACTACCTTCCAATCATGGAAAAAGCATCCAGAAAGGGCAAGACATCTCCAAAGTGAGATGAAAATTCCAAAAGAGGAGATAACATCTATTCCCCTCATCATACTTGCAAAAATGATAGTCCTAAAAGGTATGGACAACATAAATACTCCAATGTTTACTTTGATTATGTAAAGAATGGCCAGTAACAAAGAATTAGAATATGCATTTCCATGTACTTTTTTTGGATTAAATAACCATTGTGTGGCCATGTGTTGGAAGAGAAAATCCTTAGAAAGGAAGATTAATAAAGACCACTCTCTAAAACAAGATGTGGAGAATGGAAATAACAATTATACTTGTTGTAGAATGAGTGGGTAGTAGATTAAAAAATGTTTGATTTTCATCCAAAACTTCATCCAAATACAAGTAAGAAATAAGTGACATAAACACCAAAATTCCAATCCCGTGGAAAAAACCATTTATTCAATGAAGAACCTAGCAATATGGAGCAACCAAAAGATAAGCACACATCGAGAATGGGTGGTAATAAACTGTTATCCTTTGTGGATAGTATATTTACATAGCTAAAATTTATTTAGCATGCTTATTATTGCACCTCCAATTCTTTGTTTTTGGGTTTCCATTAAGCATGAAGGAAAATAACTCATTATTTTGAGTAAATGTGGAGGTAGAATATGGAGAAACCATTCAGTTGAGAAGAGACATTATGAGCAATTGATTATAATCTATGTCAATTCTACTTTCATTCTCATTTACAATTGTTAACATTAAGATTAATAGGATTTCCTATCACATCTATCAATAGTGTATAATATGGACAAAGAGGTGCTCCAAATCGGTGTTTGAGGTATAATGACCAATTTTGTTTTATGAATGTAGATTGACATTCTTTTCCTTCCATTTGAAAAATGTACTTTTAATACATGTGTAATTTCCTATATGCACATTTGTAATATCCCATATCGGGTAAAAACAACCTAGGGTTAGCTAGAAAAATATGGGATAATTTTTTTTTTTTGAAGTGTCTACAACCAGGTTGCAAGACATCAGTTTTCACTAACAGTTCTAGAACAAGACCAATGTACTACAACATATGTTCCCTTCATTAACTAATAACAAGTTCACAAGGTTCAAATTTTAGGGTTATATGTTTTAGTTAGGTTCAGGAGTAATTTACCCCATACCCACTCTCTAGCAACCTCTAAGTTTCAACAGGATTTTTCTCATACTTAATGCTTCCAAAATTTCCCTAAACCATTCCCATTGGATAGGAAATTTTCTCACCTTTCCTGGTGATATAAAGAAGTCCTCCTAACTCCTTATATTTCTCAAGATATGGCCGGGTGGAGTTTTTAGGTCAAATTTTCCCTAGGGGGACACGTGTCAAGAGGAGAGGGAAACCTTTTGGTGGGTTGGGTGGGTCGGGGGGCTCAAGGAAATTTTTCCCATCATGCAGGCAAAAAATCCAAATTCTCACACCTCCGTGGGTCCCCAGTGGACACACGTGTCAGTCCTGGATTCAAAGTGGAAAAAAAAGGGGGGGGCGAAAGCGGCGGGGATTTTTGCACATCAAAATTTTCCAAAAAAGGAAAAAGGAAAAAGGGTCCATCCCATGCCCATGCACAGGGGAAAACCACCCACGTGTCAACCCATGGGGGGGGAATGGGGCGGGAAGGAAATGAATGGGGGATGGGGAAATGGGGAAAAATCCAAAGGATTGAGGAAAAAGGGGTTCAAGCCCTCCTCAAATATCACCCCCAAGGTGCCACGTGGAGACATTCTCAAGCAAGGTGGGTTATGGGGCCAAAGAAAAAAAAAATTTTTCCAAAAAGAATTAAAAAAAGTTTTAAAAAAAAGAACCATGCCTCCACCTTAGCTCCAAGAGGACACGTGGCAAGGCAAGGCATGGGTTAGTGGGGGTGCGGGGAAAAATTTGGAAATTTTTCCCAAAAATCCAAAACTTAAAAATGGTTTAAGTTCAAAAACCTCCGCCTCTCACCGTGCCACGTGTCAAAGCATGTGATTGGCTGCAGGGGTCGGGGATGGGATGCGGGAAAATGGGAAAATTTTCCCAAGGTAAAATTTTCAAAAAGATAAGTTTAAAATTTGGTCCACCCTCTCGAGGTGCCACGTGGGTAGGTCCCGATTGGTTGAGGGATGGCGGGGCCATGGAATTTTTGTGGAAATTTTTCCAAAGTCAAAATTAAAGTTAACAGTTAGATTTATTTTATTTTTGAATGCCAAATTGAAGTAAAACTTCAAATGGCCATAACTTGAGCTAGAAAGCTCAGTTTTGGGAAAACGAGGACTTTTCGAAATATCTCTCATGCCCTCTTTGACACAGAAACATAAAATTTACTTTTTGATGAAATTTAAAGGGTCAATTTTGAAAAATGATCTGCAGGCTTTTAATTGTCAAACTTGGTAATTTTCAACTTTTCAATTTGATTAAATTTGGTTTCCTCCTTCACTCAACATGTCAAACAGACATGGAGAATTGATCTAGGGAGGGTTTAGAGTGTTTTCAAAAAGTTAATTTGTCCAATTGATTTAAAAATATTATTTTTCCATCAAATGACAAAAAAATGATTGTAGAGGGATTGTATTCGAATTAGCTATGGTGTCAAGTTGTTTTCTTAAGTTTTCTTTGTCAAATTGAATTCCTTAGTGTCTTAGCATGCTAATCCATAACATTTTTAAGTTGATTATTAAGTGCAGTCTGAACTCAGTACTGCATTTTTTTAAATTTACCAGCTTTTAGAATTTACAATGCCAAAGATCAAATTTTTAAAGGATCTATTTATCAATTTCCATCATTTAAATGTAACAACTTATTTCTAATATAGTCTAATACATTTTCAATTAATTCTAACAATTCATTTCCAAGTCAAAATTACAAATTCTGATTTCAATTTTAATATAATTCCAAGGATGCAAAAACAATATACTTCCTTCCTACACATTCTTTCTTTTCAAATAAAGATTTCAATTTTAATAACAATCAATTCCAATACACAATACAATTTTGAGAAAGTAATGCAATCCTTTATTCATTTCCAATAACAACTTTACAATTTTCTTTTTCATTTGATTTCTAAATACAAAATGCAATGCATGTAACATCCTTTCACATTTCTTTTTCAAAACAAGAGAGTAGAATATAACTTCTTTACATTTCACATTCCAATTTCAATCTTCCATTATCAATACAAATATCTTCACATTACAAATTTTATACAATTCATCCACTCCAAAGTGGGAAGGATTACAATAACTTGCTCAAAAGAAGGGACTGTCAAACTATATTCCTCTTGCTCCAAAACAACAACATGCTAGTTTCTTCATCTTTTCATCTTGATCACAACAAGGAAGGGGGAAAGGCAACACTCTCCACCCAACCAAGACATCCAATGAGAAGGGAGAAGCCATCCTTCCTCATTGGCCCCCGAGCCCCAACCATATTGAAATAAGAGATGCAATACAACACATGGCAACAAAGGCTTCCACAACAAACATGCAACATTTTCACATTCAAAACACATTTCAAGAAGAATGTAGTTCACAACTACATTAAACAAGTGCAAACAAAACTGAGGCTTCATCAAGCAAGCCAACAAGAGCAAGGATCTATGGGGAAACTACTTATGCCTCCCAATTTGGAAATTGGGCATCCACCAATAATCATACCACCAATATAACATATCATATCCCATAAACCTTATGCCTCCCAACCCCTCCTTATGCCCCCCCCAAAAAGTTTCTCCCTTATGCCCCCCCCCAAGAGTAAGAAATGCAAGCTATTTCTTTTCCATGGTGGATCCCAATCCCAAACTCCCTCCACAATAAAATGATGCCATTGGCATTCCCTTATGCCCCCATTTGAAATCCCCATAGCCTTCTCCTACACCATGTCCTAAGCAAGTCTACCCAACCAGCCAACACACACATAACAACATTCACCATTTCATACATGCATGCAAGAGAAAGAAACATTTTAAAAAGGCTCAAGTTCCTACCTCTCCATAATGGAGTTTGTTCCAAGATCAACAAGCTTCCCAATGCCAAAATAACAGTCCAAAATCAGCAACACACAAACATGCAATGGTCTCCAATCTTCTTCCACAAGCAAGACTCCAAAACAACAAGAAATTCACCCCAAGGAAAGTATGCAAAGTTTCAACAACCACAAACAAGCAAGGAGTTCAAATTTTAAAGGAGAGGGAAGAGAAGAGGATGATGTGGATCCATGTGGGATGCCACATCATTCTTCCTCAACCCCAAGAACAAAATCAACATCATTCACCTAAACATAATAAATAAAATGACAAATTAACTTACACACTCCAAAATAACCCATACCCCAAAAGGACTGAATTTAAAACATGTAAGAGAAGTGCAATTAAAACTTACAATTAGTCATTTCAAAATGCATTAAAAAGGTCTAAATTTAACCTCCAAACCATAGGTATGGTTGGTGAATAATTTTAAGAGGTGTGGGACAAGTTTAACTTGTCCCACAAGCCTCCAAATATAGCCTCCAAGGACAAATTCGAATTTCCCAAGAGGATGAAGTGTTTCACACTCCAAATCTATCTTACATATTTCTTACACATTCTTACAACCTTTCTTACACACTCTTACAACCTTTCTTACACACTCTTACAATATTACATTTAAGAGCAACAACTTTATTTATTACATTCCTATGACATATTGATTTATTTATTTTAACACATGATTATTCACAACATTAACACAACATATATAATAACTAATGAAAAGGGTAACACATCACAAAATAAACACATGCAAACATTAATAAAGAAACCACATTAATAAATACACAAACCCATGGTCACATATAAAGGTGATTCCCCCCCATGGGAATCCCTAACATAACACAACACACACACACACAAAAATAGTTGCCATGGTGACCTTGTTGAATTCACCTAGAATTCCAATATGGTTAGTCTCCAGTCCCCCGACATTGTTGTGATATTTTAACCTACAAAAACACAAATACCTCCTTCAGCCTCATGGCCATATCAGAACATCCAAAATGATATAAATATACTAACAAAACCATCTATTCATATGAATCACAACAACATCAAGAAATCAACATTATCATTTTCAGTTTAATTAATCAACTATATCATCATCAATTAATTCTCATGCTAGTTCTATTCACAATATCCAATATCACATGTCCAAATCAACATCTATCACATGTCCATGTCAAACAATATATCATCATCCACATATAAAAATGTCTCTAATAATCATCATGCATAATAACTGAATCCAGATCAATAATAATCCATGATCTAACATCTATCCATCATACTAAAAAAAAACATAATAGTGTCCATAATAAGATCAACAATATCAAGATCAATATCTAAAAATGTCAAAGGGAAGTGGGCACTACATCCCCCTCCCCTTAGACTCACTTCCTCCTGGAAGTCACTGAACAAATGTGGAAACTACACTCATAATACTGTGGCATCCTCCCAAGTGGCCGCAGTCTCATCATATCTATCCCACTACACCCATACTTGATCAATCTCTACCTCAAAGGCCCAGGGTCCTATGATCTATGATATGAGATGGGCTCCACCATCACCTACCCCTGATCCTACACCTACAATGATGTCCAATCCAACACATGAGAAGGATCTACAATATATCTCCTAAGAACCAAACATGAAACACATCATGTACGTGAGACAAGTTGGGTGGCAATGCTAGATGGTAGGCCAAAGGGCCGATACGCTCCAAGATCTCAAAAGGACCAATGAATCTAGGAGCTAACTTAGAACCTTTTCCATAATGGATAGGGCTCTTGTGTGGCCTGACACGAAGGAACACCTTCATGCCCACATCAAAACTACGGTCAATCCTATGCTGATCCACATACTTCTTCTACCTGTCCTGTGCCTCCTGCAATCTCTTCCTGATCAACACTACCTACTACTCCATGTCCTACAAAAGAGCTGGTCCAAGAGATACTCTGTCCTCTAACCTATCCCAACTAAGAGGTGTCCTACACTCTCTACCATACAAAGCCTGAAAAGGAGCCATGCCTATAGAACTCTAAAAACTATTATTGTAGGAAAACTCCACTAAGTACAGGTACTCCTCCCACTTAGACTACTGATCCATCACATACATCCTGAGCATATCCTCTAAAATCTGATTCACTCACTCAGTCTGTCCATCTATCTCAGGGTGATATGTTGTGCTGAAGTTGATCCTCATCCCGAGGACATACTGCATGGTAGTCCAAAAATGTGAAGTGTACAAAGGATCACGGTCACAAATGATCTTCCATGGAATCCCGTGCAACCTAACAATCTCATCCAAATATACTCATGCCACTACTCTAGCTATATAAGTGGTCTTCACTGAGAAAAGTGAGCCACTTTTGTCAATTTATCAACCGTGACCATAATGGCATCGTGGTGATATCTCGACATCGGTAGCCCAACAATGAAATCCATGGAAATGGTGTCCCACTTCCATTCCGGTATATGGCATGAGGATAAAGAAGGCCTACTGATGCTGATGCTCAGCCTTAACCCTCTGGCACTCTAAACACCATGACACAAAATAGGCCACATCTCTTCAAAGTCCTCTCCAATGGTATAAACTATCACAAGGTGGCGTGCATCTTCTTCACCCCGGGATGGGCTGAATAGGGTGCATGATGTGCCTCTACCAAGATGTCCTGCCTCAAGCCTCCATCTCTGGGAACATATATCTAGCCTCTATGTGCTAAGAAGACCATCTACCTCTAAGGAAAAACCATCAAACTTCCCTCAAGGGGTCTCTGTGACTCGATCTCTACTCATACTACAATGTAGAAGCTTGTCAAGAGGAAGTTGCTGAAGAATCCTACTCCACAAATCTATGTGCTCACTGTAGGTGGCCATAGCCACATGTCTCCATCTACTGAGAGCATCTCTACTACCACATTCTCCTTCCCCTTCACATGCTCTATCTCCATGTCATACTCACAAAGTAACTCCATCCAACGCCACTGATGAGCATTGAGATTGGGCTGCGTGAAGAGGTGGCGAAGACTCAAATGATCTATCCTAAGTGTGAATCTCCATCCAAGAAGAAAATGTCTCCATCTAACCAAAGCATGCACAACTACCACAAGCTCAAGATCATGGGTCGGATAATTAAGCTCTCATGATCCTTGAGTTTGTGAGACTCAAAAGCTACTACTCTACCATCCTGCATCAACACACCTCCAAGTCCTACTAACGAAGCATCTCGTGTAAAACAAAGAACTCACCCTGTGGATCCGGCAACACTACAAGAATGGGTGTTGTAGTGAGGCACTCCTTCAGTGTCCTAAAGGCCTACTCATCTTCTATCTCAACCAAACAAACTTCTTCCCTTTCCTCTGAAGGGAAGTGATAGGGTGCAATCCGAGAGAAGTCCTAAACAAATCTCTCGGTAGTATCCTACTAATCCCATGAAGCTACACACCTCGGTCACTATAGTGGGTGCTGGCCAATCCATAATGGCTCTAATCTTGGAAGGATCGACTGATACCTTCCCCAAAAATGATATGACCCAAATACTACACCTCTATGTCTAAAGAAAGCACACTTCTCCAAGTTCCCATAAAGTTGCTTGCTCACGAAGACACTGAAGAACCTATCGAAGGTGCCCTCATGCTCCTCACGTACGTGAGTATATCAAAATGTCATCTAGGAAGATGAGCACGAAGTGATCTAAGAAGGTCCTGAATACCCCATTCATCAAACTCATGAACACACTGCAGGGGGCATTCAAAACCAAAAGGCACCACCGTGAACTCATAGTGCCCATATCTCATCATGTGGAAGGTGGTCTTATGAATGTCCACCTCCAAAATCCTCAACTGATGGTACCTACTTGAGATCAATCTTAGAGAAAATTGGCTCTCCTTCATCTGATCAAACAAGTCATCAATGAGGAAGAGGATAATGATTCTTGATCGTTACCTTGTTCAACTAGTGGTAATCAATACACAACCACAAGGATCCATCCTTCTTTTCACAAAGATCACCGGTGCACCCCAAGGGGATACACTAGGATGGATAAGGCCCTTCTCCAAAAGGCCCTCAAGCTACAACTTGAGCTCACAGAGCTCTGGGGTGGTCATCCGATAAGGTGCTCGTGAGATAGGCTCTACTCTCTAGAACTAGGTCTATATGAAAATCAATCTCACGGGGGTGGTAACCCCGGTAGCTCCCCTAGAAAGACATCAAAAAACTCTCTCAAGATGGGATGATCATCTAGCGATGGTCCACTAGACCCATCCTCTATCTATCACCGACTGAACTAAATAACATACATCTCTGACAACCCCATCACACACACCGCTTAAGCTGCATAGCAGAGATGGTGTGAATAGAAATGGGTCTCCTAACCCCGAGATCACCGACTCAACTCCCAAATCATCTACACAAGCTATAGTCTTGTGATAACAATCCATCCTAGCCCTATGTGTGTAGATAACCAATCCATACCCAAAATGACTCCATACGAGCCCAAAGGAAGAATACAAAGATCTGAGGTAGTGGTGAAAGGTCCCAAATCCACTACACACTCCTTAACTAAGGAGTCTATAGAGATCTTGGCTCCAAAAGCCATCTCAACATCCCAACTAAGACCTGCCTAACTACCACCAGCCTACATCGCTCTACTAAAGATGGTGCAATGAAAGAATCAGAAGAACCAAAATCAAACAATACAGAGGTAGGAATACCACCAATGCTACCTGTGGTCTCAATGACTATGCTCTGATGCTCTACCTGGTGGTTCTCAACCACTACATAAATCTTGTGGCTACGTCCCATGTCACCAACAAATCGGCTCTAAATCTGTGCCTTACCCTTGTTAGGGTTTTGAGGGAAATCTCTCCAAAAATGTCCCACAACTCCACATCCAAAGCAACCACCTGATCCTCTCCAAGGAGTAGCACCTCTAGTAGGTGCCCTAGAAGACTATGGTGTGGATCCCGATGATCCAACCATGGTCTCTATGTGGTCTCTACTAGCAAGCTCCCACTGACTGAGCTCTAGGTCCACCCTGTGTCCTGATGGGACCCCTAGGAGGAGGCCCCATACTCCGACCTCTCTGTGCATCAACTCTCTGTGGAGGTCTATGAGGTGGGTGAGACTACTACTACTGCTGGCCTAAAAGGATGACTATGTTGTACCTTAGCCACCATGAGGAAGAGGTACTGACCCCCTTGATCTACCATCCTACATCTACTGAATGTGGGTCCTCGACTCGGTCTCTAGCCTGCTGGGTCTTACCCCGAGTCTCCTCTACAATATAGGCCTTCTCGATGGCCTCTACTAATGTCTACGATAGTGGATCCACACTACACCTCCAATATCCAAATTTAGGCCCGATGAACCTGTGAATCCACACCTACTCATCCTACGCATATACTCTACATACTAGAGTAGATCTAGAAATCTACTCTCATACTCTACTACTAAAGAGAAGCCTGTCGAGGTCATGGAACTCATCAATCCTCTACTATATGAACCTCCATGATAAATACCTACTCCTAAATCTCTCCTCAAATAGCTCCCAGGTCACTATCTCTGAATCTACATGGAGCTTCTACTCTCTCTTCCTCCACCACACTCCTACTCCATCCCTCAATAGATGGATCACAACACAAGCTTTCATGTTGCTAGAACAAGGACAAAGCTTGAAGCAACCACTCAAGCTCACTAGCCAGGCCTCTACCTAAAATCCACCTATATCACCTGAGTAATGTGAGGGCCAAAGCTTCAGATCTCCCTGATGTGATCCACTCTGTGTGGTCTATCAGCCTCTAGGTCTCTCAATACATGCTCATCCCTAAGCCTAGGGCTCCGAGACCTCTCTCTATGCTCTGAACTCTATCACCCTTCTCTCTAGGTGGTGACTCTACTCAGTGCTGACTCTACATGGGAGTTCTCTCCTCTATGCTCCTCACTAAGTCAAGGAGATACCTGACCCTCGATAGAAGGGGCTCTATCATGACTAGCTAGCATGTCCTCCTCCTAATCCTCCACGTAGAGTGGCATTAACATCCTGAAGGGTCTGTAGAATCTGAGGTAGAATGGCTGCCACACCCTGATCCGGTGGTGGTGGTGGTGGTGGTGAGTCTGAGTCTCTGTGAAGGTTCCTCTCACTCCATCTGAGCCTCCTGCATAGACCAAAGTGAGAGTTAGTTCATTTTTCTAAGTTTATACAACTTCCATGTTTACTAAAACATACATATTCTAGCTAAGTTGTTTTCTAGATTTACAAGTGTACTAGGTTTAAGTTTTCATGTCTCAAGTTTTCTAGTGTGCCCAATGGTCCAAGCCTTTGAACCACTACTCTGATACCAAACTGATAGTGCCCATTTAAACAACCACTTGAGACCCAAGAAACAACCTAGGGTTAGCTAGAAAAATTATGGGATAATTTTTTTTTTTTTTTGAAGTGTCTACAACTAAGTTAGCAAGACATCAGTTTTCACTAACAGGTTCTAGAACAAGACCAATGTACTACAACATATGTTTTCCTTCATTAACTAATAACAAGTTCACAAGGTTCAAATTTTAGGGTTATATGTTTTAGTTAGGTTCAGGGAGTAATTTACCCCATACCCACTCTCTAATAGGCTCAGAGTTTTCAACTAGATTTTTCTCATACTTAACACTTCCAAAATTTCCCTAAACCATTCCCATTGGATAGAAATTTTCTCACCTTTCCGGTGATATAAAGAAGTCCTCCTAACTCCTTATATTTCTCAAGATATGGTGGGCGGGTGAGTTTTTAGGTCAAATTTTCCCTAGGGGGACACGTGTCAAGAGGAGGGGAAAAACCTTTTGGGTTGGGGTCACGGGGGTGGCTTAAGGAAATTTTTCCATTACATGGGGCACAAAATCAAAAATTTTCTCCCATGCCTCCGTGGGTCCCTGGTGGACACGTGTCAGTCACTTGATTCAAAGTTTGGAAAGGGAAAAAGGGGGGGGGGAAAAGTTTGGATTTTTTTCCAGAGTCAAAATTCCCAAAAAAGGGAAAAGCTTGGAAATCTCCACATTCATGTGAAGCGACCAAAGTGGCACCACCACGTGTCTCCTGGGAAAATGAAAGATGGGGGATGAGGGAGGAGAAAGGAGGATGGAAATTTTCAAAAAAATTTTCAAAGGTTTCCAAAAAGGAAAAAAAAAACCCCCCACTGCAAGGTGAAAAGAGTGCCATGTGCATGTCATTGGGATTGGCGGGGCAGGGATGGGGGTGAAAAAAAAAAGGCAAAATTTTTCCAAAAGAATTAAAAGTTAAAAAGGTTCAAAATTCTCCCACCCACATCCGTGAGCCAAAGAGTGACATGGGCATTGGTGGGTTGCAGGGAGGGGAAAAAAAAATTTGGAAATTTTTCCAAGGTCCAAAACTTAAAAAGGTTAAGTTCAAAAAGGGTCCCCCTCCACCATGCCACGTGTCAACATGTGATTGGCATGGGGTTGGCCGGGGGGATGATGGGGAAAAATGGGAAAATTTTCCCAAGGTAAAATTTTCAAAAAGATAAGTTTAAAATTTGGTCCACCCTCCGAGGTGCCACGTGGCAGTCCCGATTGGTTGATTGATGGGATGGTGGGGGCCATGGAATTTTTGTGGAAATTTTTCCAAAGTCAAAAATTAAAGTTAACAGTTAGATTTATTTTAATTTTTGAATGCCAAATTGAAGTAAAACTTCAAATGGCCATAACTTGAGCTAGAAAGCTCAGTTTTGGGAAAACAAGGACTTTTCAAAATCTCTCGATGCCCTCTTTGCACAAAAACATAAAATTTACTTTTTGATGAAATTTAAAGGGTCAATTTTTGAAAAAGATCTGCAGGATTTTAATTAGTGAACTGGCAATTTCAACTTTTCAATTTGATTAAATTTGGTTCCTCCTTCACTCAACATGTCAAATAGACATGGAGAATTGATCTAGGGAGGGTTTAGAGTGTTTTTGAAAATTTAATTTATCCAATTGATTTAAAAATTTGTATTTTTCCAAAAATGACAGAAAATGACTGTTAGAGGGATTTTATTCAAATTAGCAATGGTTGAGTTGTTTTCTTAAGTTTTCTTTGTCAAATTGAATTCCTTAGTGTCTTAGATGCTATTCCATAAACATTTTTAAGTTGATTATTAAGTGCAAGTCTAAACTATGCATTTTTTTAGATTTACCATTTTAGCTTTTAGAATTTATAATGCAAGATGATCAAATTTTTTTTTTTTTAAAGGATCTATTTATCAATTTTTCATTTAAATGTAACAACTTATTTCTAATATAGTCTAATACATTCATTTGATTCTAACCATTCATTCAAGTCAAAATTACAAATTCTTGATTTCAATTTTAATATAATTCCAAGGATGCAAAAACAATATACTTCCTTCCACGCATTCTTCTTTTCAAACAGAGATTTCAATTTTAATAATAATTCAATTCCAATACACAATACAATTTTGAGAACTAATGCAATCCTTTATTCATTTCCAATAACAACTTTACAATTTTCTCTTTTCCATTTGATTTCTAAATACAAAATGCAATGCATGTAACATCCTTTCACATTTCTTTTCAAAACAGAGAGTAGAATATAACTTCTTTACATTTCACATTCCAATTTCAATCTTCCATTATCAATACAAATATCTTCACATTACAAATTTTCTATACAATTCATCCACTCCAAAGTGGGAAGGATTACAATAACTTGTTCAAAAGAAAGGACTATCAAACTATATATTCCTCTTGCTCCAAAAACAACAACATGCTAGTTTCTTCATCTTTTCATCTTGATCACAACAAGGAAGGGGGAAAGGCAAACACTCTCCACCCAACCAAGACATCCAATGAGAAGGGAGAATCCATCCTTCCTCATTGGCCCCCGAGCCCCAACCATATTGAAATAAGAGATGCAATACAACACATGGCAACAAAGGCTTCCACAACAAACATGCAACATTTTCACATTCAAAACACATTTCAAGAAGAATGTAGTTCACAACTACATTAAACAAGTGCAAACAAAACTGAGGCTTCATCAAGCAAGCCAACAAGAGCAAGGATCTATGGGGAAACTACTTATGCCTCCCAATTGGAATTGGGCATCCACCAATAATCATACCACCAATATAACATATCATATCCCATAAACCTTATGCCTCCCAACCCCTCCTTATGCCCCCAAAGTTTCTCCCTTATGCCCCCCCAAGAGTAAGAAATGCAAGCTATTTATTTTCCATGGTGGATCCCAATCCCAAACTCCCTCCACAATAAAATGATGCCATTGGCATTCCCTTATGCCCCCATTTGAAATCCCCATAGCCTTCTCCTACACCATGTCCTAAGCAGTCTACCCAACCAGCCAACACACACATAACAACATTCACCATTTCATACATGCATGCAAGAGAAAGAAATTTTTAAAAAGGCTCAAGTTCCTACCTCTCCATAATGGAGTTTGTTCCAAGATCAACAAGCTTCCCAATGCCAAAATAATAGTCCAAAATCAGCAACACACAAACATGCAATGGTCTCCAATCTCCTTCCACAAGCAAGACTCCAAAACAACAAGAAAATTCACCCCAAGGAAAGTATGCAAAGTTTCAACAACCACAAACAAGCAAGGAGTTCAAATTTTAAAGGAGAGGGAAGAGAAGAGGATGATGTGGATCCATGTGGGATGCCACATCATTCTTCCTCAACCCCAAAAAAAAAATCAAAATCATTCACCTAAACATAATAAATAAAATGACAAATTAACTTACACACTCCAAAATAACCCATACCCCAAAAGGACTGAATTTAAAACATGTAAGAGAAGTGCAATTAAAACTTACAATTAGTCATTTCAAAATGCATTAAAAAGGTCTAAATTTAACCTCCAAACCATAGGTATGGTTGGTGAATAATTTTAAGAGGTGTGGGACAAGTTTAACTTGTCCCACAAGCCTCCAAATATAGCCTCCAAGGACAAATTCGAATTCCCAAGAGGATGAAGTGTTTCACACTCCAAAATCTATCTTACATATTTCTTACACATTCTTACAACATTTCTTACACACTCTTACAATATTACATTTAAGAGCAACAACTTTATTAATTACATTCTTATGACATATTGATTTATTTATTTTAACACATGATTATTCACAACATTAACACAACATATAATAACTAATGAAAAGGGTAACACATCACAAAATAAACACATGCAAACATTAATAAAGAAACCACATTAATAAATACACAAACCCATGGTCACATATAATGGAAATCCCCCCATGGGAATCCCTAACATAACACAACACACACACACACAACAAAACAATTGCCATGGTGACCTTGTTGAATTCACCTAGAATTCCAATATGGTTAGTCTCCAGTCCCCCGACATTGTTGTGATATTTTAACCTGCAAAACAAAAATACCTCCTTCGGCCTCATGGCCATATCAGAACATCCAAAATGATATAAATATACTAACAAAACCATCTATTCATATGAATCACAACAACATCAAGAAATCAACATTATCATTTTCAGTTTAATTAATCAACTATATCATCATCAATTAATTCTCATGCTAGTTCTATTCACAATATCCAATATCACATGTCCAAATCAACATCTATAACATGTCCATGTCAAACAATATATCATCATCCACATATTTGAGAACTCGCCTTCTTTGGGATGTGACTTTTCGAAAAATGGAAAATTGAAATTGCCCATTGTATAAGCATTGAAATCCAAAGGTGGAGGTATTGTTGTAGAGTTTCACATATCCCATGTTGCAAAAAGTAGACCAGTTAGATCACAACACATGAATTGTGCTTGTTGAGGATTTAATTTAGCCAATGATTAGAGAGGATGCATAGTAGGCATTGATTTGTTTCAAGTATGAGATGAATTTTTGTGGGTTGAGTTTGACATAGGCTGACATAGTGTGGTAGATGCTACAAAAATGGAGGAATAATGGGTGCGAATTTGTTTAGACATAAAAATAACCTGTTTAATAAATATTCGACAACCAAAACATATAGCGAGACATCTATGCATTTACCTTTAATGGATTAGATGCAAAATTGCATGGGCCTTTTCCTTTGACAGTTAATGATCATTGTGATTCGTAGTTCGGGCTGAAGTAGAGGTGAAGTAAGTGTGTGTGGTGTTTGAGAATGGAGGGTTATGTTATGTGTGGTAGAAATTACAATGTGTGTTTTCTCAAGGAGGTTTGGCCTCAGTGGAAGTGGTTTTTTTCAATTGTTTGTGGATTTTTCCTTGCTATAAATGTATGGTCTTTGCATTATTTTGTCTTATGTGTTCATGGTTGTTTCTGATAGAGTTAGGTGTGTTGTTGCGAATGTTTTGGGTGTTTTTTTGTAAGATTTCCTTTTTTCCGAATAAATTTTGTGTGTGGATTAACATTTGTTTCCTATATTGTAGGTTTCTCTCTACGAGGTGTTTTTTTCTTTACAGATTCGGATTCAAAAGCAGTCTTCAACTTTTCTAAATACAAGCATTTGTCCTTTCTAAGATGATTTATCTTTGATCTATTGATACGAGTTCTCGAATAGAGCATAAATTTTTTATCTTCATAGTTTTCTTTTTTTATCATGATTAAAAATAAAATACAAATTTGGATTGTTAGTTTTTATGGGTTGTTATGGGATGGGGTAAATCATTGTTGATGTGGGTTAAATACTCTTGTTGGCCTAGAGACATGCTTCTTTATAAGTCCATTGTTTTGCATGAATCCATTTTCCTTACTCTTAAGGTTCCTAAAGTTATTTGTAATGTCAACACTATTTTTAGTAGTCCAAAATAACCAAGTTTAAGAAAAAAATCCCTTGTTTTGATTTCTATTTTTTTCAAGCTAGAGTTCTTTGGGATTCTAATCTGTCATAATGTTGTATTGTAGAAAGGGCCTTTTATTGTTTTTCTTATGTAACTATTTGCCTGCTTCTTCACTCTTGTAGAAATCGATGCCTCTGCATGTCTACAAAGTATGTAGGGAGTGGGTGGGAACTTAAATTTGAATTTAAATTTTAAATCTAAAATACATGGGTTGACTTTTTAAGGGGTCACTTTATTGTGAAGGGGTATGTTGATTCCTCTAACCTATGTGCTAATGTTAGGAAATTTTTCATTTTTGTTAATAAATATACACCTTGTGGTTTAGAAAGACTTTAGTATTTATTGAAATAGGCCTTTTTACTCTTGAGATTAAAATATGTAAGTTCCAACTATAGTGGAATTTATTTGTTTACCAAAATAACACTTAGGGAGAAACTAAACCATGCTTCATCTAATTTAAGTCATTAAAATGTAATGAGAGTTTTAATATTTTGTGAATGGAGAAAATATTATTATTAAATATAAGTGACTTAGAAACATTAATGTGACAATTGTTGTTTTCAAAACCTTTTTGCGATTACATTTTTCAAAAATAATTATTCCATAATTTTCTAGTTTATCCTAGGTTGTTCTTGGGTTTGGTTGGCAGATTTTAGCGAGCGTTACACTCTGCATGTCTGCAAATTTTGTAAACTAAACTTATTCAAATAAATTTTTCACTTTTTTACTTATAAAAAGAATTGATAATTTCATCTCTTAGATGTCTTTTAGATATAGTATGAAATGTACTACCCGCCTATTAAAATTTGGCAGACAAAGAGCTCTATTTTTATTTCAATCTTATATGCCCATTTGAAATAATCCCACCAAAGAGACGTATTTAATGAGCATGCATTGAAGGTTTGTAATCGATCTTTGTTTTGTAGTACGTGTTTGGATTTCACAGTGATACCTTTAGAGTGTTCTTATGTTCAAGGTTGATTATCTAAACATGTCAGATGTATTATTTAGTTGAAATGCTTCAATTTCGCTCACATACAGAGAAATTAAAAGTGAAGGGAACTGTACTTTCTAAGCCAAATAAAAACCTACGTCTGAACATCCAAAATTTTTACTCAGATCAATATTAAATCTCAACGAGCTCCCATGACCGATTTCTCTGTATGGTTTTGGTAATGATGTGCCTAATTCATGCCTCGTGTTTTTACTTTGTAATATACTAGGTTCAATCAACTGTAGCTAGAATACCTCGAGTGAAAACAAAGTCTTGACACTTGTGTAAACACCTAGAATCCGGTCAAGTCAAGGAACCGTAACACTTAAATTGCACCACCTTGTCCTCTATCATCATTAATTAATTATGTTTCACTAATTAATTATCCCTCATATCATTTAGGATGTCGATTAACGACCTTTCATTAATTAGGTTTCTCTTCTACGTAGGCTAATTAATAATTCTTAATTAGTTACGATTCATTAATCTAAATCAATAAATCGTCAATTTTTGAACCATTTCCTCTCTTAAAATCTCCCAAATCATATTAAATTTCTTCTATAAGCTCCTATAGGAATACCCCTTATATTAATTAATCACCTTTGATTAATGAAAACCCCTTTCAAATCCTAAAAAAGTGTACATACTTTATTAAAAATACATGTCCTTTGTATTTACTCTTTGGGGTTTATACCACATTCATCAATTTGTTAGCTTTTCAAGTTCAAGCAAGCTATATAATAAACTCAGGTAAGTGCGGTAAGTTGGGGACAGAAAAATTGGACATGAAAACGTGATATTCATGTACTTTGATCGCATAATTTTTCTTCGAGTTTGGGAATTTTGAACCTAA
This sequence comes from Taxus wallichiana var. yunnanensis, assembly GCA_018340775.1. Lineage (NCBI taxonomy): Eukaryota > Viridiplantae > Streptophyta > Pinopsida > Cupressales > Taxaceae > Taxus > Taxus wallichiana. The sequence goes on along the minus strand of CM031241.1, from coordinate 434,246,481 downwards.
AACCGCATTGCAGTCCTTTGAGACAAAATAACTGAGATCCGTGACCCCATTTTCCGCCATTTTCACCAAAATCACAATTTCTTCCCCACTATTGGCGAGTCACACTTTGAATACCCCCTATAAATTTCTCTTTAGAATTCTGGATCATGAATTTTTTAACGATGCCACCAAGACGAAGAGGTAAGCCATCAATTTTGATCAAATTTCTTGCATTTTAGGTTTTTTTGTGATTTTCATGGGTTTTTCAATTTTTTGTTTATGTATACAATTTCTTTGTTTTGTCGTTTTCTCGGAAGGTGGTAATCCTCCAAACTATCCAAATATTCCTCGTAACCCTCCAAACATTCCTTAAAACACTCTTTCAAATGTTCATCTCGGCTCCCGTGGGCTCCTTCATCCCCACGTAACTAGTAGGATCACAAGGTGGTATCATTGGAAGAATCCAAAAAAATAAATTGCCATCAAGAACCTTATTCGACATTAAGATAAAAGCATGCCACAAATCCATCCCGCATGACTTTACCCAACACACTACAAACATTGATTGGTGAAGTTGACTCTCAACCAACCAGATAGACAAATGGAATACTTTTGAGCTGAGTTTAGGCATTGGTATGCGAGATAAATTATCCTATGCGGAAGTAAAAGACATTTTTTTGCAAAAGACCGCATTTGTGCATTATATACTAACATGAGAACCAATGCCCCCTCACGACTACTTGCAAACAGTTCCTAATCCATTGGTGCCATGATAACCCAATCAAGAGAATTTTTGGGACCGATGGTGGATGGTTTTGATTATCCACAATGCAACAACAATAAGGTTCCTCTCTATTTTCTCAAGAAATTGTATTGCGAGTTTGTGTTTAATGAGGCCCCAAATTATTTTTTTTTTTTTTTTTTTTTAGTTTTATGGGCGAGGAGGTGGCTCTGCATGAGTAGACCAGTGTATGTGTTGGTCAACCTAAGATACCCCATGCCCCAAAACCCCCACCGCCTTGATTATCCATACTATAGTGAAGGAGGTTGTGAGATTGACATACTACATGTATTGAGGGATCTCACCGACACTTTGACCCAACATAGTAGCCTTGATCATTGCATTTGGTGATGTTGGTGGAGGCTTCATTTCTAGCACACCACACCACTTCGTGGATCATGTGGTGCCATATGCACCATGGATGAGACATCATTTGTTGGATCATAGGATTTATTTTCTCTGGATGAGATGATAGAAGATGTTTTTGGAACTTATGCAAATGATCTTTCTCTTTCATGGGTAAATGTCATATATATATATATATATATATATATATATATATATATATATATATATATAATAGTTTATTTCATTTGATATTTTAATATATATGTATTTGATTACATCATACATACATGTAAAAACTAATATATATTTTATTTTAAACAACAAGAGCCAAAGTGAAGGACACATCCGACATCAACATGCTAGATAGTGCAGTGGGCATGTTACGATGTAAGTTTCAAGTTACTTACATTTCAAAGTTCATTTGATTGCACATTTATTATTAAATACACATTAATGTTCATGTATAGTGTTTCATGTGTACATGTACATATTAATATGTTTGTCTTTTATATGCAGGAGCCTGATGGGTCATCATTGGATATGGGCATTGAGGTTACTTTGGGCGCCTCACATGACTTTTACACATGTTAGTTTATCTTTACATGTTGTTTCTAATTGTGAAAATTTATAATTGTCGAGTTCTATAGTAGTTTGTAATTCCATAACTCTATCCAGATAATTTGATCTTAACATTAGTTCCTTATGATGAAAGGGTTAAGTAAACACTCTCCTAGATATACAAACTCTCCTTTTATCGTGATCATGGACACATACCTCTATCTAGACATGTTTCTAGGAGAACTCCATATCTAATGCTTTCTCTATCATCCCTTTCCTCCAAGGATCTCTTTTAGCTTCTTAGGATGTATGCATAATTGACCTTGTCAACATTGTTAGTTCTATGCATTCTTTATTAACCCTCTTCTCTCTAAACAATAAAGAGATGACAATATGGGATAAGTTACCTACACTTCTAAATATATCATGGGTCCCTTGGTTCATGTTTATCACCAATACTCCCTATGTAATTCTATACACCCAATCTCATATTATATCTATTATTCATCAAATTCTCTATATTTGCATTCTCATGTACAATGGATATAGCTTGGTGAGGCCTAGAACCAAGTTCTACATACCAAATGCATTCCACATCTTTAATGAATTACTTCTTGAATATTCTTAAGACACCTTCTCTACTTTATCATAAGGTGTTTAGACTCTTGGTTCAGTCACACACTTACAATCTTACATAACTCTCTGTTTTAGGCCTTATTACTACTAGTCCTCTTCTCATGCTAATACTCATGTATCTCATATTTTTGGCCTGAGCAGAGGAACATACATACAGTCCATTCAAAAATAATAATTTAAACAAAATTCACACAAAATTTTGTCTACAACATAAACACATGTCTTCCTCTTTCATTAATTGGCTCTATTACATCTTGATCCTCCATATATCATCATCAAATCCCTTGAATAAGTCCCATTTTTTCTTACTAGGCTCCCTATAAACCTTATTATTAGCTCCTTAGAGAGCTCAACAACACCTAAATTAGTAGGAGGATAAAATTACATCCCTACATGCTCACCGTGAACGTTCTAAATCCTATTTCTTGCCTCTTATTACAACAATATTGCCTTACTTAAGCATAAACAACTATCTCACTTATACACCTAGTTTTTACATTGACAAACATAACCTCTTTTACAAACATATCATTTATCTTTAAAACCACATTTTCATTTGAATAATGGAGTTCTCTTTCCATCTTTCATTCATATCCAAAACTCTACCAAATCAATATGATTTACATCATTGCCACCTATTGAAGGATATAAGTTTCTAAGGAAGAAATTTACTTATACCTTAAACATAATTCCCCTACACAATTTTCAATTAATGTTAATATACATGTTGTTTGTATAGATTATGACTGCCACATAGACTCCTCCTTATATGCAGACTATGGAGGTTGCTATTGATGCTTCCATAGCTTTTGCAAATCAACTAACTTAGGTAAAAATTTTCAAATTTGTTAAATTTTGGACATGAATGTTTTTTTACTACTTATCTACAATATCTAATTGTATATGAAATATTTAATTTGAACTATTTGTTTATATGCATCCTACCCTCGTGAGTCTACCATTAACCCTACAACGTAACGAAAAAAATTTGATAGGGATTATGAGATTGTGGTAAGTTTTCACATGCATTAAAATTTCTAAGTTTCTAAATTTTGAATGTATTTTAAAAATTTGGGTGTTAAAAACTTGATGTTTATGAATGTGTAGGCTAAGTTGTAGGCCAACTTAGAGACGCCTAGGACCACACAGATGAAATCCGTAGTGGCATCTCCCTCCACTATATCCACAGGTCATGGACATGCTTTTACTAGTAGGGCCAAGAGAGGGAAGATGTTTCATGATTAGATTCATAGGACCCATGTATAGATATATATGTCATATGGTCCTAGTTCATGATTCTTCATAGTCCATGTATACAGCCTTATGCAACCACATGTGGTCCTATATGTATGACACACTTAGTTTGATACATTATTCTTATATTTTTCAGAGATGTGGCACACTTAGTTTGATACATTATATCCATGTTGGTTTTCATAACCATATTACTTCTATGTTTGATTTGATTTCATTGCACATGATATACTTATATGTTTGTTTTCATAACCATATTACTTATATGTTTGATTTGATTTGATGGCCTTGATTATGTGACCATTATCCATATCATGCATGTACTTGTACTATGCTCATTGGGAAAAAAACCACGAATGATTTGCTTATGATTGTTATTGCTATATTTTGAGGACTAATAACTCACTACTATTGTTATATTTTGATAAATCACTACCATGTGATCATTTTTTGTTCAAGAGATTCAAGTGTGGAGTTATATACTATGGTTTTCCATAATACTATAGATATGGACCATGTTATGAACTAATAAGAGGATATTCTTATGATATATGATGTTATGTTATATAATGGTTTTGAAGGTTCTTGGGTGCAAGATCATTTTTTATTCAAGAGATTCAATTGTGGAGTTATATCATTTTTCTTATTTTAAGCACTTGGTTAACACACTCGAAAGTGGGACAAAACACACCATAATTAAAAATGGTATTGAGGGATTTATTACAAGTCATTTATATGTTTTTAGTGTACTTACAATTTATTTTTAAGTATTAGTCCAAATTAAGTGTTAATGATGTGTGTAATAATATGGTCCTGATTTGAATTCACTTGTTTAAAAATATACATAAAATTGTAGTTTAGTTGGCACAAGATATAAAGAAAATATTCTTAACACTATATTGTGTACTTACATCCTTTAAAAATAGATCAAACAATCAAATTCGAGTATTTACATGGTAGTGTGTTTACCTTGTTGTAATCTCATTTATGTGAGTCGAGTAGTGAGAAGTCATGCCCAGGGACATCATGAGAGTGATTATCAAGCACCAACATGTCTAGTGTGGGGTTATATGCCTTCGGTGCTATAGAAAACTCTGGGAGGCCCGATTCGAGTCAAACCACCCAATCTGGAGCCAAGAACCCCTTCCCTATCCATTCCAATTCATGTTTTCGGTGGAAACTTATGATCGATCATAAATTGCACCCGGTAATCCAAATTTAGAACCATCTAAGTTAAAATTGTAGCAAAGGAGGCATATAATCACACCCAAGAGTTCAAATCCGTGGCATTCCTTGAGCCTTCATGGCGTAATTGTTTGCAAACTACCTTTCCTAGGTAGTCCTAGGAATTAAACGGAGCCAAGTAGTGAGAAGTCATACCTTGGGATTCCATGGTACCAAATGGAATATGCCAACACTTATGGGTGGCCAAGTAAACACTAAGGAGGCATTGGTTCAGTGCGGGACAATGTCATTGCTTAGGGCATAGTCCTTTAGAGACTCGAGACCAAAATCCATATAACTTGGAAGAGTGATTACTTGGTCTCCATGGCACCTAGAGATATCTCGTCACATCCTACACCTTTGAGAAAGGACCATATACAATATCCTATCTTGGTTTTTTCCATCTCCACTTCGTGCTCTCACTGCTATTATTTGTAAATGCACCAAATAGTGCGGTTTGAGTTAGTGTAAGGCTATCAAATGCTATATTTTGAAAAAAATTCATGGGACAAAATCAATGTGCACACATGTCGGGATAGCTTGGTAAATGTTAGTAGAGGTGTCGTTTCAGTCCAAGATGATGTCGTTGCTTCCGAGATACTTCATCCTGGCATAGTCACTTAAGAATCATGAGACCATAAAATGCTATAACTTCGACAGTGATTACCAAGTTTGCTCTGTGGAACCTAGAGACACATCGTTATATCCTACACCTCTGCGTAGGGACCCTCTACAATATCCCATCTCATTTTTTTCCATCTCCAATTAGTGCTCTCGCTTTCCTATTGTTTTAAACACACCAAATAATGTAGTTTGAGCCGAAGTAAGGTTGTCAAACACTATATTGTGTAAACGGTGGGTCATGGAAATGACCGATTATGTAAACATATCCAGGATGTCTATGTTAATTCTAGGGGAGGTTTTGTTTCGGTATGGTACAATGTCATTGCTTAGGGCTACTTCATTTGGGCGTAGTTTCTTAAGAGCCATGAGACTAGAAAATTGTATAACTTTAATGAGTGATTACTCTGGTCTCTACATGGCACCTAGAAATGTCTCGTTGGATCCTAAACCTCTACTTAGGGACCCTCTACAATAGAATATCTCATTTTTTTCCATCTCCAATCGGTGCTCTCTTTTCCTTATTGTTTGTAAATGTGCCAAATAGTGCAGGTTGAGTCAGTGTAAGGTTGTCAAACACTATATTTTGAAAATGGAAGCTCATGGGACCAAACCAACTATACACATACGTCGTGATATCCTATTAAATGTTAGTAGGTGTGTCATTTTTGTCCAAGATGGTGTCGTTTCTTCCGGGCTACTTCATTCGGGCATAATCCCTTAAGAGTGTTGAGACTAGAAAACACTATAAGTTTGATGGGTGATTACTCGGTCTCCGTGGCACCTAGAGACATCTTGTCAGATCCTACACCTCCATGTAGGGACCCTCTACAATAGTCTATCTCATTTTTTTCATCTCCAATCGGTGCTCTCGCTACCCTATTGTTTGAAAACACACCAAATAGTGTAGTTTGAAGCAAAGTGTAAAGCTATCAAATGCTATATTTTGCAAACAAAATTTTGTGGGACCAAATCGATTGTGCACATGTGTCGATTTCTGGTAAAAATTATTAGGGGCATCATTTCAGTCTTGAATGGTGTCATTTCATTTAAGTTACTTCATCCGGCGTGGTCGCCAAGAGTCCTGAGACCAAAAATGATATATCTTTGACAGGTGATTACTCAATCTCCGTGGAACCTAGAGATGTCTCATCAGATCCTTCACCTCTACATAGGGACCCTATAAAATATCCTATCTTGATTTTTTTCCATATCTTATTAGTGCTCTTGTTGCCATAATGTTTGCAAACATGTCAAATAGTGTAATTTGAGTCGGTGTAAGGTCACAAACACTATATTTTGCAAATGGAAGCTTGTGGTACCAAACTAATTGTGCACACACATCGGGATGACCTAGTAAACACTTGGGAGGTATTGTTTTGGTTCCCTATGCTCCAAAGGTGCTTTCAAGATACCTCCTCGGCCAAGAACCCCCTCCATGTACACAAACCGTTGTTAGTTGTTTCTTTTTGCTTGGAAAACAATGAAAGCTTCTCTTATCTTTGAGAATATAAAATTCTCTACTAATAGTGCTAACCACGTGAAGGTAGAAGCTTTTATGGCACCACTAACCTGCATAAAAGTGTTAGTTAAAGTAATTTAAGTTGAATAAAAACCATACTAGATATATACAAAATACACAAATTTAATAAAATATATGAACTTGGATCTAGTATTTACAAATTTAAAAAACTTCAAAGAAATATAAACCATACTTGACCATGTAAAATCATTCTAATGAACCATAAGAATTAGATCTACTAACAATTCCAACCACGTGAAGGTATCTAAGATTTTATGTCAAGTTAACTCCGCATAAAAGTGTTAGTTAAAGTAATTTACTTGTTGAATCAAAACCATGTACTAGATATATACAAAATACACAAATTAAATATAAAATATATGAACTTGAATATAGTATAAAAATTTAAAAAATTCAAAGAAATATATACTGGACTTCGAGCATGTAAATTCATTCCAATGAACCATCGGGATTAGATCTACTAATGGTGCAACCACATCACGGGGGTTCATTAGCTAGGTAATATCCTAGACATGGGTTCATATTGAGGTAATTAAAATTAATAAAATTAAAGTCAATATACCAATAAACATGAGGGTGTGAAAGGGTTTAATTTATTAATGTTTTGAATCGGAGTATTAGAGGTAGGTTAGAGAAGTGGGCTAAAGGAAAGGGAGGTTTAACTTTAATATAAAACTAAAACATTTGAACCCTACTTTTTATAACTAAATACCTTAAAATTACAAAAGGAGTGTGGTCATAAATTAAATTATAATCTCTTTTTAATAAAGAAGTATAGATTCTTAACTAAGAAATAATAAGATGGTAGAAAACTAGGATTGAGTATGGTTTTCAACGCAAGTGATGTTATTCTACTATCTTAATTATTTGAAGAACTATTGATAAATGATTCAAACTTAACATATATAAGGTGATTTGTAATTGGTCTTCAATGGCTTTAAACTATCTTTTGAAATAAAAAGCATATTAAAAAAATATGAGTGAGAAATATAATATATATATTTTCTAATATATTAGGTTAGAAATAAAAAGGGGTGAATAAAGTTGTAATTGAAAAATGGGTAAGTAAGGTACATGGAAAAAATAAGGGGTATTTTCATTCTAATAATAGAATAGGAGGGGTATTTTCAATTGAATAATTAGAGGTAGAAACTAGAATCAAGGGTATTCTTTAATAACCTTCGAACGCACGTGCTATATACGATACTTATAGTAAGTGAACCCCGTGAACCACATGAAGGTATCTAAGCTTTTATGGAGCCAAGTTAACTTGTATAAAAGTGTTAGTCAAAGTAATTTAATTTGAATCAAAACCATACTAGATATATACAAAATACAAAAATTAAATAAAATATATGAACTTGAATCTAGTAGACAAATTTAAAAACTTCAAAGAAATATATACCAGACTCAAGCATGTAAATTCATTCCAATGAGTCATCGATCGAGATCTACTCGAATAGCGGAAATGATTTCTTCATGATCCGAATCTCAAAACTTCCAAAGAATCTTGTTATTAAGCCTTCCTCGATATCTATACAACTGAATATTTGTCTCTAGAACTACATGCAAATATAATAGTATTTTCCTATGTGTCTCGAAGTCTTCAAACACCCAAACAAAGGAATTTTTTAATGGATACCATCGAATCCAAGTTCCAGTAACTACCACTGACCTTGTAGGGTACTCAATATCTTTGCCATCTATAATAGGAAAAGGAAACTTCTTTCTTTCCTTGATCCAATGACATAAGAAATAGATTTTTCCTTCTTCATTGTCTTTTTACTCAATAACTCGCAAACACATGTCCTGCAAAAAAATAGAGGTTTCAACTCAAATTTAAATTACATATTAATTTTAATGGACATATAACTCAATACAAAAATTGTAAATAACCATTTACCTTGTTGCACCAAAATCAAAATGTCGTCAAAGTCCTTGGATGTTGCAACTTAATTTAGAGAAACAATTCACGATGCATGTGGAAGTTGATAACTGGGAAGCGAGTTAGAGGCCTAAAAATCCATCCATCCACCCATTCTTGTGAATCACACTCAATAGTGACAAATTAGATACAAGATGCATAAAAATGTGTCAATTTTCTTGTCCATGTGGCCCACGAAGAAGTGTTTGAGATACAAAATGAGTGTAGATCACTGGACCTTATGAGTGTCATACAATCCTCGTAGTTAGAAATTTTTTATTCCTCTATCAACCAAAAATATCTAAGAACTATGGAATTTTCTTGAGAACCACAAGCCATGTTGTCAATACACCATTCCACTATGCTCTTTGCATCTTTCAATTTAGCACCATCTTTGTATGTCAACTCTTTTCTTGCAGATCTCTTTTTACACATGCCCCCTGCACCGTCATGCTCTCATTTTCCATGTCCAACTTTAGTGAAACTCTAAATGTGTTGCACACCCATATTTATGTGCATCCTACTCATCTAATAGAACATTCGTGCATTCTTAAAATGATACGTGTAATTATCTAACCATATATAATGTTTATTGAAGCGGATGTCCCTATTAGACAAGTTTTCATAAAATAACCGGAAACACTCTTGTACTTATTCAGAGAATGAGTCCGATCATCAACGATATAAAATTACTACTCTCTTAAAAATATTCGATCAGTCTCAATACTATCAGGAGAATGTATAAATGTTATATGCACAAAAATGGAAACCTATATTGAGTTGTAATATTACGATTGAACCTCCATTTTTGGTTGCAACGTGTAATTCTCTGCACAATTGACCACTGAAACAATAGTACCAATAAGAAATGTGTCCTTTCATATCTTGAATTTTTCATCCAACCATCGAGCTCTATGTGTATGCCTAACATACTCATAAACAATTTCATCTTTAAATTTTATCATAAATTGAAAAACATGTATATGTTCGAGCTAGCTCACACCAATTAGACTCCTTTCCATATTTTGATTGTTATGGTACTAATTTATATTGATTAAAACCAGGATAAATTATGTCTTATTGCACCTCCAATTTTCTCATGGATATAATTTTCCAATTTAGGTAATCCGGTTGCACGTACAACTTCCATCTAAATAATCCCGACTATAAAAAATTGTCCAACTTCTCTTTCACAAAAATATCATAGGAATAAAATCCTAAAAGATATTAATGGAACTTGAACACCACATTATGATAACATAGTTTTAGAATGAAAATCAAAAAATACATCAAAAATTATCATAATGCATCACAAATTCAACAAGTTACATACAACAAGTGGTGCAAGCATGGTTGATTTTCACATAGAATAGTTTCAACATTTCAAACAAATGTTGACTACTATTAATTTATGGATGGTCCTTTTCAAACTTACCAAAAATTTAGTTTATGTCATATTTAAGAAATGATTTAGATGTGGTTCATGATTAGTAGAACCAACTCTCTATTTTACAACATCTCCTGTATTAGGTGAAACTCTAGTGTTACCATGCCAAAAATTAAAAACTTATCTTATAACATCAGATATATCTTTGTCTTTACATGGTGCTCTAGCAGAAAATGCCAAAAATAAGTGTTATTGGGTGATTGAAGGATATAACGCCTTTCAATTTCTTTTATTATAGTTTTTCGATTAAATTTCATCATTCAGCTTGTTTGGATAATCAAATGATATTTTTTGTTGATTCACTTACAACACTAGTAGCAAGTACAAAACACACAACATTACTATCCCTTGTGTGTCTCTTTACACTGACAAAGATATATGCATCATGTAGGTTATCAATAATTACAGAGGTTTGTGTTAGTGTGAAATCACAGCACCACCAAATGAGTTCTAAAAATATGCTTTTCTAAGGTAAACTCATCTGGTGTGATTGCATAACATTGAACTTTCCCCAAGGTGTGGGACCTTGCAAAAGTGGGAAAGCTCTCTAGATTAAAGGTTGGTTCCTTATTCCTTTGTTCAGGTGCATGCATGGGAGCTTGTAGAGGATTTATCTCTATACTTAGTCTAAAACTTGCCAAGGAGACAAGGGTAAAAGGAGTATAAGAAATAAGAAATGACTAAACTACCAGGTGATGCACCAAAGGAATGATGAACACTTATTTTGCTAATAGACACAAACCAAAAAAATGCATACAATAAACAAGCACAGATAGCCAGATATGTAACGGAGACTAGATGAAAGCAAAAGAGACAAGAAAGGATCTAAAATTGATCACATATGTGTTTTATTGCTCTGTAGATTGATATAGTTCATTACAAAGTAGCCAAGAAGTAGAAACATAATGTAATTTTGATAGAAGGCCTGCACCACATAGATCCCTTTGTTAGAAGGAGAAGAATCCTACAAAATAAAGAATGTTGAACCCTGGAGTGATGAGACCAACTCCTTCTTTTATAGATGGGACAAAGAGGGAAGGAGAAAAGAGGAGGGAGACTTGATTCGAAGCTCAACTACTAGTGACAATACCCCTAGAAATCCTACCCACGATTCATCGAGTTTGGTTCCCCATGCCTGCTTGTTGTATAAGATAAGATGGTAGGCCAAAATCTTAATATCTAGGTAGTGGAAGCCATCGGATCCCGCATTAATGGAGTGGAAGATGTTTTTAGAATTTCTCCCTCAAAATCTGCTAAAATGATTAGTTCATGTGTCCACGACATAGAAGGCTTCGAGACACTTCAACGACCTTCCTCACCTTTTCGGTTCTTAGGCAACGTGGCGAGCCCGTGCTCATTTGAGTCTCCACTTGCACTTCTACACTTATCCCTTTTCTTTTCCTTCTTGCTCCTGGCTCTTTTAACACTACTCCTCCTTCCTAACCCTGCTAGTCTATTTCCAAGCCCACTTGTATATTTTTTAAATAGATTAAAGGCTCATATTCACTCGACAGATGCAGCTGTTTATTCTCCCTTTTTGTGCACAACGTGCGTTTAATCACTCTATCCTTCCTTCGCAACTCCATAGTCGAGTCCTTCTGTGACCAATTTATAGGATTTGAATGAGTTTTCTCATGTTCCTTCTATGCGAGGTCATGACTGATCCAATATTCAAAGACGGAGGAAAAATATGGATAACAATTTGATGACTCATAGGGGTTATCTACTGCTACTAGATGAATGATTAGTGGCCTTAAAGCATCCATTGGGCATGGAGTCAAGCCTTATAAACTGATTTTGATGTAAACTCTGAAATTCTAACCTCCGAGCCTCTTGAAACCTTTTGAAACTTAAAGTTGAACTTTACCAAAAGTCAATTGAATGTCTCTGCGTGCAAGAGCAATACAATAGCACCAAAAACTATGTACACACTGAAAATCATACACGCTCCAAATGGAACATGCAAAGTGTGCAAAAGCACTTCTTCTCCTGAAATCAAATCTACTCCTTCTCCTAAACTAACTAGAGAGAAAGAATGCTAAACAAATCTTGCAACTGGCAGGAGAATTAGCTTCCCTTTCTCAAGAGAGGCAACCATGTAAATGATTTGATACTGAATATAGCTGCCTGTGTGAGTGAAAAACTAACTCTAAGCCTATCCTCCACCCAAATCATCAAGGTATCAACATTAATGGGAAGTACCTCCTCAAGCTGACTAGCATTGGACTCCTGGAGGTGTTGATGATGACCCTTGGTACTTTGATGTTCACCCTCATGTCCTAAAGTAGGCATGACTAGTTTTGGCTTCTCCCTTGGCTCTAATGAAGCCAAGTAGCTGATTGGGCAAGGTCTGATCCTTTGGATGTGCCCATAGCTCTGAATTTCAACTCCAAGAATGGAGCCTTCTTGTTGACCCTCATAGATGGATGGTGTGGAAGCAATGGTGGAACTTTTCTGCCCTTTCTCTTCTTCCTCCTGTGAAGAGTATGGAAGGTTTAAATCTCCCAAACTTGATTCCAAAGAGTTGTTATAAGATGCAGGATGTTGTAATTGAAAGTTATCCTCCATGACAATAGGCTCATGTGCTTGGAAGGTGGATGATGAAGGAGAAAACAATAGAAACTCAACCAGTTCTTCTCCATCAAAACAGTCCTCCAAATCAGAAAAATACATTGCCTCATTGTTTTCCTGTTGCAAGTGTTCAACCTCTTCCATGATGTCCTCTTGATCTGTAATTTGATCACCATGGTTCTCCTCATCCTCAAACATGAAGTTTGAAAGATCAAACTCCTCCTCAACATTAGAGATTGAAGGAGATGAAGTGGGAGGAAGAACTGAAGGTTCCTCTATGGCCTACTCCTCACTTGGAGCCTCTAAAATTGTATGGTCCTCCTCCATCATGGGTTCATTAACCAAAACAGGCCCTTCGAATGAAAGCAAGGAATCTTCAATGATGCTTTCTTCATTGAGTGGCTTCAACTCTAATTTGATCTCTCCCATCTACTCCTCTTCAATGGGACTTGGAGTTGATTGTCCCTCCTCTTCAACTAGTTGTGTAGCTTGGGTTAGATCAGTATCTTCTTCAGGAAAAGTTCCATAAACAAACTACTGATTCTTTTCCTCTTGTTCTTGTTCTTGTTCTGACTGCAAACTCAGCCTCAACCACCACTATTTCTTCAACTCTAACCTCCTCCATTGGTTTGACCATCAAGGGGATCTTTGTAAACCCAAATTTGGTAGCCCAACTCTTCAGATTGTCTATCATTTCTTTTCTATTGGGATCCTCTTCTTGTTGTTCTCCTTGACTGTTTTTTGGGTCTCTTCCCAACATGGACTTGGGAGAGCAAGAGGAGTGGTAGGTTGGGGTTCAACCATATTTGTGATTATTTTTGGTGGGGAGGGAGGTGGAACTTCTGGTTTGTTTAGAGGGGATGACTATTTGGAAGGGAAAGGGGAAGAGGAACTGAAATGGGGTGGAAGACTAGGGAATGGAGAAATGGAATCAACACTTGGGGCAACAACTGGGAAGCTTGGAAAGTGGAGCTTGGGTTGAGATGGTGCTACTTGAGAAAGAGAAAAAGAAAAGCTATGAGATGGTGGACTTACCCATTGACAAGGTTGTCTTGACTCCAACTCATAAGCCTCGATCTCCTTAATCCATTGTGCAAGTTGGGGTAGCATTTCAACCATGAAGTCTAGCTTCTCTTGAGGGTTGTAATGTCTTGGAAAAGGGCCTTCCCATGGACAGGTGCCCTAAAACCAATCTGAAATGCATTCATTTGTGCTATGCCCCTTGATTGAACCATGCCAATCTCCATTTTTTGGATCTTCTCCACTAGACCAACATCTTATATTTGATTATCTTCATTGTTTGCATACCCCTACTATACCCCTACTCTTGGAAAGATCCATAGCCAAACTAATTTTGGCATTGCTACTCATAGGGGTAGACATATTGATTTTTCCTTTGCTCAAAATGTTGATTTGAAGGAGTTGTAAAACATATTGGAGGTGGATTTCTCTACTTTGTTGTAAGTGTGAGTCCCAAGAAGGAAATGAAGTCATGATTGCACAACCTCATGGAATGGGAGAAAATGAAAGAGATGGAAGAAGAAAATGGATGAAAATGAGTGGAAATGGATGGAAAAGGTTTGCAACTCAGAGAATGGGTTTTTGACCAAATGGAGTCACCATATGTGTTTGCATGTGCCTCAAAAGGTTGAATCCCACCAAGAACACATCAAATTGATGAAATAAAGTGAAGACATTTGGTCCCACCAAGCGTGCGTAATCAAGTTAGTGTGAAATCACAAAGACCCCCAAATGAGTTCTAAAAATATGCTTTTCTAAGGTAGACTCAAATCGATGTGATTGCATAACATTGAACTTTCCCCAAGGTGTAGGACCTTGCAAAAGTGGGAAAGCTCTCCAGATTAAAAATTTGGTTCCTTATTCCTCTATTCAGTGTGCATGCATGAGAGCTTGCAGAGGATTTATCTCTATACTTAGTCTAAAACTTGCCAAGGAGACAGGGGTAAAAGGAGTATAAGAAATAAGAAATGACTAAACTACTAGGTGATGCACCAAAGGAATGATGAAAACTTATTTTACTAATAGACACAAATCAACAAAATGCATACAATAAACAAGCACGAGATAGCCGGATATGTAACGAGAGACTAGATGAAAGAAAAAGATTCAAGAAAGGATCTAAAATCAATCATAGATATGTTTTATTGCTCTGTAGATTGATACAGTCCATTACAAAGTAGCCAAGAGATAGAAACATAATGCAATTTTGATAGAAGGCCTGAACCCCACAGATCCCTTTGCTAGAAGGAGAAGGGAGCCTACAAAACAAAGAATGTCCAACCCAAAGTGATGAGACCAGCTCCTTCTTTTATAGATGGGACGAAGAGGGAAGGAGAAAAGAGGCGGGAGACTTGATTTGAAGCTCAGCTATTGGCCAACAATGCCCCTACAAATCCTACCCATGATCCATCGAGCCTAGTTCCCCACACCTGCTTGTTGTATGAGAGAAGATGGCAGGCCAAAATCTTAATATCCGGTAGTGGAAGCCATCGGATCCCGCACTAATGGAGTGGAAGACATTTTTAGACTTTCTCCCTCAAAATCTGCTAAAATGATTAGTTCATGTGTCCACGATGTAGAAGGCTTCGAGATGCTTCAATGGCCTTCCTCACCTTTTCGGTTCTTAGGCAACGTGGCGAGCCCGCACTCATTTGAGTCTTTGCTTGCACTTCTACACTTAGCCCTTTTCTTTTCCTTCTTGCTCCTGGCTCTTTTAACACTACTCCTCCTTCCTGACCCTGCTATTCTATTTCCGAGCCGGCCTGTAGATTTTTTAAATAGATTTAAGGCTCAGATTCACTCGACAGAGCCATTTCTTCTCCCTTTTTATGCACAGGGCCGTTTAATCCCTCTCGGCCTTCACCACTCCATAGTCGAGTCCTTCTGCGACCAATTTGCAGGATTTGAATGAGTTTTCTCAGGTTCCTTCTATGCGGGGTCGTGACTGATCCAATATTTGGCACGAGGGTGAAATATGGATAACAGTTTGACCATGTATATTATATGTTGTAAATCCAAAGGTGTTTAATATAGGTCTCATTTTATTCAATTTCATCAAACTAACCAACAACTGACATATTTGAGAATCATTTAAAATTTCAAAATGATTATCCCAAATTTCAGTGGATTTTCTTCTGATTTATCATTCAAAAATTTTGTCAGACATTGGTTTCAAAATGTTCTCATCAATTTCAATAAAATAATTAGGTCTCTTTTGTAAAATCCTAGGAGGTGTTTTTGCCAAATTTTGGTTGTCTACGGTTTCAAAATGAATTTCCTAATTCACATTTTCATTGTCTCCTTCAATTTCAACATCAACTACATCACGAGTATTTAATTCATCTTCATCATGAGTATTTAATTCATCTTCAACATTGACGGTAAAAACATTACATGGTTCCTCATTGTTTACAATAGTAGGGGTTGAAGATGAACCTCTTTTTGATTCACAATGTTTCCGCATTCACTCCAAATCTTTCAATATTGTTGCCTCTAATTCCTCTAATATTTTTTTATTATTAATTTCCTTTTTTGACTTCATTTCTTATCTCCCATGATGTTTCAATTGATGTAGGACAACTCCAAATGATGCAAGGCACCTTAAAAATAGAAAAAAAATAGCTTCCGATGATAAGAAATTAGAGCTGAAGGTGGCAAAATTTCACATAAATTCATACACTCGTGTCGAGAATAAAAACACATGGTGAATTGGATGTTGGAATTAACTTAAATATGATTTTAATAACCATGATTGTGGTTCTTTGAAATAGATCAATTTACAACCACAATTGCGGTTCTTACTGTATCATGAAACCCAAACCTTAAGGATAGATAAATCTCTGTTTTTCCCGAACCAAAGCTTTGGGAGGTCATTATGGCATGTGAAAGGCCAAAAACTTCATTTTTTCTTTTCCAGACTTGAACCATGCCAAAAAATAGAAAACATGTCACAAAAATGGTACCATCACATAGGGGAGACTGTTAGCTTAATAGAAATATTGATTTTAAAGTGAATAGAATAAGATAAATATCATTTTATAATTTTTTACTAACAATAGGTCTTTAAAACACTTTTTCCCGTGAATGTTCATGTCTACATTTAATAATGAAACTTTGTTTCACTTTTTCGAATGTGATAAAACCTATACCATCCTAAGTGTAGCCAAATTATATACACGTTAAAAAAAAGTATTTGATTTCAATATTTTTTATGTAGTTATGGCGAAAAAACAGAAAATGCTTCATTTTCTAAATTTTTTCATACCACTTTCATGGAAAAAATCATTGAAAAAAAAAATTTCTCGAAAAAATAAAAAATAAAATCCATCCCAAGATAGATAGAAGCATCTAAATTTTCACCAAAGGAAAAATAAAAACAAGTTTTGGTCATCCAAATCATGGGCAAACGGACTACAATCTTATAGGTTTTTTAAAAATACCACTTCATAGAATTTTGAGTGTTTAATATATCTAAACTTGTCCATTTTAAAAACATTAGTAGTTTAGAAACTAGATTTTGGATGCTACGGTTCATATTTATATAACATTTTCTAATTTTGAGTGCACTTATTGCTAATAATCCCTACAAGTTGAGATTTCAGCATTTTTTGTAATACGACATCCACTTATGACCCCTTTTTGTCCCCCAACTTGCTGCACTTACCCACCCTCCTCCTTACCTTTCTTCTTACACCTTATTTACCCTTGGATAATTTATAGAAATTTTTATCTTGAGTCATTCTCCAATAAAGGAGATAACTTCTCCATCTTGCATCCATTCTCTCAAATCAAGAGCATGGGAAGATCCAAAAATGGCCTCAGTAGCCATGTTTTGGTGAGATTCCATCTTCAAATCTTGAGGAAATCACTTGCTTTTGATTGCTAAAGTTATCTAAATAGGTTGATTTGTTAGATTTGAAATTTAGAGAGTAAGAAATATCTTAGCATTTAATTTGAGATTGTTCATGCATTGAAGAAGTTGTTTCTCATAAGCTCTTATCTTGATGGTTCTATAGTAGGTTTGATCATGCTTAGAAAGCTACTAGGTGTTAGCTTTGTTTATTGGTATGGAAAATTTATATATGTTCACATTTGGCACACCCTGTGGGGATGGATCCTTAGTCCCTTAACATTTGATGTTAAGTTTTGTTAATTTTATCTCAAGTTTTTGCTAACCCTTATTATGCACATGTGAAATATTTTGAATTCCTTAGAGTAATTTTCCAACTTTACATGTGTTGAGTCTCTTTTCAAGGTTTTGTTATGATGGGTTGTCATTAATATTAAGCTAAATTGGGAAAAAAATGACCATTTTGAAGTTGCTTGTGTTAGTCTTCCATATTTTTACATCATTCTAGGTACATGCACATGTGTGAGGTTGACTCACGTATACGTCTTAAGGGCCGTGTATACATTGCTAAGGGTGCGCTACTATCATAAAGTCTCGTGCATGCATCTTCTATGCCACATAGGCATCTCTATGTCTCAGTGCATGTGTTCTATTTCTATTTACCCTCTATGTTTCTCTATAAAATCCACACATATGCTTGTAGTTCCACGTAAGTGCTTCTCTATCTGTGTGCATGCATCATCCCGAGTCTCGAGGTCTAGTTTCTTATCGACCCGCATAAACAACCTTAGGGGTGCATAATTGTCTCTTTGGCCACATGTATGTGTCACTGTCTATGTGTTATAAAAGATCCACATGTCTGTTGTAAGGTTTGTGCATATGATGTTAGGGGCGCGCATGTGTTCTTAAGCCCGCACAAGTGTTACCGTGTCTACGCGTGTGTGATCTATTAGATTTTGGGCACTATTTTTCAAGGTTGTAAAATATTGATCTCTATTATTGCTAACATCTTGCAGGTTTCTTGAAGCTAACTATTTGGATGAGTTTAATGAATGTTTTATTTTCATTTGCTAGGATAGAGTTGCGTATGCTCTTCACTCATACCTTCTAGGTGATTTTGGGAATCAAAAAAAACTCTAGGACTTTTTTAGGCTTTCAAACACTTCATTAAGATTTGTGCCTAAGGGAATGAACAAAAATTTGGTTAAAATGAATTACTTTGCATTTTTATTTCGTAAGTATTCTCCATTTTTTGTTATATTTGGGTTTCTGTGTTGCGTATGCTTTTCCCTCGCATATTTTAGGTGATCTTGGGAATAAAAAACAACACTTAAATCCTTTTTTATGATGATTTTCTATTTTTGGAGAACTACTAATCTTTCACGTGAAGGACCTAATTCAGAATTCAAAGACTTAGAATCTAAACAATACTAATACAAGTTTGATGTAGGTTTCCAAATGACTTACAACAAAACCACACTAAGCTAAAAGATTAAAAAACACCACATTCAAAACATTGTATTTGCAGGTTCAAGTTAGAGCTATGGCTCTTTTGCTTTGAACTCGGGAGAAGTTACCTTGTCATAAGCATTAAAATAACAAAAGAGTTGCTCCAAGGAACCTCAAAGTAGTCCACGCAAGATGGAACCTTGTGGACAAAATGGGAAGTGCTCTGCTTACCTACTTGTCTAGTATACACTTGTGAGATTTAGAGTCAAAATTATCTTCATGTGACCCTAGTGAAAATACAATTGAATGTATTTATTTCTCATTATATCAAAGGGAGTAAAGTAAATCCAGGATACTCCAAGGTTTAGTCAGTGTGACTTCCTTGGAAAACCGTGCTCGCAGAGGTAATTTGTGACACCTAGTTGAGAGAACCAATTAGGAAGCCATTTCTTCTTGGAGCCAACTTGACCGAATCAAAGCCAATCACGTTTCAAAAAGATTTCACGAAGCAAGAAATTTTTTAGAGTCAAAACCTTGTTATTCAAACAAGGGGAGTGTCCATTAAATTTTGATCCAAGCATCATTCATCACGAAATTTGTGAAGCATTACTTTTTCTTAGTTTTTCACTCACCATAAGATGAGGTGAAAATTTTCCAAAGTGAAGCCAAGTATTTTTCAACCCCACTTGATCTACTCCTTTACTTTCTTATTGATATTTTGGATCAAAATAATAGAAACATACATGTGCTATTGATTGATTGTGTCCACTACATTT
The DNA here is from genome assembly GCA_018340775.1 of Taxus wallichiana var. yunnanensis. Lineage (NCBI taxonomy): Eukaryota > Viridiplantae > Streptophyta > Pinopsida > Cupressales > Taxaceae > Taxus > Taxus wallichiana. The sequence continues at coordinate 434,226,500 of CM031241.1, read as the reverse complement.
TCACCCATTTACATTCATCCTTGATCGAGAAAGGATGGTAAACGTTGAAAGTGTGTTGGTACATCTTCTCATCTTGATAGCCATTTGATCTTGATACCCAGCGTCAAGATATTCATCATAGTTAGGCTTGAATCGTCATTGACCTTCCTTTTAAGTGTTACGTTTCTCACACCACTTTGATATAATTTTGATACTTAGGCCTTGTTTCTCGTAAACTTGATGTAAGTGTCTAGATTGTACCATTATGCTACTTGAATTTTAACAATTCCTTGGTAGAATTTGACCTTGTTTCTTTTCAAACATTACCTCAAACCTTTTAAGGTGTTGTTGTTACTTTGTTAGTGTCATATCAATACTAATATATTTTTTTCCAAAATCTTGGTTAACATATCCAAGTGGTATTATTGCATTGCTTGCATTTGTAACTTCTAATTTTTGGTATTTAGGATTTGTTTGTATCTAAACGAGTTATATTATACTTTGATTGGAAGTCACATCAACCCCTTATTAATACATATGCCTTTTTTATCTTAAAATTGACTTAAGTGTTGACATTGTGTTGATCATCTTATGTCAAACTACCATTGAAAAACATTTGCATAGGGAGTGGTTCCTTGTTGATTGGATTAGTTTTCCAAACTTGCGTGATTTTTCCTTATGATTTTTTATCATATTGACTTATATTTCTAAGAAAATCCTATTTGATCCTTTGATTTCTTGCCATTCATTATTCTTTAACCATTATTAACACTCTTTTGTGACCTTTACAACTACCGTGTTCTAGGTTTTGACTTAGGTTTGTTATAACCTTGATCAAATTTGACAAACAAACTTTTTAAAACACCCTTGCTATGCCCCCTTTAACAAGGATGAAATCTAAAATAATATAATGGGAAACATCTAACAAGGAAGGATTAAATCCTTTCATTGGTCACGATTTAGGACCCTCTTCTCCGTGGAGAAGGAAACATTAGACATGATTGATCATAGTGGTGATGAAGTAGAATCACCATAGGAATAGTTTGAATTTGACCCCTCTCAATTTGACGAATTACTTTTTCTCAAAAATGATAGATTACTTGCATGAGTTTTACAATTAGGTGCCAAATCTAGCCAAATGAACATGAATTTGTTCCTTCTACCAATAATTCCCATGAGGAAGAAGAAGCACAACGTCCCATTATTAACATGGATGAGATTTTAGGGCTGGACAAAATTTTCTTAAAACCAACAAAATGATTATATCGGCGGTTATAAATTACCACCCATCAAAATACCCTACAAAGCTAGACTAGAGCACGAGAACACAAAACAACCTGCTCCACACGAGAACCAAGAAGGACCTCCAATTGATGAAGTTACTATGTAACAAAAAATATAAATCCTTAGTAGAAAATTAGCTCATTTGACTTTGCATGTGCAAAAAGAAGAAAACAAAAATGCACATCAAGAGAAACCTAACGCCAAGAATAGTGAACTTCACACTAAAAATAAAGGGGATGCACATCGAAACATAGTCGAGTATACATGCCACTTCCCTACCAAATATCAAGTTCTCACACAAGAGTTACAATCCATGAAAAGTATACTCACGACCCTTTAGGAAAATAATGATGAAAATATCAAAAAGTACCAATATGAAGAACTATGTCCTTAACCCTTTGACAAAGTTATGCTATGTATACCATTCCCTAAGAATTTTGATTGCCCAAAATTTGACAAGTATAAAGGGAAAGGTGACCTATGAGATCACGTCAAGGAATTTTACATGGTGTGCCAAGAATTGGCTTATAGTACCAATTATCTTATACACTTATTCCTAAGGAGTCTAGGGGGTCAAGCTTTGGAGTGGTTTCTTCATATACAAAGGGACCTGTCTTCACATGGCCTGAATTAATAGAAATATTTGTACGTGATTTCTCATTCAATGTAGAAAGTGATATCACCATGGTAGACTTATGCAATACATAAAAATACCTAATGAGACCTTTTCTATTTTTTTACAACGATAGACGGGGCTAAGGTAGGCACTTCCCTTGTTCAATCTGAGATAACATTTCCTTCTATTTATAGATGCATTGTGTCAATAAATTTGACAAATTCATAGAAAAAGGAAGCCAAATTGAAAAGGATTTGATAGCTAAAGGGACACTGAAACCCTTTTTAAAAAAATCAAACATCTAAACCTACAGATAAATTGAAGTTATTTAAAAAAATAAAATTTTCATAGGAGACAGTATCACAGACTCTAATCGTATACAAGCGGTTCAAATATGTCCTCCTTTCAAACTTACTAAAGGACCTATTCAACCCCCAGTCAAATGTCGAGTGTTCACTCCTCTCATGGACTCCTTGTCCATGATTTTGAAAAATTTAGACACAATGAACATGGTCCAGTAGCCAATTATGGTACCCTTTAATGACAATGTGCCTAAACCATCATGGTACAAAGAACATGAATATTGTGAGTTCCATCATGTCAAAGGCCACAAAAAAACAAGTTCCTAAAACTAAGAAAATTTGTCCAAGACATCATTGACAATGGAGAAATTGAGATTGATTCATCCGAGCCTAATCAAACACCTAATCAAAAAATGGGAATATTCAAGGAATCTTTCCATAAGCATGATAAATAGGCAGAGAAGAAACTGGTTAAGGGTAATAATTCCAAGAGCTATAAAACTGCTAATTATGTTTACACCCAAGATGACAATAAATTTGAATTACTTATTATCTTTGTTCATTCTTCTAATGAGCATGTGAATACTATTAGAATCAAGAATAGAGATTGTGTTGTGGTAACAGGCACACTCGTCTCACGATTTCAAAACCTCTCCTGTTTACCCTCGGGATAGTAAGTATGATCTTGTAGAATAACTTGATAAGACCACCGCTAATATCTCAATCTTAGATACCCTCAAGATATAAAATTTTCATACAAACATCATTTACAAAAAAACTTTAGGGATTAGGATTTGTCGTGGATACAAATCCTTCCCACCTTTAAATTGTGGTGGAAAATCTTGTGCCAAGTGAACACATTTCCTTTAGTCATAATGATATCTCAAAAAAAAGATCACACACATAACTTGCCTATTTACATCAAAGTATTTGTCACCCAAAGAAAGATAAAGAGAGTGCTTATGGACAAAAGGTATGGGTTGAACATATGTATAATGAAACTTATTAAATAGTTGGGATGAAAAGAAGCAGACATAGAATCCCAAATCATCACAATTACAACATATGACAATATGGAGCATGAATCGACTGACAACATAAAATTTTCAACGGAAGTAGGGCCTACTTGTCATAACACCAAGTTCTATGTCATAGACTTGGAGCTCCCATATAACATGTTTCTTGGCCACCCATGGATTCATGCCATGTAGACCGTACAGTCAACCTTCCATAAGTGCATTAAACTCAATCATGAGTGACACACCATATCCATTCAATGAGATCGAGAACCCTTCACTCACTCGTAGAGCTTTGAATAGTTTTTCATGCAAGGTTGCTTATGAATTTCCCTCTTTTGACATTGCTATACCTCTCCAATCTGAAGCTCTCACCTCACGTGTGGATTCTAACACACTAAGTTCTTGTGGTCGTGGTGTTTCTATGTCTGCTTTTTCCCTTTGATTCATGGGAGATGAAGGTTCTTGAATATGACTGTGGAGAGTATGATATCCAACAGGACCTCTTGGTTTCAGATCTATCCTTGTCACCCAAGACAAGAGGAAAGAAAATTACGATACAAACGACCTCCGAGATGAGAAAACTATAGGGAGTTTCTACTGGGGCTTATTAGTAGAAGAAAAATTGTTGGACCCTCCCAAAATTTGGGTCCCCAAAGGAACTATACCTTCTTACTACCAAACTCCAGAGTACACCAAATCCAGCAGAATTATGTACTCCATGGGCTATAAAGGACACGAGTGTGGTAAAAATGAACAAGGTATAAGAAAACCAGTTCCAACCCCACAATTTAAAACTTAAAGATATGATGTAGGCATCAGACCTTATGGATATCACCCCCTGGAGAAAGATGCTACCTCTTCCAAACATGAGGATAACTCTTCTCATTTAAATAACGATGCAAATTCCTATCACAACCAATACGAGGATCTTTCCTCAATGAGCCTATTCCCATACACCACTGTCTTTACCATAACCCCCGCTAAAACCCAATTTGAACTTTTCTATCCTACTCTTGTTGATTGGGACCCAAAAATTAACACACCTATGGAACTCTTTTAAAATGATGAGGTAATTATAGAATTCATGGGTATTCGTGACAACATTCCTATCGAGGACAATAAAAAGGATTCTACATTGACCTTGATACATACGCGTACTTTGGGGAGGAGGATGAGTTATGTGGTCAACAAAATTTAATAAAAAGCAAGGGAAAAATTTCCTCTAAAAATCCTTTGAAAAAAAAGTCAAAGTCACATAGTGAAAACCTCCTTGAGGCGTTGGCTGAAAAAAAAATCAAAAAATCTATGGACATAAAAAATGACCATGTCAAGGGTGAAAATCTTGTTGAGACGCCCTTGGAAGAAGATCTTAACCTCCCTTCTAATTCCACATGCATGGAGGATACATCTAAGATGTTATTAGAAGAAACCATTGATGTCAACATTGCACAAAAGAACAATGTAAAATAGTTAAGCTTGGAGCTTTTCTTTCATCACAAGATCAAAAGACTTTTGTAATGTTTCTAAGAGAATTCTCAGAAATATTTGCTTGGTCCTATGCTGATATTTTTGGATTTGATCCATATTTAGCGGTGCATAAACTTGTTGTGCATATAGACATAAAGCCCATCAAACAAAATCTTAGAAATATGCATCCATGGGTGGCCCTTCTAATCAAGGAAGAGCTTGAAAAATCTTAAGAGATGGATTTATCAGAAAAATCAATTATTTATAATGGATATCCAATATAGTCCTAGTACATAAAAATCCCATAGGAATTAGAATATGTACCGAATTCAGAGACATCAACAATGCATGTCCAAAAGATGACTTACCTCCTCCCAACATTGACATGATTGTTGATTCAACTGCTGAATATGAAATGTTATCTATCATGGATGGATTTTTAGTACATAAGACTTCCTTTACAACCCCTTGGGGGAATTTATCCTATCAGGTGATGCCCTTCAGCCTTAAAAATGACGACGTAACATATCAATGGGAAATGACAATAATATTCCATGACATGCTCAATGACATTATGGAGGATTATGTGGATGATTTCTTAGGAAAATCAAGGACGGAGAAGAACACCCTAAATTCTTGAGATGCATCTTTAAACATCTCAGATGGTATAAAGTTAGGTTTAATCAAGAAATGTGTCTTTGGGGTATTATCTAGTAAACTATTGGGTTTCATTGTATCCATAAGAGGGATTGAGGTTGATCCTTCTAAGGTAACTACTATTACTGAAATGCCTCCTCTCAAAAATGTCAAGAAGTTACACAAATGTAGGAAAAAATACAATTCATTCGTCGCTTCATATCAGAGCTTACAAATAAATTCCATCCTTTCATTTTTACCTTTCAAAAAAATTTCCACTACCTATTGAACAATAAAACCAACCTTATATCTCAAGTTGACCCTCTGAAATACCTATTGTCAAAGCCAGCACTTACTAGTAGGATGGCTAATTGGATCATCCTACTTAACGAGTTCTATATTGAATATGTGCATTAGAATTTAGTTAAGGGACAAGTGCTTGTAGACAAACTAGTTGAGGCACCTTTATGTAGAATCAGAGCCGATGTGTTTGGATTTTCTAGATGCATCATTAATGTATATCAAATAATATTTCATGTGGCAAATACACTTTGATAGATAGTTCACTTTCCATGGTTCAGGAGCAGGAATAGTGATAGTCACTCCTTTTGGATACTTTATACCTCAAGCTTTCCACCTTAGATTTTCATGTACAAACAACATAAAAGAATATGAAGCGCTCATTTCTAGGATGAAGTTAGATTTTCAAACAGGTCAACACTGAATATAAGGTCAAGGATGAAAATATCATCTAATATAAGAAGTTAGTGGAGACTCTCAAAGAGTATTTTATGTGTATCACTTTTGAACAGATCCCAAGAGCACAAAAGCAGTCTGCAGATGTTATGGCAACAGTGGGTTCCATGTTATAGATTCCACTAGAAAATAATGACATGTCATTATTTGTTGAAAAGTTATGAAAACCTACATATGACATGCCAGAATGATGCCTGGCATGTGAAGTTGTTGATCCTTTATCCCCTTGGTATGATCCCATATTTAGCTACATACAAGATGGTATAGTTCCCCCAAATATAACCCACTCTAAAAAGAGGAACCTTATCTAAAAGATATCATGTTACACCCTCCTCGGAGGAACCCTCTATCGTTATGGTTCCGACAAGAATTTATTACGTTGTCTAGATGTAGCAGAGTCACCCAAGTGATCAAGGAAGTAAAAAAGGAGTTTGTGGATCCCACACCAATGGAGTGGTCTTGGTGAAGAAATTATTGAGAGCAGGTTACTATATTGGCCTACCATGGAAACTAATTGCTTCTATTATGTCAGAAAGTGTGCATTGTGCTAGAATTATAGGATCCTTATTCATGCACCGAAACATCTTTGCAACCAATCACAACATAATGACCATTCTCTAAGTGGGGACTAGATCTAATAGGGAATCTCACCCCTACCTCCTAAGATGGTCATACCCATAACATAACTGCCAAAGAATACTTCACTAAATGGGTGGAAGTTGTTCCTCTCGCGTATGTTACTAGGGAACATATCTCAAAATTTATCAAGAATCATCTCATATGTCATTACAACATCCCTTACACCATCAGAGTTGATAATGGTAAGTCCTTCAAGAACAAGACCGTGAAGGCCCTATTCCAACACTTTCAAATACGCTTAAAATGGTCTACTCCCTATTACCCTCAAGGTAATGGACAAGTAGAAGCCTCTAACAAAACCCTTGTTTGAATTATGAAAATGATGGTAAGTAAGATTGGTCGCAATTGGCATTTACAGATCCATCCCACCATCTGGGCTTACAAGACTTCCATCTACAATCCTACTTGTGTAACACCCTAATATTTAGTCTTTGGCACTGAGTCCATCATCCCCTAAAAATTGAACTTTCGTTCCTAAGAATACCTCATAGAGATTATATGGACAAATATGAAGACTACCATGTGGCTAGATTGACAGAGCTTGAACTACTAGATGAAAGAGGCCTCCGCGCACTCAACCACTTAAAAGTGTATTAGAATTGAGTGTCCTAGAACTACAACAAATGGATTATACCTCATCAATTTGAGGTAGGATATTTGGTGTTGAAGGAAAAATAGTTCAACATGGTGAAATAAAGAGAAAATAAGGGCAAGTTTGCACCTAATTCATTGGGACTTTATGTGAAAGTGGAAAAATATGGGTCAGAGTATACCAACTTGCCCATTCTCGAAAGAGATGAGATGCGCAAACCTATGAACACCATACACCTCAAGAGGTTCTACACTTAAACATGGCGTAAATATTAAAAACAACCAAAAAAGTATAAAAATATGAAAATAAAATAAAAATCAAGAAAAGGTAAATAGAAAACAAGTCATCTAAGTGTGAAAACCATGTGATTGTGACACTTTGGAAAGGTCCTTGGTGAAAACCAGATTTCCAAAGTGCCTTGGGAGGATTTCTTTTCACAAACATCTCACATCTAGGGGGTACATTTACTTTTTCTAGACCTAGATTTTCACCGCTAAGAGATTCCTTATGAGCCTATATTTTTGAAGCCTTGATCTAGATGATCCTCCTCTTGTAAATATGTGAAGATATTTCCTTTATACATTCCCATCTAATGTTGGGGGCATCCACGTTTCTTTGTATTTTTATACATAACTTCAAAAAAAATTCAAAAACATTCAAATATGGTTGATAATCCCAAAACATTATAAAACCATCTCGTAGAAAATAAAAATAATAATAGAATATTGTTCCCAAAAACTCCCAAAAATAGCATAAAAAGTATCGAAAACTGTCTCACCAAAACATAGTAGTACTTTTCTTACTTGTTTAGTTGTTTGTTTCTTACTTTGCTTGTTTGTTTGTACATTTTTGTATAACTTTACTTATTTTCTTGTAACAAATTTATTTTGTGTTGCTTAAGATACTTCTTGTGATTGATCTATTCTTTTCTTGATTAGATTCATTCTTGTTTATATTCAGTGTGTTTTGCATGCTTTTATATATTTGTACATAGTTGTGTTGTCAAATTGTTTAGTATGTAAATTTGGTAGATTTGTTAACTTTTGCTTGTGCTTGTTTGTTACTTGTACATTGTTTGTTATCACATCATCATCTATATCATCACATACATCATATATAACATTAATAAACACTAAGTTACATCATCATGAAAATAAACATCCAACATGTATGTTAAGCTACTATCATCGTATTGTATCATCAATGAGGCAATAGGACCGATCTTGTCCCCCATCCCCAATATCAAAAATTAAAAATGTGGACAATCATAAGTATCTCATCAAAAAGAAATGTGATATAATCTAATGTTATCTCATAAATAAAGCACATGTGATACAATCATAAATCATAATAAATTCCATCATCATCATGTAAATATGTCAAAAATGTCAATGTCTATATAAAATGTGTGTCTCACATATAATCATCGATACAACGTATGCATAAAAAATGTGCCTTTATATTAAGGCGTACATAAAAAATACATCATTTGTAAGTACATCATCAATAATGGAGTCATCTGTGGCTCTTTCCTACCCTTGACTACCTAAAGCATGGGTGGTAGCGCCTGTTATATCGAGGACCCTATATTGATCTCACAGATCAGGATGACCTATGTGATCTTGATGTAGAACTTCTAATATCCAACTAGCTAAATGGAATCACTTGATGCCCCTCTAGGAATGTTTCATGATACAAAATCCTCTAGTATGATTCCTCACCACCGGTGTGGCTAAGTCAATGAAAACATCTGGTGTACCCATTGTTGTGGTCACTTGTTTGAGCACGATAAGCTCTGTTATAAGTTTCTCCACATCTTCTTGAGCTCGAGTCCACTCAAATCCACCGGACCCACTCGCCACTAGCTGATCTTTCTTAGTCTATAGCTGATCACGCCGAGCGACTCACCTATTGTTCCTACCGCCTCAAGACAACTAAATCCTCGAAACTCCAAATGATATTCCTAAGAGGTGAGGGTTCCTTGTAAGCCTCTCTCCATCCCTTAATTGATGGGATCTGCGTGGTGGGTTACCCATCCATCTCCAACTCTATCTCCTCCAAATCCTCCACCTACATCTTGACATTCACCTCCTTCATCCCACCCATCCTGAGAAGATTTTTCGGTGGACTACCGTTAGAGAGGCAAATGCGACAAAGGAACCTATGGTATATAAACATGAACACATGGGCATATGAGTATAAGGAGCTATCACTTTATGGGCCCCCCTGGACCAACCTACCGTAAGGATATCTATACGGGAACCTACTAAACTAGGATCTTCTCCTTTGTAGACATTTCAACCTGTGTAACCTGACTTTGGCCCACCCACGTCCCTATTCTTGGCCGCCATGTTGTATTAACTACTGAGCTCAAGTTCTACAATATTTTCCCTAAAACTCCTCTATAGCTTCCATGACCCCTGCATCAATGACGGCTGCTGGAATCATCAGCCTCCCTAGGAAAATGATGATGTACCATCTATGATAATCCATTGTCTCATAAGGATCTACAATACGAATTAAGGGTACCCATGGCTAGGCACCATCTACTCAAAACTATCCATAGCTCAACGTGGTCTAATGAGACGGACAATGTCAAATCTCCCTAGAGCAAGGTGACAACACCATAGCTCATCGCTAGGGATACCCTACACATGACTAAATTTCCTCTGGACGCGATCCACTCTATACCAATTGGAAATGTAATCTTGGCTACCGATCAGAAAGTGCTCATCTACTGCTACACTCAAATTTACAACATCATCAAACCACCGATAAACTCTATAAGGGCACCATGTAATGATGCGTATCGTAGCTCATCGGTGACATGATGATAGTAATCTATATCTCATATGTGGCCCCATATGTCATCCCTAATTGGTGCCCATCAAATTATCGAGGGCTCATCGGAGACATAACTCAAGAACTCCTGTAGGGTGACCAATGGTAATATGGTCCCATGTCCATATCTAAATAAGAGTCGCTGGACCCATGGTCTTCTAACCGTGGTAAGTAATAAGATGAAGATCCCAATATAAGTGTGCTAGTATAAATTATCCCCAACCATTTCTCTATTCGTTGATTAGTCTGAATCCCTTCAATTAGGCCCAATGGAAAGGAGGTACCCATCTTGTCGTAGCAGGATGCAAATGACAAGAGCCATCAAATATATAACTACACAAGATAAATGACGATCACTAAAGCACCTATATAACTAAACTACCATAAAATTTTGGGGTAAGCTAGGGTTAAAATTTATGGAATATTTTTTTTTATTAGAAGAGTCTACAACTAAGTTGCAAGACATCAGTTTACTACTAGGTAGGTTCCGAAACAAATCCTATTTACCAAAACACAAGCTTCCATTATTAACCCATTTCATGTTCACATAGTTCCAATTTTAGGGTTACATATTTTGCTTAGGTTCAGGGAGTAATCTACCCCATGCCTACTCTCTAATGGACTCAGAACTTCAACTAGATTTTTCTCCTACTAAACACTTCCAAAATTTCCCTAAACCATTCCCAATGGATAGGAAATTTTCTCACCTTTCCGGTGATATAAAGTAGTCCTTCTAACTCCTTATAGAACTCAAGTTATGAGTGGGCGGAGTTTCTAGGGTAAAATTTTTCCTAGAGGGACACGTGGCAAGAGGAGGGGGATTGCCTTGGGCGGTTTGGCGGGTCACGGGGTGGCATAGGGAAATTTTCCCATCGCAAAGCTCAAGGAAAAAAACATTTTCCACCCCATGCAGGTCCCCGGTGTACACGTGTCGAGCCTTGGCGCACGGAGAAGGGGTGAGGAGTTTGGCGAGCGGAGAATTTTGGCACATTGCACCCGACAGGGAAGAAAAGGAAGAAGAGGGCACGTAGGTCCATGCACCCATGAGAAGGACCAAGTCCGAAGGGGGAGGCGGAGAAGGGTCGTGGAAGAAATTTTAATAATTTTTCCAAGTGCCAAAACCCCCAAAAACAAAGGGCTCCACCCTACCCGCTACCACCCCCCCAAAGTGCCACGTGGCATCTTCTCCTGTCGGGCAGGGGGGCCAAAAAGGAAAATTTTCCCAAAAATTTTCAAAGGATAAAAAGTTAAAATGAACGCGCCTTCGCCTCAGCCCTTAGAGGACACGTGTCACCCAAGTCTAATCGGTTTTGAGTGGAGTCTACCCTTTCACGCCACGGGCCGGCGGAGGAAAATGAAAATTTTCCCAAGTAAAAATTTTCAAAGGAATAAGTTTAAAAATTAGTCCACCCCTCCTGGGGTGCCACGTGGCAGGCCCATTGGTTGCGGGATGGCGGGGGTGCATGACCTTTTTGGGAAATCTTTCCAAGGTCAAAATTTAAATTTTTCTATAGTTAGATTAAATCGTATTATTATTTTTTTGAATGCCAAATTGAAGTAAAACTTCAAATGGCCATAACTTTTGATAGGAATGTCAGATTTGGGAAAACGAGGACTTTTCGAAAGCTCTCGATGCCCTCTTTGCACAAGAGTCATCAATTTTAAAATTTGATGAAGTTTAAAGGTCAATTTTATGAAATCAATCTAGGATTTTAATATGTGAACTAGTTTTTTCAACTTATAATTTTGATAAAATTAGAACTCCTCCTTCACTCAACATGTCAAACAGACATGGAGGATCAGTCTAGGGAGGGTTTAGAATATTTTAGTGAAGTCAATTTGTCATTTATTCAAGGTTGCATTTTTCAACAATAGATGGGAAAAAATGACTGTGCAAGTTCCGATTTGAAATTCATTAAGTTTTAGAGATTCATTCTTGACTGTTTTAGTGAATTTGAGTTCCTTAGGTCTTCCTAAGTATGAATTTCAAGGTTTCATAACTTATTGTTGAGTATAAGTCTGAACTGCTCATTTTAATCAAAATGTGCATTGCAGTTTAAGTTTTAAAATAGTGAGTTGTTTCTTTAAATTGATTTAGCAATTTGTCTTTTGAATGTGCATATGATTCTAATTTAGTCAAATATTTGCTTATTAATCATCCATTCAATTCTAAATAAATGCATTTCTTATTTCAATTTCAATATACATTTTACAATTAATATAACATTATCTTTCTTTCCATACATTCATCTTTCTTTTCTTTTTTTTAAACAACAATCAATTAAGTTTCAACAATAATTCAAATCAAATGTGCAATACATTTTTAAGAAGGAAAGAAATCTTTTTGATGATTAACAAATGCATTCTTTTCAACTTATCACTTTCCATTGTTTCAAATACATCATAAACCAAACAACATCTTTCTTATTCTTTTCCAAACAATTGAATCTAGTTTTTACAAGTTTGAATTCAATTCCTTTCATACAATATTTTAGAAAACTACTTCAATTATTTATTCATAATTCCATAACACTTTTACAACTTGTCACTTTTCCAATTTGAATTGGTTTCAAATTACAAAATACTAAGCACAGAAAATCATTTACATTTTTTTCCAAAATAAAACAGAGAAAAATATATTCTTCTTTACATTCTCCATTCAATTCAAACTTCTATTATCAATACAATAACTTCACATTACAAACATTATACATCTCATCCACTCAAGGTGGGAAAGGTTACATTAAATTTGCTCAAAGGGAGATGAGGGACTCTCAAAACTATGAATGTTCCTTCTCCAAACAACAACATGCTAGTTTCTTCTTCTTTTCAACTTTGATCACAACAAGGAAGGGGGAAAGGCAACTCTCCACCCAACCAAGACATCCAATGAGAAGGAGAATCCATCCTTCCTCATTGGCCCCGAGCCCCAACCATATTGAAATAAAGAATGAATATCAACACATGGCAACAATAGGCTTCTATAATAACAAGCAACATTCTTTTCACATGCAACATTAATAAGATACACATTCCAAACAAGGACAGTAGTTCCCAAACTACATTTGAAATCATTCACACAATACATAGGCTTGATCAAGCAAGCCAACAAGAGCAAGAACTATGGGAACTCCTTATGCCTCCCAATTTGGAATTGGGCATCCACCAAAATGCATACCACCAATAAACATATCAACCCCATAAACCTTATATCTCCCAACCCCTCCTTATGCCCCCAAAGTTTATCCCTTATGCCCCCCCATAGTAAGAAATGCAAGCAGTTTCTTTTCCAAGGTGGATCCCAAAACCAAAACTCCCTCCTCAATAAAACAGTGCCATTGGCAATCCCTTATGCCCCCATATGAAATCCCCATAGCCTTCTCCTACACCATGCCCTAAGCATTCTACCCAACCAGCCAAGAATACAAAACACATTCACCATTTAAACATGCATGCAAAGAGAAAAACAACATTTAAAAAGGGCAAGATCCTACCTCTCCATAATGGAGTTTGTTCCCAAAATAACAAGCTCTTCCAATGCTCAAAGCAGTCCAAAATAAGAATAACACCAAGCATGCAAATGAATTTCAAACTCCCTCCACAATTAAGACTCCAAAACAATAAAAATTTGACCCCAAAGAGGAAGAACAAAGTTTCAACAACCTCCAAATGAGCAAGAAGCTTCACTTTTATAGGAAAGGAAAGAGAGAGGATGATGTGGATCCAAGTGGGATGCCACATCATTTTTCCTCATCCCCAAGAGGAAATCAACATCAACAAACAAATCACAATAAATTAAACATGACAAAATCACTTACATACTCCAATTCAACCCATACTCCAAAAAGGACTGCATTAAAAATATGTAAGGGAAGTGCAATTAAAACTTACAAATTGTCACTTCAAAAAGCATTAAAAATGCCTAAATTTAACCTCCAAACCATAGGCATGGTTGGTGGATGATTTTAAGAGGTGTGGGACAAGTTTAACTTGTCCCACAAGCCTCCAAATTTGGCCTCCAAGGTCAAATTCGAATTTCATAAAAGATGGAGTGTTTGACATTCCAAAATCTGCCTTACAAGACTCTTACATATTTCTTACACATTCTTACATATTAACTTACACACTCTTCCAACATTATTATTTAAACTCAACAACTTTATTAATTACATTCCATGTCCCAATTAAATTTAAATAAAGTTTAACTATATGACTCTCACATTAAATCTATCACATTTAAATTAATTAAAAAAAAGAACACATTACAAATAAAAATACATACAACAATAATAAAAAGGAACACATAAATAAAAACATATCCCATGGTCACATATAATGGAAATCCCCCATGGGAATTCCTAACATAACACAACACACACACAAACAATACACAGTTGCCATGGTGACCTTGTTGAATTCACCCAGAATTTCAATATGGTTAGTCTCCAGTCCCCCGACATTGTTGTGATTTTTAACCTACAAAATGCAAATACCTCCTTCGGCCTCATGGCCGCATCAGACATCCAAAATGATATAAACAATATTTCAAAATCATCTAAACACACAAATCACAACAATATCATTAATTCAACATTATCATTTTTAATTAAATAAATCAACTATATCATCATCAAAATCTATCATACTAGATCTACTCAAATATCCAATATCATAAGTCCAAATCAACATCCATAATATGTCCATGTCAAAAAGTATATCATCAACCACATATAAAAATGTCTCTAGTAATCATCAATCATAATAACTGAATCCAGATCAATAATAATCCATGATCTAACATCTAACCATCATACTAAAACAAAACATAATAGTGTCCATAATATGATCAATAGTATCAAAATCAGTATCTAAAAGTGTCAAAGGGAAGTGGGCACTACATCCCCCTCCCCTTAGACTCGACTTCCTCTTGGAAGTCACTAGAACAAATGTGGAAACTGCACTCGTAATACTGTGGCATCCTCCCAAGTGGCTGCAGTCTCATCATATATGTCCCACTACACCCATACCTGATCAATCTCTCGCCTCGAAGGCCCAAGGTCCTGTGATCTATGATATGGATGGGCTCCACCATCACCTACCCCTGATCCTACACTTGCAATGATGTCCAGTCCAACACATGAGAAGGATCTGCAATGTACCTCCTAAGGACAAAAACATGAAACACATCATGTACGCGAGACAAGCTGGTGGCAAATGCTAGACGGTAGGCCAAAGGGCTGATACGCTCCAAGATCTCAAAAGGACCAATGAATCTAGGAGCTAACTTAGAACCTTTTCCATAATGGATAGGGCTCTTGTGTGGTCTAACACGAAGGAACACCTTCATGCCCACATCAAAACTACGATCAATCCTATGTTGATCCGCATACTTCTTCTACCTATCCTGTGCCTCCTGCAATCTCTGCCTGATCAACACTACCTGCTGCTCCATGTCCTGCAAAAGAGCTGGTCTAAGAGATACTCTATCCTCTAACCTATCCCAGCTAAGGGGTGTCCTACACTCTCTACCATATAATGCCTAAAAAGGAGCCATGCCTATAGAACTCTGAAAACTATTATTGTAGGAAAAACTCCACTAAGTACAGGTACTCCTCCCACTTAGACTGCTGATCCATCACGTACATCCTAAGCATATCCTCCAAAATCTGATTCACTCACTCAGTCTGTCCATCTATCTCAGGGTGATATGTTGTGCTGAAGTTAATCCTCATCCCGAGGACATACTGCATGGTAGTCCAGAAATGTGAAGTGTACAAAGGATCACGGTCACAAATGATCTTCCATGGGATCCCATGCAACCTAACGAATCTCATCCAAATATACTCATGCCACTACTCTAGCTGTATAAGTGGTCTTCACTAGAGAAAAGTGAGCCACTTTTGTCAATTTATCAACCGTGACCATAATGGCATCATGGTGATATCTCGACATAGGTAGTCCAACAATGAAATCCATGGAAATGGTGTCCCACTTCCATTCGGTATGGCATGAGGATAAAGAAGACCTGTTGGATGTTGATGCTCAGCCTTAACCCTCTGGCACTCTAAACACCATGACACAAACTGAGCCACGTCTCGATGAAGTCCTCTCCAGTGATACAACTGTCGCAAAGTGGCGTGCATCTTCACCCCCGGGATGGGCTGAATAGGGTGCACGATGTGCCTCTACCAAGATGTCCTACCTCAAGCCTCCATCTCTGGGAACATATATCCGCCTCTGTGTCTGAGAAGACCATCTACCTCTAAGGTGAAACCATCAAACTTCCCCTCAAGGGGTCTCTGTGACTCTATCTCTACTCGAGCCACAATGTAGAAGCTTGTCAAGAGGAAGTTGTTGAAGAATCCTGCTCCACAAATCTATGCTCACTGTAGTGGCCATAGCCACATGTCTCCATCTCTTTGAGAGCATCTCTGCTACCACATTCTCTTTCCCCTTCACATGCTTGATCTCCATGTCATACTCACAAAGCAACTCCATCCAACACCGTTGATGAGCGTTTAGATTGGGCTGCGTGAAGAGGTGGCGAAGACTCAAATGATTTGTCCTAAGTGTGAATCTCCATCCAAGAAGAAAATGTCTCCATCTAACCAAGGCATGCACCACTACCACAAGCTCAAGATCATGGGTAGGATAATTAAGCTCGTGATCCTTGAGTTTGCGAGACTCAAAGCTACAACCCTACCATCCTGCATCAACACACCTCCAAGCCCTACTAAAGAAGCATCTGTGCAAACAAAGAACTCACCACTGTGGATCCGACACTACAAGAATGGGTGTTGTAGTGAGGCACTCCTTCAGTGTCTAAAGGCCTACTCACATCTTTCCATCCAAACAAACTTCTTCCCTTTCCTCTGAAGGGAAGTGATAGGGTGCATAATCCGAAAAGTCTTGAACAAATCTCTAGTAGTAACTTGCTAAACCCATGAAGTTACACACCTCGGTCACTATAGTGGGTGCTGGCCAATCCATAATGGCTCTAATCTTGGAAGGATCGATTGTGATACCTTCCCCAGAAATGATATGACCCAAATACTGCACCTCTATCTGAAAGAAAGCACACTTCTCCAAGTTCCCGTAAAGTTGCTGCTCACGAAGACACTGAAGAACCTGTCGAAGGTGCCCCTCATGCTCCTCATGTGTACGTGAGTATATCAAAATGTCATCTAGGAAGATGAGCATGAAGTGATCTAAAAGGTCCTGAAATACCCCATTCATCAAACTCATGAACACTATGCGGGGCATTCATCAAACCAAAAGGCACCACTGTGAACTCATAGTGCCCATATCTCATACGGAAGTGGTCTTATGAATGTCCACCTCCAAAATCCTCAACTGATGGTAGCCTAACTTGAGATCAATCTTAGAGAACAATTGTGGCTCCCTTCATCTGATCAAACAAGTCATCAATGCGAGGAAGAGGATAACATTCTTGATCGTTACCTTGTTCAACTGGTGGTAATCAATACACAACCACAATGATCCATCCTTCTTCTTCACAAGATCACCTGGTGCACCCCAAGGGGATACACTAGGATGGATAAGGCCCTTCTCCAAAAGGCCCTCAAGCTGCAACTTGAGCTCACAGAGCTCGGGGTGGTCATCCGATAAGGTGCCCATGAGATAGGCTCTGCTCCAGGAACTAGGTCTATATGGAAATCAATCTCACGTGGGGTGGCATCCCCAGTAGCTCCCCTAGAAAAACATCGAAAAACTCTCTCAAGATGGGATGATCATCTAGCGATGGTCCACTAGACCCATCCTCTACCTGTCACTAACTGTAATAACATACATCTAACAACCCCATCACACACACCGCTTAAGCTACATAGCGAAATGGTGCGAATAGAAATGGGTCTCCTAACTCCCGAGATCACCGACTCAACTCCCAATCATCTACACAAGCTATAGTCTTATGATAACAATCCATCCTAGCCCTATGTGCAGATAGCCAATCCATACCTAAAATGACTCCATACGAGCCCAAAGGAAGAATACGAGATCTGAGGTGGTGGTGAAAGGTCCCAAATCCACTACACACTCCTTAACTAAGGAGTCCACAGAGATCTTGGCTCCAAAAGCCATCTCGACATCCCAACTAAGACCTTGCTAACTACCACCAACCTGCATCACTCTACTAAAGATGGTGCAATGAAAGAATCAAAAGAACTAGAATCAAACAATACAGAGGTAGGAATACCACCAATGCTACCTGTGGTCTCAATGACTATGCTCTGGTGCTCTTCCTGGTAGTTCTCAACCACTACATAGATCATGTGGCTGCATCCCATGTCACCAACTATCGGCTCAAAAACCAGTGCCTTACCCTTGTTAGGGTTATGAGGGAAATCTCTCCAAAAATGTCCAGCTACTCCACATCCAAAGCAACCACCTGATCCTCTCCAAGGAACAACACCTCCAGTAGGTGCCCTAGAAGCCTATGGTGTGGATCTTGATGATCCGACTGGGTCTTGTGGCCTCTACTGGTGAGCTCCAACTGACTGAGCTCTAGGTCCACCCTGTGTCTTGATGGGACCCCTAGGAGGAGGCCCCATGCTCTGACCTCTCTGTGCATCAGCTCTCTGTGGAGGTCTATATGGTGGTGGGACTTGCTTACGCTGTTGTTGGCCTAAAGGATGACTATGTTGAATGCTACCCACCACGAGGAAGAGGTTGAACCTCTCGATCTACCATCCTGCATCTACTTTGATGCGGCTCTTGACTCGGTCTCTAGCCTATTGGGTTTTACCCCGAGTCTCCTCTACAATATAGGCCTTCTCAATGGCCTCTGCTAAAGTCTGTGGGTAGTGAATCCATACTACACCTCCAATGTCCAAATTCAAGCCCCAGATGAACCTGTGAATCTACACCTACTCATCCTACATATACTCTACATACTAAAGTAGATCTAGAAATCTACTCTCATACTCTACTATTGAAAGGGTAGCCTGTCGGAGGTCATGGAACTCATCAATCCTCTGTTGGATGAACCTCCGTGATAGATATCTACTCCTGAATCTCTCCTCAAATAGCTCCCAAGTCACTGTCTCTGAATCTACATGGAGCTTCTCTCCTCTGTCCTCCACCATACTCTCTACTCCATCCCTCAGTAGATGGATCACAACACGAGCTTTCGTGTTGCTAGAACAAGGACAAAGCTTGAAGCAACCACTCAAGCTCACTAGCTAGGCCTCTTCCTAAAATCCACCTATATCACCTTGAGTAATGTGAGGGCCTAAGCTTCAGGATCTCCTGATGTGATCCATTGTGTGGTTTGTCGGCCTCTAGGTCTCTCTGCATGCTCATCCCTAAGCCTAGGGCTCAAGACCTCTCTCTATGCTCTGGAACTCCATCACCCTGTCTCCTAGGTGGTGACTCTACTCTAGCTAACTCCGCATGGGAGTTCTCTCCTCTATGCTCCTCACTAAAATGAGGAGATACCTGACCCTCGATGGAAGGAGCTCTATCATGACTAGTTGTCTCCCTCCACCTAATCCTCCGTGTAGAGCAACATTAACATCCTGAAGGGTCTATAGAAATCTGAGGTAGAATGGCTGCTACACCTGATCCGGTGGTGGTGGTGGTGGTGGTGAATCTGAGTCTCTGTGAAGGTTCCTCTCACTCCATCTATGCCTCCTACACATAGACCAAAGTGAGAGTTCAGTTCATTTGCTAAGTTATACAACTTCCATGTTTACTAAAACATACAAATTCTTGCTAAGTTGTTTTCTTGATTTACAGTGTGCTAGGTTTAAGTTTTCATGTCTCAAGTTTTCTAGTGTGCCCAATGGTCCAAGCCTTTGAACCACTTCACTTTGATACCAAACTATAGTGCCCATTTAAACAACCACTTGAGACCAAAGAAACAACCTAGGGTTAGCTAGAAAATTATGGAATAATTTTTTTTTAGAAGTGTCTACAACTAAGTTGCAAGACATCAATTTACTACTATAGGTTCTAGAACAAATCCTATTTACCAAAACACAAGTTTCCATTATTAACCCATTTCATGTTCACATAGTTCCAATTTTAGGGTTACATATTTTACTTAGGTTCAGGGAGTAATCTACCCCATGCCTACTCTCTAACAGGCTCAGAACTTCAACTAGGTTTTTCTCCTACTAAACACTTCCAAAATTTCCTAAACCATTCCCAATGGATAGGAAATTTTCTCACCTTTCCAGTGATATAAAGTAGTCCTTCTAACTCCTTACAAACTCAAGTTATGAGTGGGCGGAGTTTCTAGGGTAAAATTTTCCCTAGAGGGACACGTGGCAAGAGGAGGGGATTGCACCTTGGGTGGCTTGGCGGGTCATGGGGCATAGGGAAATTTTCCCATCGCAAAGCTCAAGGGCAAAACATTCCTGCACCCCCCAGGGTCCCCGGTGTACGTGTCGACACTTGTCAGCCTCGAGCACTGCAGCGGAGAAGGGGTGAGGAGTTTGGGGAGCGGCGGAGAATTTTGGCACGTGTTACGCCCACAGGGAAAAAAGGAAAAAGAAGAGGGCACGGGTCCATGCACCATGCGACCCATGGAAGGACCAAGTCTGAGGGGGAGGTGGAGAAGTGGGCCATGGAAGAAATTTTATAATTTTTCCAAGGGCCAAAACCCCAAAACAACAAAGGGCTCCACCCTACCCACTGCCACCCCCAAAGTGCCACGTGGCATCTTCTCATTGGGCAGAGCCGCGGGGCCAAACTGAAAATTTTCCCAAAATTTTCAAAGGGATAAAAATTTAAAATGAACCGCCTCCGCCTCAGCCCTTAGAGGACACCTGTGTGCCCTCTGATTGGCTACGGGCCGACGGAGGGAAAATGAAAATTTTTCCCAAGTAAAAATTTTCAAAGGAATAAGTTTAAAAATAGTCCAGTCCACCCTCCCACGGGTGCCACGTGGTGGCCAGGGTGCAATTGGAAAATTTTCCAATTGGTCAAATGGGGATGGCCCCTCCAAGGGGCCATGGACATGGACCTTTTTGGGAAATTTTGGGAAATCTTTCCAAGGTCAAAATTTAAATTTTTCTATAGTTAGATTAAATCGTATTATTATTTTTTGAATGCCAAATTGAAGTAAAACTTCAAATGGCCATAACTTTTGATAGGAATGTCGATTTGGGAAAACGAGGACTTTTCAGAAATCTCTCGATGCCCTCTTTGCACAGGAGTCATCAATTTTAAAATTTGATGAAGTTTAAAGGGTCAATTTTATGAAATCGATCTACGCAGGCTTTAATATGTGAACTGGCAATTTTTCAACTTATAATTTTGATAAAATTAGAACTCCTCCTTCACTCAACATGTCAAATAGACATGGAGGATCAGTCTAGGGAGGGTTTAGAGTATTTTAGTGAAGTCAAATTGTCCAATTTGTTCAAGGTTGCATTTTTCCAATAGATGGAAAAATGACTGTGCAAGTTCCCATTTGAAATTCATTAAGTTTTGGAGGTTCTTTCGTAACTGTTATATTGAATTTGAGTTCCTTAGGTCTTCCTAAGTATGAATTTCAAGATTTCATAACTTATTGTTGAGTATAAGTCTTAAACTACTCATTTTAATTAAAATGTGCATTGCCAGATTTAAGTTTTAAAATAGTGAGTTGTTTCTTTAAATTGATTTAGCAATTTGTCTTTTGAATGTGCATATGATTCTAATTTAGTCAAATACAATGCTTATTAGATCATCCATTCAATTCTAAATAGAAATGCATCTCTGATTTCAATTTCAATATACAATTTTGTAATTAATATAACACTATCTTTCATTCCATACGCATGCTTCTTTCTTTTCTTTTAAATCAATCAATTAAGTTTCAACAATAATTCAAATCAAATGTGCAATACATTTTTAAGAAGGGAAAGAAATCTTTTGATGATTAACAATGCATTCTTTTCAACTTATCACTTTCCATTGTATTCAAATACAGTACATAAACCAAACAACATTGTTTCTTATTCTTTTCCAACCTAGATATCTTTTTTTACAGCAATTCAATTCCTGTATACAATACAATTTAGAAAACTACTTCAATTCTTTATTCATAATTCCATAACACTTTTGACAACTTGTCACTTTTCAAATTTGAATTGGTTTCAAATTACAAAATACTAAGCATAGAAAATCATTTACATTCTTTTGTAAAACAGAGAACAAATATATTTCCTTACATTTCTCCATTCAATTCAAACCTCTATTATCAATACAATAACTTCACATTACAAACATTATACAACTCATCCACTCAAGGTGGGAAAGGTTACAATGAATTTTCAAAGTATTGGGATGATCAAAACTATATATGTTCCTGCTCCAAATAGCAGCATGCTAGTTTCTCCATCTTTTCAACTTTGATCACAACAAGGAAGGGGGAAAGGCAACGCTCTCCACCCAACCAAGACATCCAATGAGAAGGGAGAAGCCATCCTTCCTCATTGGCCCCCGAGCCCCAACCATATTGAAATAAAGAATGAGAGACAACTCATGGCAACAATGGCTTCTACAATAACAAGCAACATTCTTTTCACATGCACAGATTAATAAGATACACATTCCAAACAAGGACAACAGTTCACAACTACATTTGAAATCATTCACATAGAACATAGGCTTGATCAAGCAAGCCAACAAGAGCAAGAACTATGGGGAACTCCTTATGCCTCCCAATTTGGAATTGGGCATCCACCAAAATGCATACCACCAATATACATATCAACCCCATAAACCTTATATCTCCCAACCCCTCCTTATGCCCCCCCAGTTTATCCCTTATGCCCCCCCCCATAGTAAGAAATGTAAGCAATTTCTTTTCCAAGGTGGATCCCAAAACCAAAACTCCCTCCTCAATAAAAATAGTGCCATTGGCAATCCCTTATGCCCCCATATGAAATCCCCATAGCCTTCTCCTACACCATGCCCTAAGCATTCTACCCAACCAGCCAAGAATACAACAACACATTCACCATTTTTCTCATGCAAGGAAAGAGAAAACAACATTTAAAAAGGAAAGATCCTACCTCTCCATAATGGAGTTTGTTTCCAAAACAACAAGTCCTTCAATGCTACAAAAATACAGTCCAAAACAGCAAGCTCTTCAATGACCAAAAGTAGTCCAAGAACAACAACACCAAGCATGCAAATGAATTTTCAAACTCTCTCCACAAGCAAGACTCCCAAACAATAAAAAATTTGACCCCAGGAAGAACAAAGTTTCAACAACCTCCAAATGAGCAAGAAGCTTCACTTTTATAGGAAAGGAAAGAGAGAGGATGATGTGGATCCAAGTGGGATGCCACATCATTTTTCCTCATCCCCAAGAGGAAATCAACATCAACAAACAAATCACAATAAATTAAACATGACAAAATCACTTACATACTCCAATTCAACCCATACTCCAAAAGGACCGCATTAAAAATATGTAAGGGAAGTGCAATTAAAACTTACAAATTGTCACTTCAAAAAGCATTAAAAATGCCTAAATTTAACCTCCAAACCATAGGCATGGTTGGTGGATCATTTTAAGAGGTGTGGGACAAGTTTAACTTGTCCCACAAGCCTCCAAATTTGGCCTCCAAGGTCAAATTCGAATTTCATAAAAGATGGAGTGTTTGACCTTCCAAAATCAGCCTTACATACTCTTACATATTTCTTACACATCCTTACAAATTAACTTACACACTCTTCCAACATTATTATTTAAACTCAACAACTTTATTAATTACATTCCATGTCCCAATTAAATTTAAATAAAGTTTAACTATATGACTCTCACATTAAATCTATCACATTTAAATTAATTAAAAAAAGAACACATTACAAATAAAAATACATACAACAATAATAAAAAGGAACACATAAATAAAACACATATCCCATGGTCACATATAATGGAAATCCCCCATGGGAATTCCTAACAAACACAACACACACACAAACAATACAATTTCCATGGTGACCTTGTTGAATTCACCTGAATTTCAATATGGTTAGTCTCCAGTCCCCCGACATTGTTGTGATTTTTAACCTGCAAAATGCAAATACCTCCTTCGGCCTCGTGGCTGCATCAGACATCCAAAATGATATAAACAATATCTCAAAATCATCTAAACACACAAATCACAACAATATCATTAATTCAACATTATCATTTTTAATTAAATAAATCAACTATATCATCATCAAAATCTACCATACCAGATCTACTCAAATATCCAATATCATAAGTCCAAATCAACATCTATAATATGTCCATGTCAACCACAAGAAAATGTATATCATCAACCACATATAGACTAATCCATGATCTCTCTAACCATCAATCAAAACATAGTAGTGTCCATAATAATCAATATCTTTCAACACATGCATACCCTATTTGGCATATGCATGTCCATATACTATTGTGTGCCCCTTATAGTGCATACGCATCCTATTTGGCACATGTGCGCCCACGCACCCGCCTATCCCTATTCTAGCATATATGTGTCTCTTCTCACACATGTGTGTCCTATTTTGTACGCATGCGCCCGTGTGCCTTACTTATTCTTCCCTAGTGCAAACGTGTCCCCCAAGCATGTGCAACCCTCCACACATGCATGCCCCTCGAAAATGCATGTGCGCCACAAGGGTCGCGCATAAATTATCGTACCTTTTCTTACCTAGTAATAAATGTAATAAATAAGCTTGAAATGCAAAATTTTCACATCACATACCTAGGGTCCATCACCAGAGCCCGCGTGTACTCTCAAATGGTGTTTTCACTTCTCATTTGGACCTAAACTCGAGCCATCTCTCCCGCACGTTAGAGCAAAATCAATCAACAAACTGATGTTGTTTGGTATCAAATAATGAGTTGTGATGATTTAACCCCCACGACTTGGTATATATAAGTTATCAGTGACCACCAAAGGGTGATTTTAACTCATCATGATAGTCGTGGGAGGTGATTTCACCATTTTGATCTTTCGCTTTCTTCTACCACTCGTTGTGATGATTATTTTTATTAAATAATTATTTTTTCACCTATTTTCGCTACGTTGGGGCATTTTTTGCTACCTAGCACCCCTTTCTTCTCCCTGGAGCATATTTCTTGTTTCCATGTGATCTTCTATGATATAATTATTCTAAAACATCAAAAATCCTAAAAATTCACAATAATTCAAAAATCATAAATTTTTTTGTAAAAGTATTAAAATCCCAAAAAAATTAGTAAAATCATCACAAAATCCAAAAATGATAAAAATCAAAAAAATTCAAAAATTGGTAAATGACATGCACGCAGTTGAAATCACTGTGTCAAATGTATCAGATCTTGAACATCAAAATTGTCCCAAAACATCTTTCTTTGAATCTCACCTGTTTTTGTGCACGACTCGTGGATCATTTGGATCTACCCTCCATAGGGATAGCCTGTTATAAATCATTTCTACAGATCTGTTAAAAAAAACATTTCTTGCGCTTCACAACAATACCCACATGAAATTTTGAACAAAAGAGTTTGTACTAGTATTATGTGGGGATCGATGCCTGCATCCCTACTCTATATTCATATTCGTATATCGTTGTCTATCTTCCATTGCAATGAGATTTTCCCCCACTTTGGTCTATTTACTTCATCTTTTCAATCGTCGATTGACCTCTTTCATCACCCCATCGACACTTGAGGGGGAATTCTTCACTCTACTAATTTTTCTTCTATCCGTTGAAAAATTCACCGTCTATACTTTTCTATTATCTTTGAAGTTACGCAAACTTACGCCATCCCAAAGAGGGAAAAATGTAGACACCTAGACTTTGGTCAAGCAATTTTAATAATTAAATTGCACTAACTATCCTCTTTCCTCGTAAATTGATGAAACTTCATCAATAAACCACCATTGTCCCTCTATCATCATTAATTAATTATGTTTCGCTAATTAATTAGCCCTCATATCATTCATGATGTTGATTAACGACTTTTTGTTAATTAACGTTCACTTCTACCTAGGCTAATTAATTATTCTTAATTAATTACGAATGCTAATCTAAATCAATAAATCATCATTTATTGAACCATTTCCTCTCTTAAAATCTACCAAATCATACTAACTTTATTCTATAAGCCCCTATAGGCATACCCTTATATTAATTAATCACATTTGATAAATTAAACCCCCTTTCAACGCCCACAAAGTGAACATACTTTATTAAACATACATGGCTTTTGTATATCCTTTTTGGGATTTATCCCACATTCATCAATTTTCTAGCCTTGCAGTTCAGGAAAGTTCTATAATAAACCCTCCTCCTTACCTTTCTTCTTACACGTTATTTTCCTAGGATAAACCATATGCATTTTGATCTTGAGCCATTCTCCATCAAGGAAATAGATTCTCCATCTTGCATCCATTCTCTCAAATCAAGAGAGCATGGGCAGATCCAAAAATGTCCTTATAGCCATGTTTTGGTGAGATTCCATCTTCAAATCTTGAGGAAATCACTCTCTTTTGATTGCTAAAGTGATCTAAATAGGTTCATTTGTTATATTTGCAATCTAGAGAGTAAGAAATCACTTAGCATTTTGATTTAAGATTGTTCATGTATTAAAGAAGTTGTTTCTCATAAGCTCTTATCTTGATGGTTCTATAGTAGGTTTTATCATGCTTAGAAGTTACTAGGTGTTAGATTTTTTTATTGGTATGGAAAATTTCTATATGTTCACAACTTTCTTCTCTGTATTTCATGTTTTAGTAGTTTTTTCCCTTTAGAAAGAGGAATAAAAAACATTTACTAGAAGGGACCCTAATTCTTGCTATGTTTTTCCTAAATGCCTTCTGGGAATATGCATAGCTGTTATACTCATTAAATAAAATGATATAAGTCAAAAATAAAAAGATGATCATGTTTTGGAGCTTGTTTTTCTAGAGGGAGGCATTTTTCCTTAGAAGCCTTGGTTTTTTTTATGGTTTTTATATAAGTCTTCTGAAACAACAATAAAATAATCAAGTTTAAGA
This sequence comes from Taxus wallichiana var. yunnanensis, assembly GCA_018340775.1. Classification (NCBI taxonomy): domain Eukaryota; kingdom Viridiplantae; phylum Streptophyta; class Pinopsida; order Cupressales; family Taxaceae; genus Taxus; species Taxus wallichiana. The sequence goes on along the minus strand of CM031241.1, from coordinate 434,199,363 downwards.
AAAAATCCCTTTCTTTGATTTCTATTTTGTTCAAACCAGAGTTACCTGGGATTATTATTTCACGATGTTGTATCGTAGAAAGGGTCTTTTATTGTTTTTCTTAGGTCACTATTTGTCTCTTGTAGAAATTGACGACTCTGCATGTCTGCAACTTTTGTAAATTAATCTTATTGAAATACATTTTTCACTTTTTTAACATATAAAAATGATTGATAATTTCATCTCTCGGATGTCTTTTAGATATACTTAATTTATTATTATTAAATTCTATAGAAATTAAAGATTAATGTGCTTCCTTCCTAAAAAAACCCAAAACTTGTTTTGATTCCTACTTTGTTCAAACTAGAGTTACTAAGGATCAGAATCGTCACAATGTTGTATCATAGAAAGGGTATATTATTGTTTTCTTAGGTAACTATCTATTTGTTCTTCACTCTTGTAGAAATTGATGACTCTGCATGTTTGCAAATTTTGTAAACTAATCTTATTCAAAAACATTTGTTACTTTTTTGCTTTTAAAAATTTGATAATTTCATCTCTCAGATGTCTTTTAGATATATTTAATTTATTATTCTTAAATTTTATAGAAATTAAAGATCAAAGTGCTTCCCTTCCTAAATCAAACAAAAAACTTGTTTCAGATTATCCATAGGTTACTCGACATAGTATAATCAGTTATGTATGGCCTTGTACTGTTGAGATGAAGTATAAACTTACCATGAATATATGTTACATAATATGGTTTTTATGATTAAAAACTCTATTTCCTTGTTTGGAATATAATGATTAATTTTTTTCAATATTTGTGGTTGTGAAGATTAATTATGAGATTTTTTCATAATGTTTTTTTAACATTGGATAAACATTATACTATTTTTCACGGTACTGTTGCATTTCCTTTAACCTAAATGGACATATAGGGGCATGTGCCCTTCCAAGGTTAGGAATTGGAGTGTGTTGAGAGGTTCTAATCCTCTGGGAGGCCACTTTGATACACCTCAAGTAGGGCATTATATTGTGCTTTGGAAAGGTTGTTTAAGCTGCTTGTCATCACTATTTTAAATCTATTTTTCTTTCATGTATGATAGTGCATGTTTTATTGTTTCCTATCAGATTGGGCTAATGAAAAAATGAATTAAAATTTGCATTCCTCTATAGGTATTACTGTGACAACACCACACCTGCATACATATGAAGAATTTATAAAAACTTATTTTATTGTGAATGTCTTGCATTACAGAAAACCATGCCCAAAAAGTGTAGATTGTAGAAATGGTCAAGGAACACCCTCACTTACCATTGAAAACTATTATGTATCTTTTAACACTTAGCACAATTGATTCATTATTGAAAGGGTTTAGACTGGTGTACGACACAACTCATAATTCCAAGAAGTGTGAGCCCCCTCAAAAATTGAAGAAGATGATTAACTAAAATGTGGAATATTCTACTTCTATAGTTAATCTAATATAAAGAAACAACAATAAATAAAAGATGAATGCATAAACAAAATGACCCAAGAAACTAAAAAGTAGAAATGTGAAACCCTTATGTGCAAGGAGAGTTAGAAATAGCTTAGTTGATTAGATGGTGTTAGACTCGTGTCGCAAAATAAATTAGATGAACAGAATGCATGAATGAACACTTAAGCTCCATAAAACACATATCTAGAGAAATAAACTAGATTAGGATACTAGAGAGGTACAGGGGTGCTTATGGGTGCCCTAGTCTTAGATATGGGTGCCCAGGTCTCGTGAAAAACATTTGCAAACCTCCTCCGAGGTATCATTAGATGTTGGTTTGCCTTCACTTCCTATCGCACTAGCTTCGCTAGAATGCATAACATGTCACTAGGAAATTAGTGATGAAGATGAGACTTGCAAAACCCCAAGACAAACATCAATTCCCTAAAGTGTTGCACTACATCTCAAACCTGATGTAGTTCAATGTGTATGTGTGTAATCATTCCCTAGGTACTCTTGTGTTAGTCACACTTTCTGAAAGTAATGAAAAATAACTATGTGTAGAAATATAATAAAATGGTGGATGAAACAAAATAAACTTCCTCACATGCAAAGCAGATGCAGATGAACCAACCTTGTGACTTGTGATGGATCAAGATGGATGCAACCTTAGGTGATGATAGTAGTGCTTAATTTTTGGTCCATCATTATGGTCTCATAACTTTATATTTATATGGTTCTCTTGTTCTAATATCATAATTAACCTAGAAAAATCCTACCAATAAAAAGATAGAAATCTCAAACGGCTATAAAGTGCCCAAAAAGTGTTGGGAAAATGTAAAAAGGCTCAGGGGGGACCCAAATGAGACTAGGGTACTGGGTGCCCTCAAGATAGGTCAAGCACCCCAGATAAAGATAAAATGATGCCAAATGGAAGAAATGACTGGCGAGTAGATGTGGGAAGTCGGTAGTAACGACAACAAGCAAAGTAAAATGGCCAAAGGACATGGGTTAATTAGTAATTTCTTCACTAAAAAACCATATAAATAGTAATATGAGGCTGAGACTAAATACCGTCTAAAGTATGTGATTTTGTGACCACAAAAGATGCGTATCTTTGTTGACAAGGGGAAAAATGGATTTTAATAAAAGGAACATGGGAAAAAAATACCCAATGCGCACAAGAAATATTTTGAGAAAAAGAAATGATATTTAACGTTGTATATGTTCTTTTTTGGCTTCGAAAATACCTTATGTAAATATCATACCGTAGTTACTATTTGTTAGCTTTTTGTAGTATGTATGTTTATGTAAATGAAAATATGTCGATACTTTGGTTATCTTTTACTAGTCTCTATTCGGGAACTATTAGTGCAAAATCAAAGCACCCCGGAATCGGTAACTTGGTGGGTTAAGATCCTTAGTGTGACCGCATAAGCATGGAGCATCTCTATAAGTTTGGGACTTTGTGAGTTGAGAGAGCTCTCTGGATGAAGGTCAGCTCCTATTCTTCTGTTCAGGTGCACAAAAATAAATTGCAAAGGATCTACTCAAAACCTAATCTATCTTGCCAAGGAGACATGGTTAAGAAAATGCGAGAAAATAAACCTAAGCTAACAAGGTGATGCACTAAAGGAATGTTAAACACCCATTTTACAATTTAACGCAGACCATCGAAATGTAATATAACCACCATGCACGATATAACCAAATTGAAATGAGAGATCGAAGACAATAATGAACATATTAAAGGGTTTGAGAGTCATCCACATACATATATTATTGCTCCAGAATTGATACATTACATTATAGTGGCCAAGAGGAAAAATTTGTATTACAACTTGAATGTGAGGTTTGGAAAACTCCATAAATTCACTTGCAGACAAGGGAAAAAGGGAAGGTGCAAAACAAGAATGTCCAACCCTTTATAATGAGCCAAGCTCTTCCTTTTATAGATGAAGTGAAGAGAGGAGAAGAAAATGTGGGAAACCTGGTTTGGAGCTCAACTACCAGCCATCATGCCCTATGTAAATCCACCCCCGAATCTATCAAGTCCACCACTCTATGTCTTTTTGGTGTGTGGAAGAAGGAAAAATTGCAAATGCAAGATCAAATCTGGGTAGTTGAATCAATCGGATTGTACATTAATGGCATGAAAGACATTACCCTATTTTTACCTACCTAACCTTCTCGAAATTAGAGTTTCAGGCTCTCATGGCGTAGAAGAGGTCGAGATCTTTCTAATGGTACCAAATCTGTTGAATTTTGAGCACTGAATCGAAGATATGCCCATTTGAATGCTTGAGTCGGATCCGTACAAAAATGGCAAAAACTAGTTTTGTAAAATGGGTCCATGGGCCCGAAATTCACTTTGCACCTTTTGCACAAAACTACAAAAGTTGAAAAATGCCCCGAGATACCCAAAATTTACTTTTTCCAAAAAACCATCTTCGGGCCCTCCGGTCCGCATTTTCTATTTGGGCGAAAAGTCTCCCCCAGGCCCACCGGCCCACTTTTGGCAAAGAATTCCTCCAAGGCCCACCTTCCTACATGTAATTTAGGCCTAACACGTGGCTCCTCTGGGAATCGGTGGAAGTGTGGCTTATTTTTAAACTTTATGCCTTCTCGGGCCAAAAATTTCAAACCGCTCCAACGACCCGGCTTCCCCTTGCCTCGACTTGAAACATGGCCATGTGTAGGGTCAGGCACACGTTTGGGACTCTGCTTTTGGATTTTTATTTTGAAGTTACATCGAAGAGACATGTGGCTCCTTCCATGGCTTTTCTTATTTCTTCATATTTTGGCTAAGTCCCTTTTGTTTGGCGGGGCCATATGTCTGACCCGAGACACGTGGAGAGTTGGCGTGCATTTGGGACCTGCTTCTAGACTTTACCTTTTGAATTTGTGCAGAGATGACACGTGGAGGTCTCCGCCATCCCTTCCATACTTAGTCAATTTAAGTAGTTGGCTCTGTCTCCTTTTTTGACTCTTGGACACGTGGAGACTCTGCGCTTGCTTAGGACTAGCCCTTGGGCCACCCCTTTTGAATTTGTGTCGTTGAGGCACATGGCACCCTCCGCTAACTCTCTTCATTCTTGACTTTTCAACTGTCAATTATATCCCTTTTCAGACCTGGGACATGTGGAAGGCCAGCTAGTTTGAAGATCCACTTTTAGATTTACCTTTGAAGATGCGTTGAGTTGACACATGGCGCCTTCCGTGAGTCTACGATACTTAGCCGATTCAGCCGATGTCTTTCTTAAACCCTAGACACGTGGAAGCCTTGCTTCATTTGAGTCTTTGCTTTGGGTTGCACCTTTGAATTTGCGTTGATGAGACACTTGGTGCCTTCTGCTGACACTCTTATAGTTAACCAAATGGGGCCCGCTTTGCCATTTGATTTTTGTTGGACCCTGACCACGTGGAGGGTTGGCGCTAGTTTGAGTCTTCACCTTGGGATCTTACTTTTGAATTTGCACTAAGCTGACACGTGGTTCTTTCCACTCGTTTGGAATTTTCAATGGCCGACGATGTCCCTTTTCGGGCCTAGGACACATGGAATCTTTGCGCTTATTTGAGGAATAACCCTTGTTTTTGACCCTTGAAGGTATGCGGTTGAGACACTTGGCAGCCTTCTGCCTCTTCCATACTTAGCCAATTTGGGCCCGCTCTGAATCATTTGTGAAGCCCAAAGACTTTAAGCCTTTCCCCATTTCTCTCCTAAGAGCATTTGGTTTCCCTTGATGCCGTTGGCCTCCTTTAACGTTGTTCGATTCTTCACCGAACCTGCTCCTCCATTGTAGAGTCCCGCCCGCAACCCGACCGGGATTTGAATGTGGACTTGTAAGACAGAGCTAACCCTTAGGTTTTATTTGTGCAGCGTCGTGTTTGACCAATTTTTCTTGCGACAAAATTGAGATAACAATTTGGTGACTCACGAGGACATCTACCTACTAGATGAAGAGATCAGTAGCCTTGGAAGTATCCATTAGGCATGGAGTTTATCTGGTGATTTCGAAACTGGTTTGGAACTTCCTTCCTCTGTGCACACTCTTTTCTTTGTGAGAAAATCTTGGATTCAATATTTTTGAGAGTAAAGAGTCGTCAAAAACCTAGAAACTTCTCTCTCATTTGATCTTCCACAACACTGGTCTGTTGGAGTGCGATGAAAACATCCTTACCTACTCCAATATGGATACTCTACCCATTTATTTTCTTGTGGCCACAAGTCTTTTCCATGGGTGAGATGAACTATAAACAAGCATACACTAGAAGTAATAGAGCCTGTGTACCAACACTTAGGGAAATTAAAACCTAAACTATAACAAGATAATGTTAAATACGCACTTGGAGAAATTGAAAACCTAGGCTAGTATTCACAGGGGTGAGAATTTTTCCTTTTAGTAGTAGTGTTTGAGGTAGATCCCATTGACTGGAATCAGAAATTCTTCACCGCCCAACTTAGCCAGTCAGAAGGCATTACTACTTTTACATTTTGTGACCATGTAGGGGCCACTCCAAATGGCATCAAACTTGGAATGCCTTCCCGGTTTTTCCCAATTTGTATCCCATTTTAGAACTAAGTCCCCCTCTTAAAAGGTCATTGTTCTTGCTTTCTTATCGAAGCTCTTCTTGATTGATGCTTGATCTCTCTCCATGATCCACACCGCATGTTCTCTTACCTCTTCTACTCCCATTAGCTCTACATACCTAATTTCCATAGGTTCAAACTTGGTCAGCCCAACTATTTCATGAGCTCCAAAGTGGGAAAATCCAATGATATGGGCAATATTGCCTCTTTTCCGTATACAAGCTTGTATGGGGAACTCCTATGGACCTTTTGGATGTGATACTATTATCTCATAGAGCTTATTTGAGCTTTGTGTGCCAAGTTCTCTTATTTTCATCAAGATTCCTTCGATAATTCTTAGTAGGTTCTTGTTTGTGGACTCTTATCGGCCATTACCTTGAGGGTAATAGTTTAATGAAGTGTTGAGGTATACACCATTCTTGACAGCCCATTCAATGATCCTTGTACGAAGGAATGCCAATGCATTATCTCGATATAATAGTGGCAGGATTCCAAACTCGTGGCTATCCCTTCATAGAAATCCAAGACATTGATTCATTTTCCTCCTTTAATTCCACCACTTCATCCCACTTGGTGAAATAGTCATACCACCGTGAGTATCCATTTGTGGCCCCGGCTTGAATTTGGGTTGATTACTCTATTGAAGTCTAGTCCCCATCGCATGAATGGCTGATCCACCTAAAATCGATGAAGGGGCAAGGCGATAACTTTTCCTTCCTTGTGAAGAATGCGCACTTCTTGCATTTTTGATCCATGAGTAGCAATCCCTAAACACCGTAGGCCAATAATAACCAGCTTTCATGATTTTTGAGAGTTGTTACTCGAGGAGGAAAAGTGGCCTCTGCTTCTCCATCATGGAACTCATGCAACATCCTCTCAATTTGGTTTTTCCCAATGCATCTGAATAGAACACTATTGATATCTTTCATGAACAAGACACCACCGATAAACACATATGGGATGGCTTGTGAATCAAGTATCTCCTTTTTGCTTTATTCCATTCTGGAGGGCACAAACCTCTTTGGAGATAATGCACCAAGGCTTGAGTCCAACATTCTATAGTAACAGGTGTTGTCCAATTTTTTCCCCCCTCGGGCAAAATTGATCAACGCACCTTGCACGTGGAAAAAATGGAGAAAATCTCAAGGTTTTCATACCTTCACATTTTTGGTGTTTCGGGAAAAGCAAGGAAAAAATTAGCAAAATTTAAACCCGAAACTCCAAAAGTCCAAAATTTTAGACTTTCAGGTTTCGGGGTTTCGAGAATTCGAGCGTAAAGATGGAAATTGGTCAAAATTCTGAAATTTCAAGTTTTTGGTTCCAAAAATCCCGAGCATGAAGTTGGAAAATGGAGCCAAAAAGTCTAAAATTTCGAAGTCCTGAAAGTTTGAAATTTCAGACTTTCAGGTTTTCGTTTTCGGAAAATTCTCAAGCAAAACTGGGAAAAATCACACGAAATGTCTGAAGTTCCAAATTCCGAAAGTCCAAAATTTCAAACTTTCGTAGTTTTCGTGTTTCGGACTTTCAAACTATTAGAAACTTTTAGCGGATGAACAGCTTTTTTTTTTCTCTAAATGAAATTTTTGAAATTCTCAATTTCGGGATTTCAAAGGTTGCAGACATTTCAAACTTTCGAGTTTCGAGCTCCCAACCTGCCATTTTTGTAAAATACACCTAGACCTTCATATGGCCATAAATTTTGACTGGGAGCTTAGATTTACACAAGGGAGGACTTTTCAGAAAGCTCACAGGGTCCTCTACCCATGCCCATATCTAAAGAAGAGTTGTTTGACCCACGGTCTTCTAACCATGGTAATTAATAAGGTGAAGATCCCAATATAAGTGTGCTAGTATAAACTATCCCTAACAATATCTCTATCTCGCTAATCACCCATGAATCCCTTCAATTAGACCCAATGGAAAGGAGGTATCCATCTTGTCGAGCAAAGAGGATGCAAATGACAAGAACCATCAAATAAATAACTACACAAGATAAACGACGATCACTAAAGCAATTATATAACTAAACTACCATAACATTTCAAGGTATGTTCTAGAGGCCAAACATCTCAACAAGACATTATGTAATGAGGGTGGCATCCCCATCATACTCTATTAGTCAGCCCTAGATCGAACTCTAAGAATCCACCACAAGTCCTCTCGATGTATGGTCATCTTGCCAAGAATGAAGTGAAATCACTGATTCTTGTTGTGCCATCTCTCAACTAAGGTTGTCAAAAGGCTATGATCTAAAGTAATCTCTCACATTTGCGCCACATACAGTTCACCATTTTTGGGGTGTCTCAGGTTTCTCACCTACCACCATTAATGAGGTATGGGATTCCTTTCTTTCCCAACAAGGAACAATACGTGGAGGCATGGGTTTTGTCATGGAACCCATCATTTTTTGCAGGAAAATTCAATGCATTTCTTGGGTGGTTGGAGCAAGAATTCAGATTTCTTCTATCTCCTTCTCTAATTCTTCCTATATATTGTAAGGAGGGGCATTTTTCTAAAGGTTGGACATTTTTGGCTTTGCCCCTCCCTTCTTCTCTTTGGCAGGTGAATTTGTGGAGTTCAAACCTCCCCATTCAAACTGTAATGCAAGTTTGTGCCTCTTGGCCATTGTAGTGTATTGTATCAACTTTTGGAGCAAATAATGCATGTCTGTGGATGATTTTCAACCCTCTCTGTATTCATCGGTTCCATCTGATCTCTCATTGCATTTTGGTTATCTAGTGTAGTGGTTATATTACATGTTTTATGGTTTGTGTTTAATGGCAAAGTAGGTGTTCAACATTCCTTTGGTGCATCACCTTGTTAGTTTTAGGATTTATTTTTATGCATCTTCTTAACCTTGTCTCCTTGGCAAGTTAGAGTAGGTTTCAGAGTAGATCCTCTACAATATGAATGCATGCACCTGAACAGAGGAATAGGAACTAGCCTTCATCTAGATATTTTCCCAATCGCAAGGTCCCACACTTTGGGAAAGACTCAATGTCATGCAATCACACTGATAGTTTCAACCCATCAAGTTGCAGACATTCAAGGGTGTTGTGATTACACATCAACAACAAAACAATCTCTTCTTAATTTGTTGAATCAACTTGTTTCTTAAAAGTGAGCTTCTCACACAAACCCTTGCCATGAACCAATTTGGTCACTTTGATTTTGATATCATACTCCATTACACGAGTGATCCAACTTGCTCTCTTCTCATTCAAGTCCTTGTTTAGGAGAAAATCCTTAACACCAACATGAGACACTAGCGGTTGATTCTTGTTGTTTAAGACCAAGTGTCGAACTTCTTCAAACTCCTAATGACATCAAGGACATGTTTTTCAATGAAAGAATACTTTACCTCATAACCTTCCAAGCTATGATTGAAGAAAGCTACAAAGTTGTTCGAACCTTCCTTGTTAGGCTGAACCAATATAGCTTTGAGATTGTGTCTGACCCTCCAAAAGCATACATCATGAAGTCCTTTGAAAATTCTGGGTTAATAGGAGTTGGGGCCTATGATATTGCACACTGATGGCCTCAAAACTCTATTTTCCTTCTATTTTCCATTTAAATGCAAGACTCTTCTTTAACATCATCATTAAAGGCCTCACAAGAGTGGCAAAATTAGGCACAAACCTGTGAACAAATTTTATTCTCCCCATGAAGCTTTGGAGATACTTCTTGTGTTGTGGCGGTGGAAGTATTCGAATGGCTTCAATCCTTTCAGGACCAATTGTTAACCTTTCTCTTGAGACAATGTGGCCCAACAATTTTCCCTCATGTGCCAAGAATACACACTTCTTAGGATTCAAAGACAATCTAAACCTTATACACCTCTGGAATACCTATCTGAGGTGGAAGAGATGGTCTGAAGCATTCTTTGAGAAGACAGTGATATCATCTAGATATACCAGGACTATATTGTTGATTAAACCTTCGAATTCCATGTCCATAGCTCATTGAAATGTTGCTCCGGCATTAGACAATCCAAATGGCATCTACTTGTAAGCATGTGTACCCCATTTAGTGGTGAATTTTGTCTTGCACTGATCTTCCTCTTTCACCATTATTTGATTATATCTTGAGTATCCATCTAGCAATGAAAACCTCTTAGAACCAGCTACAAAATGCAAGATTTGTTACATCTATGGAAGTGGGTAGTGATCTTTCATGATGCTCTTTTAGATCACGGAAATCTACAAAAATCTTATTTCTCCACTTCTTTTCCTCACAGGCACCAAGTTTGTAACCCAAGTTGAATGCTTGATGGGGAAGATGATGTCGACCTCAAGTAGCTTGTTTAACTCTTTCCTCATGAGAGGTTCAATGTGAGGGTTTACTAGCTTTTGCTTCTATCTCGAAAGGATTAGATCTTGGATCCGGATCGATAGTGTGCTATGCCAACCTTGGGTTGAAACCTCTTAGATCCTTGTAAGTCTAAGCAAAGACATCTGGGTATTTTTGACAAAGTTGAGCGAATTCAGATTTTCTTGTTGAGTACTTACCTTGCCATTTCACAACGCTTTTCCTTCTTCTATGGAAATGGGCTCAATCTTCACCCTTCACATGAATATTTTCTTTCTTTTTGGAATTTATCATTTGGGTTGAATATTGACTCCAAAGATATAAGACCCTTTGGTAGTTTTTGGTTCTCAACTGCACCACTTGGTCACCATACTGTTGTTCCAACTTATCTTGGTTTTGGCAGAGAACTCAGCTTCTTCTTGTAGAAAATTGACAATTTTCTGATCATTCTCGAAGACTTGCCAACTTGTGTTGTTATCTAGGACAGATGGTCTTACAACCACTTTAATACGGGGTTGGGATTTTTCACTATTGATACTCTCCACTACATCAAATTTCTCCCGATTCTTTGCTAATATGTCCGCATCATTCTTTTTCCCCGGTATGGACACAATATTGAAGGCTTCAAAGTTCTCGATGAGGTCCCAGTGTCCATTATCTATCTGATATTTGTAGTGGTATCCTCCTCATTATCTCCATGATATGCCCCGTGATATCCATTATCTCTTTGATATCTTCAAAGGTATCCTCTTCCATTACTTTGGTGAAGTATTTGTCTTAGTTGCATCAATTCATTTTGTATCTTCTCTACTTTTAATACCATTTCACATTTTATCCTCCATGGTTCCAGTTCTAGTTTCAATTCCATTTCCATACCTTTGTACTTTCTTAACATGAAAATTCTGTAGCTTAATATACTTAACATCAACCATACCTTTGTACTTCCTTTATGTGAAATATTTAAAGAAAGCATTATAATATTAAATAAATTTATATATAATATATATAATGTTATTCTTTTTAGTTTATACTATCTATGTTTGTTTTTTCAATCTTGAGTAATGTTTACAAAATTGTGAGCAACGGACATGCCAATAGGAATGCAAAACAATAAGACAAACAAAAAAATAAGAGGAGAAGTCTTTATCTTGAATGTAAATAGTTTTCGAAAATTCATTCCATGAATAGGTCTATAACACAATGGAAATCTTCAAGACTAATGAAAAATGAAGTTGGCGGGAAGGGTAATATTTTAATTTGTACACCACTAACTATTTTTGTCTAATGGAGTTTAGAAGTTAGGAAATTAAGATAAATGGTGACATTCCTAACAACTTAGACATTCCACCAAACTTCTTCGATCTATCTCTTTTCTCCCTCTCACGCTCACCTTTCCATAGATAAATGGATTTGGTCTTTTATACACGATGTACTTTGAATTACATCAATTGTCATCAAATGTAAGCAAGACATGTGTGGGCATAAGACCCGACCCCGTTGTAGGTCTTATAAGTTCATATCTCCCAGCTAGAGCGAACATCACCAAAAAGGTAACTATCTCTTCTAAAATAAGTATTTATTCTTTATTAAACATGAACAAACATAATACTTGACTCATGAATGGTTCAAAACACATATATCACATACATATTGATCACAATTACATACAATTCTAAAATATATGTTTAAATCAATTATGTTCATACCTCTCACTTCTTACATTGATTCCTCTCTTTCTTCTTCAAGATTATATTAAGTCTTCTTACTCATTTTTGTGATATTCTCTTCCCCCCTGATTTTACATCATTATATAGCCTCTAAAAGGAAAATGTTATGTCTTTCCACTCGTAATGACTCGTGGCAACATTGGTTAACGCTTATGTACATTCTTAACTAGTAATTAGTGTATATTTACATATATATCATGGTGTTTATGCATTTTTCATGTGTAAACTATTATATATTATTCATTATTATCATTCTAATATGTTTATGGCTTCTACTATATATATAATGATCATATAAATACCACAAACATCATAAAGCAAATTCATTATATGAAGAACCCTATCAACATCATCCCCAAACTTCAAACTAATTCAATAAAGATCTAGTTATTTATATGAATCTAAATGTACATCTAGTGATATAAATGATATGTAGTAAAATATGAATGCCAAAAAAATTATTTTATATATTAATGAAAGGAAATAAGAGGGATAAGGTACTAACCTTGATATTTCTTATCTCACAGTGACATGAGACTCGAGCGATATAGTGAAATACGAACACAGACTATCAAAAACAGTGTACAAAAAAGTAAATAAATTCTCGAATAACAAAAAGGGCACTTGTACAAGGATAGGGGTGCTGCAGTGCCCCGTACTCTATGTGGCGCCCGATTCTATAGAAAATATCAGAGCCGGTTCCGAAAGTGCTTCTTAGGGTTTCCCACCTCTTCGCATTTTGTCGCTACAAGATTGTACAATAATCATTGGAGCTTTCGTAAACCTACAATGAATAAAACACCTACTAAACCCTCAAATAGACATCAAATCCTAAAAAATAAAGATGTAAAATGAGGGTTTAGATTGTCCTCAACTCGCCATAATGGTGGACTTACAACTGAGAATCATTGCACTACATCTTAGACCCATTGTAGTTTTGTGTGCTTGTGTGTGCAATAGTGCTCCTAGGTCTCCCTCGCGCTAATGACGTCAAGAAAACGGGAAATATCTAGATAAAATACAAATGTGTGGATGGAATAGAATGAAATCCCCTTCCTATGTAGTGTGTATGTAGAGTAATGACCTAAATGCAGTCCTTTCTCTATGTAGATAGCTAGGACCTTGATAAGAATAGTCTACCCATATAATGGTATGTATGTTATGTTTACATAGGGATTTCTTATTCAAATTTTAACACTAATGACCCAACATGCCGACTAGTACCTCAAGAGATGAGAGGGAAAACCAAAAATACCAACCTCAAATGTCAAAATAAGATCAAACATAAAGAGGAAATGGGTGTCTGGCACTCACTGTCCAGACCTAGGCGCTAATGTCCAGAGACAAGTGACACCAAATGAGTGATAAATGATAGACAATGATCCCCGAGACTTGACCAAAACTATGTGTATGAGTGAAAAATGTGCAAGACAAACAAAAATAAAGGTCGGCAAGATAAACAGATGGACTATGAAATGGTTCATCAATGAATACTTTTCTTACGCAAGATCTACATATAAAACAACATACTTGATGGTATAATAATAGTAGTAATGTTTGATTTTGTGTCTACATTTACCCCTAATTTATGTTGGTGAGCAAAATCTTGGTAACATGAAGTAGATAAAAATGTTGGTTCCTCAGAATCGCACTCCCTAGGGGAAGGGGGATCCGCATGGAGAAGCGGTCAAGCTGCAAGGGGAGACCCGTGTGATGTGTCATTTGTAGTTAGGAGGAAGGGTCTCCTTCGGCCGCTGCCCACCCCTCCTAGCGAGGTGATGGGAGGCACCCAGGATAAAGGGTGTGGTTGTGATCCTTACTAATTTTGGCTATGCCCAAGTAAGGGTGAAAGGACCCGGGATGCACTCGGGGAGTATGGAGGTTGGGGTGCAAAGTCGAAAAGGTACTTTGTAAAATCATAAAAAGGGGCAAATCGGGGCTAGTCTGCAACCACTAAATACAAATCTCACTCGAAAGCAAACAACTAGGGACCCAATGCGGACCGCGAAGGCGAGTATAGATCTAACCCAAAACTCCTTGACCCAAAATTTGATGATCAAATCAATAATGAAGGACTTTGACTCGATATGAGAACTAGATAGTTATATCGGATTAATAATGTTTTCTTTGGGCATGTACATTTTGTGTGAACAAAGTGATCCAAATCCCGCTATATGGGTTCTAGTTTTGTCTTTGTAAAGTTGTGTAAATTTTTTGTGAGAATGGAGGAACTCCTCTCGAACGGAAAGAAAAAAATGAGAGAAAGGCCATGAGAGGAAATGGTGAGGAATAAGAGAAGAAAATACCTAACCATCACCTATTCGGTCTCAACATGAATTTTAACAAATAAAATGAATAGGCTCTTTGGTAAAGAAAATTGCATGCAAGGAAGGCTCCAAGAAAATCAATCTTTAAATTCCTTACAATCCATCTTAGTACACCTGAGGCAGGATCATAGTATGCGAGATAATTCCGAAGTAGTCTCAATCAAGGATCCCCAATAAATTACAAGTTATACCCCCAAACCCTACTCACTCCACAAGGAGATTTTACAGCTTAAGAAATGAAGTTTTCAGTACCCATAGAAAAGCATCGATACTTACACCTTTCCTAGACAAGATCCACGCAAGTGCGGGATAAGTTCAAAATCTAATTATATTTATAACCCACAAATAATTTTTAATGAAAAAACACACATCATTCCCTATAGACACCATTTTGAGACAAAAACAAAGGAATTAACATGATTCAAGACAAACTCATCATATACACACCATTAAACATAGGAAAAGACAAGGGAAACATATATTTATGCTCTCAAATTATGTTAATGACTCTATAATATGTGATCACCTTAACATTAATTCCCCATAACTGGTTTAGACAGAGAAAAACCTTTAACACAACTAATCCCCCTTCCCGGTTCGCAATGCCATTGTGAATTCCCACCAAAAATTTCCTCCTCAAGGACCTCCCGCCAATTTTTCGCATTCTTCCCTTTTTCTTTCTTCAAAATTCTCCACCCCCCCTTTTTTTCTTTTTTTACCTCCATAAATAGATCCTCTTATCTCTTTTAGGGTTTTAGGGCATATTCCTTAGATACCCATATTAATTATCAATGTTTCCAACTTCCTCGAGCATATGAAATTAAACACAACCATTCTCAAACGTATGTCAATTACGTAAATTGCCATCATGTCCAGTACGTCATTTGATGACACAACTAGATATTTTCTAGGTCATAAACCTAAAATATTTTCCACATGTGTACAATCATGATGTGGCCAGAAATATTAATGTGATGAGACTTTCTCAAATTATGTGGGCAGTTAATCCATCTCCGACAAAACTTTCCCCATAAACAACTTAACCTTTATTTAAAACTATTACTTACCAAAAAAATTCCCATGTTAGGTCATCTGGAAGCAATTGAGAAATGTAGAATAACTTCCCATGTTAGGTCATCTAGGAAAGTGGTGATATAACTCCCAAGTTATGTCATCTAGGAAAATGGTGATATAACTCCCAAGTTAGGTCATCTAGGAAGATAAATGCGTTGTGTTCATGTTGGTTGGTTTATATGATTGAAATTGTGTTGTTGAGATTGAATGTATGTGATTGTTTTGATTGTTTGATTACTCATGGAGATATTTTATGCTTGTTTCCCCCAGGTTAGGTCATTAGGGAGAATCACTAAAAAGTGATGTGACATGTTGTGTGGTATATGAGAAAATGTTTGATAATGGTGTGTTAGAAATAATTTTTTTGCATAATGGATTAAGGGTAATTATAGGATGACCCCAATTATATGCCCCACCTTTCGGCGAAATGGGGAGTGATGATGAGAATGAGTGCTAAGCTGAAAGTAATCACGTAATGATGTATTGATGGGTATGGGATGTATATCGCAAAATTTAGTGTACGGTGAGTATAAAATAAGGGTTATATAAATAGAATGTGTGTGAAATGTGTTCGTTATAGTAATAGGCGAATTCTAAAAATAATGTCACAAACGAGACAAAAATCGGAGTAGGTATTCTCAAGATATGATCGAAACCGTGCGATGTGAATTAGTTGAGAGAATGAACGTGACAAATGACCATAATAAAGTGAATAATGGGAAGTTACTATAAATAGTAGTGTAAAAGTGAATGAGAAACTCATTTTTCATTTGTGCAAGTGTGATAGTGAGCTTTGAGTATGTGAGGATGTCGCGAGTTAGAGCAGGCGCTCACTGAGTTGATTCGAGATGGTGGCAATGGTTATAGCGTCGTGTATGATGGCAGTGTTGGTAAGTGCGATTTTTTTAAAATGTGGTGATATTAGTCATTTTGAATGATTTTTGTGAAATTTTTGTTTTTAAATTTCTCGGATTTTGACTGACAAGATCGGTGAAGACACTAATGACCTTGGACAAGAGTTCCCAGCATGGGAACTCGTGTCATGTTCTGGGTGCTGCCCCCAATCTTGATTCAGGTGCTTGTGTCCGAGAGGGTGAGTTGAGGCTAGAGTGATGTAAATGTAAAAGTTGATGCACATTGATGTTGTAGATCATTATGTTTATATATGTATGATGTGCTACCACCGTGTTTGTTGTTGTTTTATGGTGCGCGGGGGATATCCATTCAAGAGAGTTTCTTAGTGAATGTCATTTGAGTACTTTTCTTGGATTGGGGTTGTCAGATGATGAGTGAAATGTTATGGATCGTGTCGCCTCGTGGCACATAGCGAGAATGGGGGATGTGCTCCATAATATGCCTATGCTTACAACTCTGTACAAGAGGTGGTGTGTAGATACTTGCACATTTTGGTTATGTACATGGGAGGTGACAGTCACACTAGAGGACGTGTATCACATACTGTGATTACCTATTCTGGGAAAAAGGGTACAAGTTACGGTAGTGGATGATATGCAGAGACATATGAGGACCGCTTGGTGGTATTTTTTTGGACTATAGTTCTATTGAGGCCCATGTTAGCCTAGATGTTATTCTTAGATCGGGGTTCCACGATTGCAGAAGTTTATTACCATGGTGATAGATCGTCGATCGCACTAGAGGGTGGTGGTGTAGGCATCTTATATAAGATGCATGATATCTGTCATCGGACAAAGGAGGAGAGCACTAGGTATGCCTAGGCATGATGTGTATTGGCCCACCTGTTTAGGGATATATACAAATTTACATAGGAGGAGCATGGGTGTGGCATTGAAGTTATGACATTGTTGCATGTATGGGCATATGAGCATTTTTCAGTATTTAAGCTAGTTGGTGAGCAATGAGGCGAGTGGACTAGAAAAATATATTTACAGGTATATGTGTTGGTGTACGAGGTAAGAAGATAGACACAAATACCTATAGAGCTATGCTAGATCGTATGGGGCCGAGAGGCCATACCGAGACTTCGAGGATGGCCAAAGGATGTAGTAGAGCTACGATGTGTACGTCATATTATGTGGTTAGAGGATTAGTTTCAAGTTGAGCAGTTTTCACGACACTTTGGCATGGCCTAGACGTACCCACAAAGCCATATGTATAGGTTAGAGCTATTAGGGAATTGAGGAGTATTAGAGCGAGACCAAGGTCCATATTAGGGCAGCTAGTACCTCCAAGGACATATGAAGAAGATGTGGCGATTGAAATGATAGATGCATATGATACAGGGTGTATAGAGGTATACCGTGATTGGTGGGCCTCACATTGATGGGTATTTTTGTTCCTAGTTTTGGCGGATGCGGCAGGGCTACCACCGGGGGTAGGATTAGATGGGAAAACATCTTCCACTAGTGGCATAAATGACGGTGATATCGGAGTGTGAGTATTTATATCGTTATGTTGTATGACTTTTTGTTTGGTTGTGTAATGGTCATTATTGTCTAATGAGTTTTTCTTATGGTTGGAGGGGATGCATATTGGTCATTGATTATGGACACATCTATTCCCACGTTGACATGGAATGTGACCACTGACACACTTGTGGGTGGAGCAATATTATAGTGTCTAGATGATAATGTGTGCGATCATGCCCATTTGTTTCGAGTCGGTAAAGATAGCGGTAATGATGTGCGGCATGATGTTGAGTGAGAGGGATGAAGCATGAGAGGAGACATGATGAGCTAGAGAGGAGGCAGGTGGTGGTCCTCTAGCAGAGGATGTATTTTCTCATTTTTTTGAGTTATGGAGTCGCCTCCGTGAGCATTGTTGGAGAATACCCCATTACGAAGATAGATATATATAGTGGCCATGATCAACAACATAGGGTGAGTGGAAAGGATTCTAGTTCTAGAGTTGTTGCATTGGTAGATAGTAAGAGTGATTCCAATATTTTATATATTTTGATGTATCGGTGTAGGGGGAGTTGCCCCCCAGTGATGAGATGTTTTGTAAACATTATTGTAAACTATATGTGTGTGTATGAACTTGTTAGCATATTATTGTTATATTTGATGTTTTATTGGTGTCTCATGTGATGATGTGTTGATTATTGTTTTGAATTGATTTGCAATGGGTAGTTGTGATGATGATATAATGCATATACTGATAGATGATATATGTAATGTGATTGTAAAAAAGTGTATTTTAGGTATGAATAAAGTTATGATGAATGATAAAGTTAAAATGAATCATGTGTATAACTATGAGATGGTCATAATATTATAGTGAAGCTCATGTTGGTATGATGAAGATGGGGGAAGTATAGTGATGCCCCCGATTGTATAGATGATAAGGTTCATTTATATAAGACCCTCTTTGCGAGCTTAAGAATGAATTGTAAAGCAAAAGTGCATCATCACGAAATAATTCTATAAGGTGCACTAGATGAATTGAGAAAGTACATGAAGAGAGGTTCTTATTGAATGCAGATCCCTCAATAGTTATGTAAGAACTTGTAAGAACATGAGTGCGTCATCGGGGGTAATTTTATAGAAATTACCTAACAAATACCAAACCGACGTGAAGCGGTGGAAGCATGTGGAATGAAAGCATCATGATTGTATGAGTTGAATCTGAATGTCATGTGGAGTAGTGCTAATGATGGGAGAAGTGGCGGTGGGAAGTTCAAATGCTTAGGGATGTGGAATCTAATGTGCATTAGTAGCATGACGTGGCGGATGAGATGTTACAACATGGATGGATGAGATGGGGAACACGCATGAGTAATGACTTGTGGTGTTGGAGGGAAAATGACCTTAGAACTAGCTAAAAGAGATAACTCAATTGAAGTAACAACACGCCTATGAGGGAGTGGAGATATAGACAATAAAAAAGAAAGAAAGAGAAAAAAAAGCACCTCTAAAACCCCACAAAGCATCAAAACCCTAAAAATAAAGATGCATATGAAGGGGTCGACTATCCTCAACTCGCCAAATTAATGGACTTATCATCAACGTTGCACTACATCTCGGACTCCAATGTAGTTCTAGGTGTGTGTGTGTGGGATCGTGCCCTAGGTTGCTCTTGTGTCACCACATATGAAGTAGTGATCAATTAACTAGATGTAGAATATAAATAATGTGTGCATGGAAATAATAAAATCCCCTCGTGTATGAAGTGTGATACATATGAACTAGCCTCAGTGTCCTTGTGATGGAACTAGATGGGCACAAATGGAGCTATAGATGCATTGATGGATGCAACCTTAAGTGGTGATAGCTAACGCTTAGTGCTTTGTACTTGGTACCTTATTATGATCATATAAATTTATTTTTATATGACACCTCGCTTGAATTTCGTAATTAACCTTGAAAAGGCCGACTACCAAAAGATAAGATGCTTAAATGGCTAGAAAGGACCCAAAAAGTGAGAGTAAAGTGTAAAGAGGATAGGGGTGCCTAGAGGGGATGAGGGCACATGGCGTTGGCATCCTGGATGGGTGCTCTAGTCCAAAAAAGGTGAAATTGAAGTATGAAAAGACAGATTGGGCCAATAAAGGTGCAAGACCGAAAGTAGCAATAGAAAACAACGAAGGATGGCCAAAGACATGGGTTAATAAGTACTCTTCTTACTTGGGAGCCATATGAATAGTAGTATACAATTGAGACTAGATAATGACTCAAAGTGCATGATTTTGTGTCTACACATGGAGAAAAATATTGCTTTTGAGTAGGATAATTAAAATTGATGGAGATGCAATTCTAGGGTAGACATGTATGCAATAAACTTGTTTGCATCTTTTTGAAAAAAATGTCTTACAACAATTTGGGAGAGGAACTTGGTTTCATGGGAATTCAACATAGTCGAAGGTTCTTGATGATTCCAATAGTTGTTTGAGAAGTGTGGACCAAGGCATGTGAACCATTCAATTGAATGCCTCAAAGATGTGTGCATTCGTGGACCACAATGGTTGTGAGAGATGCTCAAAATGGGTTTGATGAAATTACTATGGAACCCCTCAAGAAAATCCAATTGAAACGTGTAATGTCAACTGCACAACTCTCACTCACTAGCACATTTCAGGAAGGATCCTCTCTATCCCTTCTTAACTTGTTTTCAAGTGCTTGTAAATTTAATCTAAAGGGGAGAAACACATTGAATGTGGTTCAATACGAACAAATATTGCTTGATATTACACTAAACATTTATACCTCTTTTAAGGAAATGTTGTGCCAAGTTTAATCAAGCATGGACGAGCCACTTTGAGCAAATGAGCTAAAACAAGAAATCTCAAAACCCCCTAAACAAACCTATTACATGTTCGCCATAGCTTATGTGTGACCCAATATTTTGTTGGAGTCTTGACTATTTAATAAGAACATAATATTTGTTAGTGGAGCTCACATTATATTTAACAAATCACAATATTTTTGTGCAAAAATAATATACAATATTCATGTTACTTTATGAAATTATTAATTCAAAATATATAATAAAGAATATATAATAATCATGTTAAAACAATATAATACATTTATTTTAAAATAAAGAAGAAAAATAATATAAAAATGATGTTAACAAAACACCCAATAAATATTAGTAACAAAATTATGTAGTCTCGTATTAGACAAATTAGTGGTTTCATATTTATAAAGAAAACCTAATGAACCAAAGTTATGTTTTATATGTATACACATTATTGATCCTTTCTTTCCACTTATAGGGGAGATATATAATATCCGAGCACCCTATCTTTGCATATGTGAGAGGGCCATGTAGGTACCTTGTTGGTATTTAAAAGTTACACCAAAGGTGTGTAATATATGATGTAAAGATATAGGAAATGCATAATTCTTCTGGTAGGAATTCACCTTTAAAGATACTCTTGCCGGAAAGTGTCAAATTTCAGTTGTTCAAATGTTTGTTGTCTTAACTTTGTAGGTTGCCGGATTTTAGATATATTTCTACATTCCTATATATTTACTACCATAGATATTCATCTATGATTCAACATCCTTTAAATGATATTATGCAATTGGCATTACTTTTAGGAGTGGTCGACGTGAGAGTTATTAATGATGTTTCACAAAATACGAGGAAATCTTGTTTTGCGTAAAGAACAAGTCCATTGGGGAAATAGAGATGTTTGAGGAGAACTGTGGTGGTGTTGGTGGCGTGCTAATATTTGAGCAGTGTTTCCATGATGTCGATACTTAATGATGTCCAATTCATGATGCATGCACCCTTATTTGGAGATGGCGTAGGTGAAATAAACTATGCCTTCCTTTCTTACATCCACCACATCCGCAAGCCTTTCGACTTCCACAATCTCGCATCTCGTAACATTCAAAACATGAAAAAGGAAAGAGTAGAAAAATGGGTAATTTCTTTCCATAGGAAATGAGATAAAAAGGAGGTTTCTTGTAGGGAAATCCATCACCTTCGTTAGACAACACTTGCACGTTCTCTTGGGTCACATTTAACAAAGCCTCGCAATCCACAATCGATTTCAAATTGGAATATTTGTTTTGAGGATTTTGTTAATGTTGAAACACTTTATGTGTCTAAATATAGATATAAATTATATTTGTTTAAGAAAAATAATGTGTGTATGATAAAATTAATTTAGAAAGCAATCTCCGCTAACCATCCGCAAATGTATGATGATAAATATAAGGACAAAGTGGTCCTTTCATAATATTTGTTTAAACCATATGTTCATATGACGACTTTTTGTTTTGTAATTTACTATTTTACATTATTTAAGATGTGATTGGGAGATGTTACATATGCAAACAAGATAATTCTATTTTAAAGGAATTAATATAATATATAAGAGGAAAGCAGAGAAAAAGAGGAAAGGACTTGATCAGGTTCGCAGACTAATAACTCTCCATGGACACCAAGAGAAACTCCCAGAGGACGATCTCCCACGTATGCCCATTTATCCACTTGTAGAGAGGAATGTGAGTCATTGTTAAGGAAAGAGACATGCTTAACCCACCATCGGCATAAGTTGTATATAATTTGCCCTCGAAATCAACATCCAAGTCTTCCTCGGTCCTAATACGTTTCCATAATCAACTTTATATACGACTTGACCTTATCGTTGTAAGCCAATACTCCCACCATTTATGGAGGCGAAGGAAGGTCAATATGGGTTGGATCTATTGCAAACCTGGAGGTGAGGTGGGAGTTATGGGCGACATTGAGAGGGCGTTCAAATTCGCAAGTTCAAATGGTCACATTAGACTTGTCCATAGTTGAGGTGCGGGAAGGATACCAAGATGTTGGAATTCCAAGCAGAGGTGGATATGGTGATGTCAGTATTGTCCTCACATAGCCTTACTTCCCTGACCCGCGTCGTGAAGGAGAGCTTGGTAATGTCGCGGCCTTGTTGGTAGAGAAACAAATAAGAAAGATGCCTTAGGCTTGCTATAACTCGATGTAGAGACGTCTAACTGGGAGGAATCCACGAGGAGGGGCATTTTCTACCATTCGACGCTACACGTGGTCGCATGGTGTGGAAGACCGTTGTACATTAAGGCCTGGAATTCTTCCAAACAAAGTGGGAATGTAGACCATTTTGTTCTTGGCTCGTTATGTCGATCTTTTGTTCACCTCTGCCATTTCATTAACCTATTAACAAAAGCCCAGTAATTAGTTAAGTTTACTAATTTTCAATAGTTAGAACACCCAGAATAAGTAGGTGTTTTGCAGCTATCCTAAAGAGCAAGGATGGAGGGCGAGGCAGTCACATGGTGGGGGCGGTCGGTGACATTGAAGGTCTAGGGGCACGTTAGAGGGCTAATCTTGTGCAGTCGAGTCCCGCAGAAACACACCATGGGGTCGCAAGTGTCGTTAGGTTGGGAATGTGTATTTCATGGCTAAGCAAGGTGCTCTGCAAATTATCCATGCACTTGTGGGAATCATCTCTTTGTTTGGTGGGTAGAAGAAATTCGGGGAGTCACAACGATACCCAAGATGTTGCAAATGAAAGAACATCTCCACGCTTCTTATAAATGATGCCTCTATCTTTTATTCTTATCCACCCGCTTCTACTCCCACTTTAGATATTCATCGGCCTCGCAACCACTTACACTTTGCTTAGGTATAGAGACATGGTTTCATGTTTACATTTGTCAACATACTCCTTGCCTTGTTTCACTATATGAAACAAGCATGCCTCTAACTTGATCAATTGAAATTTTCTAACATACTCCCAATGTGTGCCCACATAAAAGCTCTCGAACAGGATATGTATAACCATCAAAACCTAAAATATAGAGGAATTTTGTTAGATGTAGTTGCAAATGTTTTGGTAGACATGTATGCGAGATATAGAACTTTACATAAAGGCACTTGAATTGTTTAACAGAATGCAACTTATGTTTTTTGCTCAAACATCTATCATAGATCATAGAATATATTTTAGAGCAAATTACACCACCAACAAACTTAATAACGTTATCCTCACCGACGCAAGTTGCAACTCATGTGCAATTGCTAGTTTAAATACGTTTAGGACAAATGGTAGGTACACCAATAATTGAGTGTGTGAGACCAATAGATGAATATCTCACATGTCATGGTATGATTGACCCTTACAAACTAGTATTTAGTACTCTTTACCTATTGACTGGTACATCCTTTTTTTTTAATATATTCACACATTTAGTCACAAAACTACCTTCATCTTTGGAATACACCAAACCTGACTTTTATACATTTGAAGATAAAGTTGATGGGCCTACTTAATATACATCATCTCCCTCGACCATCACAAAATGTTATCCTTTCATGTACCGAGACAAAGTATATTCCTATTCAATGCCCACTAAAATCACTCGCTCATCCCGTGAACTAAGTTAAAACTCATAAAGTTAATCTTAAACACAGCTCAACGGCGATGAAGATGCAGATGAATGTATGAAATAACATATTTGCCTCATTGTTATGCGAGCATTCTCCGACTGAGGATTGAACACATGGAAATCGTGGTCTTCACCTTTGCCTCCATCAATTCCGCCTCTTTGCCCGCCTTCTTCAGCGCTTCGTAATAGCAGACACTTCTATCTTTAAATAAATCCTTTTCTGCAACAAGCACAAGAATCCTGGAATACACAAGACTGGAGAGGCTCGGAGAAGTGGGAGAAAGAGGGTTGCAGAAGGGGTGATCTTTATTAGCTCCTCTGGCAGGACCATCTTCCAAATAACATCACACTGCTTTCTCAATCCTTCCATTTCAGGGCTCCTTCGCTCCCAATCAATTCCTCTCCCCAAAAGAGGCGTGACCCACGATACCCCCACCAAACGCAGGCGCTCCCATTCTTTGTGGCGAGTTCCCACATGGTGAACGATGTTTCCTCCCGCGCTGTCGCCCGCCACGAAGCACGCGGCGAGATCCGCGTGGGATTCGATCCAGGGATCGAGTCCCGTTTCCAGCCATTCGAGCACGCTGAAGCAGTCGTCGTAGGCGGCAGGGAGGCGGTGTTCCGGTGCATTCCGGAAATTCACAGAGACGCAGATGACGTTGGCTTGTTTGGCCAGTAAAGTGACATAATTGTGATAAAGTGCCGTGGCTGGGGAATAAACGCAAAAGGCCCCCATGAAGGTATACCACTACTGGGACATTGCGACTCTCCCCTTCCAGCGCGATGCGAGGAAGGTAGATGCGCACGTAAAGCCCCGTGTTGTCATCCAAAATGACGTCTTTGGAGGCCACTTCTCCGTCGGGTGAATTCCCGGGGGGCACATCGTCCGGGGTGGAAAGCGTTGGAAAGATCCATCAGAGTAAACTCTCAAGTAGGGAGAAGCGTCAAAACTTATGGAACGCGACTCCATTTCCATTTGCCGAACTCAGAGGATGCGGCTCCTCCCTTATCTCTCCACCGTGGGAGCATTAATTCTAAGGCTGAAAAGAAATTATTGCGCTGTTGTCCGTGCAGGGGTTGAATATGACGGATGATAATAATTTCGAAAATGCTTTTGAGATCAATTATGTGTAGTTTTTTGACTGATGCAAGTTGAATCATTATTCATGCTTTATTATTAGGATAATCGGTGTAATATTTTAATATTATCTTTTAAAAATACAAAATAATGTATTTATTTATACACTTCTCAATAAAATAAATTAAAAAGATATTTATTTATTTTTATGCTAATTTTTTTTATGTTTATCAATCTTTAACTTTATACTTTAATTTTTAATTATTTTACTTCTATTATTTTATTACGTCGAAGGCGTTCCCCCTATGGTAGAGGACCTCCGGACGTTTCTGCTGCGATGCCAAATTTGACAGCCTTTTAGACGTTTTTCAATCGGGTTTTATTTTGACAGTCGTTTGGACGTTTCTGCCTATTTTTAACATTGCCTATTTTTACACCATCGATTTTGACGGGCGGGTTGGCTTTTGTTATTAGAAGAGCTCTGCATGCTAGCGAAGTTTTGTTATTATATGAGCTCTGTATGCTAGCAAAGGAATTATATTGATAGCGTATTTGATCACCCAATTTATGTGATTTTGGTACAGGTAACTGTTCAACCTCCTTGCTATGAATTAGTTTCTTCTTCACGCCATCTTTTTTATTAGGTTCCTCTTGGTTTAATTTCCAAAGTGAAGATTATTCATCCCCCGGCACGCTTACAAAATCCGTCTTTGAAAAGTTCCAAATATCCAATGAATTGAAGTCATTAAACACATCAAAACCAATTAAATTGAAAACGTGACTTCGATTGTGCCTCAATGGACCAACGACTCTATGAAAAGCTCCATTGTAGTATACCAATGCCCCATAATAGAATTGCTTCAGTCCAAGGATTCATAGTTTAATATTCTCTTGGCTTCTGGATAAGTAGTGATAAATTTCTGGAATCCCCTGTCCAGCAGAAACCCTTGGAAATGGTCTATTCTTACACGCCCTCCTACTCCATCAGAGGCCTCAAGGACCTTGAATGGTATGTTTTGCATTGCAAGTTGCCTTCTGCAACTAGACCTGCAAGACTTGCTCCCACCACCACCATCACTTTGCTTTCCTCAACGCCCTCTTTATGAACATTTTTGTCTTTGTGTTATCTACAAAGAAGCCCCGCTCTTACGGTGATCT
Organism: Taxus wallichiana var. yunnanensis; assembly: GCA_018340775.1. Lineage (NCBI taxonomy): Eukaryota > Viridiplantae > Streptophyta > Pinopsida > Cupressales > Taxaceae > Taxus > Taxus wallichiana. Next base: position 434,172,791 of record CM031241.1, on the reverse strand, counting down.
TACCAAGGGGTTTCTCGCACAATAAAAATCAATAGTTATGGTCAATTAGAGATGAAATTTATATATCCTGGCGAAAATCAATCCGAATATTTTGCAATTTAAAAGTTTGAATACAAGGTCCATAAAGGTTGTAAGAATTTAAGTTTTTCTATGTGGGTAATGATGCATACTATCTAGGCAAATTTTCCATCCTCTTTCAAATCAAGACATACCAACTCGAATACTTCTTCCTCTCGCCATATTGAATTGTTCGTAGAGTACTTAACCTTCCTTGGGTCAAAATCTATGCTCACTTCTAGCTTTATATTCAGTTGGAACAATCTCATACACCCCAAACCAACTATTATACTTTTGCAAATGCTAATGGTTTCCAAGTTCATTGTAGATATCTTCTAATCATGCTTAATGGTACAGAGGGTTCCGCTGGGATACCTGCATATAACAAGACAAGATACCCCATGCATGAACCAAATTATTATGTAATATTTCTATACTGAAATTAACAAAAACCATCCTGCCTATGCATAATCCATCTTTTTGTAGAAGTCCATCATACTCCTTCAAAATACCTATCTACTGAGCTTGAATTGAAATAAACTTTGTATATAAGAAACCAGTAAAAGGCTACGAAGATTTGAAAGGGACAAGTGTCATGTTGTTTCAAGATATGATATGAATCATATGGCAGGTGTAAGATAAAGCATTAATACATTTGTCAAATGTATTTTGGTAGATAAGTTGTTCCTTATGGATTGTGTCTTGTGTATTGAAAATATAACAACTATTATTTGTAATTAAACCCTATCTACCATCAAGGATTTTCTTAATTATTTTAATAGCTAGGATAGAAAAGTAAGCACAAAGATATCTGTCTTTACTTGTGTGGCAAACTTTTTGGGTTTCTTTCAATGCTCCATGCCAACAAATCTCAATACCAAGTGTTTTCAATCTTGGAGTTCGAATTTGGTATCATCTCAAAATTTACACCGTTGTTATTTTCTGATCACCGCTTGCCTTTGTCTAAGTGATGTTCCCTTCTTATCAAAGGATGTTAGATTTTGTTGGAAAAGCATTCTTTTGGGCAATTTCCTCTTTGGTGGATGTTTGAACATATTTGAGATGGAGGTATTAACTTTTGTCGGAGGAAGCTCTTCCGTAACAAGATCGCTTCATTTTAAGTGTTTTCTTCCATTTCGCATGAGTCGCCTATTCCTCCATCTTTCTTCAAACCGAGTATAATGCTTTTCATATCTTCTTGGTTGCATGCATGGATGTGACATAATATATTGTTTTTATTTTCCTTTCTCGCCACCCAATCGGGATCTCTCACTTTATCTTGCTTGTATAATGGATTGTTGAATGTTTTCTTCAAGAACCCACCATCTGCATTTAATTCCTTTGGCAATGAATTTTTTTGTTTCTTATTATCACTTCACTTCCTACCATTTCTTGTTTCCTTTAGTTGAAAGAAAAAAAAGCTATATAATGGAAAGTGTCAATGTCCTTTGTATTCAGCATATTCATGGACAGTTTCGTTATGCAGATAGGTTTAGAATAGTTTTGTTCTAGTCCATGTTTGCATGGAGATAAATTTTTCCATGTTTACTTTTCAGCTTGATGTTAGATTTATTGCTTCTTGGTAGGGAAGTTTTCCTTTTCCTATAATTGCATGGGGGTGAAAGGTTTTCAAGTTTCCCTAAATTAGGTTTAAAGCACTCGTTCTTTTGTAAATTCTATTTCAAATTTATGTAGCCTTTTTATTAGGGCTCATAGCTTATGCCGTAGTAATATTATGGTGCAAATTATAAATTAATTAACAACTCGAGAGATGAGATAAATCGATCTAACTATTATCAAATCACTATGTTCACTGAAGATACCAAGCCTTGTACAACCCAAATCTCTATATCTTTCTAATGGAAACTATTTCTCCTCACTTATATATAGAAAACATAACAAAGCAGTTCATTTTTTGAAACATTGCTTTTCCTACACCATCGGGACCTTGCAGATCATGTCATATAGCAATTTATGGTGAGTCTTCCTTGCTTCGCTAGAGTCAGTAAGAACAAAAACACATCATCATAGTCATGCACTAGATGTTTCTCACTATTCAAGCTTTGATGATAAGAAAGGGCAAAAACATTCCCATTGTAGAAATATGAACATTAAATTAAATCCTACAAACAAGACTTGAAAATTCGAGGGCCAAGTCCTATATAGTTGTCACATATACTGGCATTTTGTGCAGGGATTTAATTGTTAGGAATGAAATTGAAAATATATATTAATATTAATGGAGGAGTCCCTCCTTTTGAATTGGCATATACATTTAGTTTTATTAACTTCCTATTTCATTTTTTTGCAGGATATTTGTGATTCTCTTTCTCTGACAGTAAAGAAAAGAGTGTTGTCTCTAAACGAACTTCAGGTGGGTTTCAGTACTAATTGAAGTATTTATTCAATTGTTCTATTTATTGCATGTTATGGAATACAAAATTATTGTAGATAGTTTTCATGGTATTTGGTTTGGATTGTTCCATTTATATTTGTAGTTGGCTCCAATATTTTTCCCGAAGTGATGTGTGGGGGCACGTGCCTTTGTCAATGACAAGATTCGTTATGTGTTGGGGGGCTCATTCCCCAATGAGGCCATTTCGAAGCGTCCCAAGTTGGACGTTAGACTGATCGACGACAAGGCTTTTAAAGTCAGTCTCATGCATACCTAAGAACATCTTGGTGGACTAACATACTTATTTTCCCTCTCCAGTTTAATATGGTGCAGACTAGAAACACAATTCCCCTCCCCACAATGGGATTGACATTAACTACGCCTCACTTGTAGAGGGAGGAAGAGTTTAAGCGTATTTAATGTGTTGTTAATGTTTTGCATTGTAGGCAACCGAAACCACCTAAAACAGTGATAGCCGAAATGATTAGAGATTACCTCCACCTGATGCCAACATCCCCAATTTTTCTCTCCAAAATCCAAACGATTGGAGATCATTCACGAGGCTTCTACTTGATTTATGATTCTAACAAAGATGCACTAAATATGAACCACCCCACAAATTGAGGAGAATGGGAATTCCAATCGAGGCATCTGCAACGACAAAATACAAGAAACGTCTGAAAGAAAATCGCACAAGCAAAAAGCAAGAAATTTGATTTTAAAAATAGCTTGAAGTGGTTAGACGTTTATAAGTGTTTTTTATTAGTTTTTTGAAATAAAATGTAACTCGCTCCAAATAATTCCATGTATGTATTGGGGTATATATCCGAAAGAGAATCAAAATTATCAAACACGTGTTCATTTTTTTGTTATCCAACAACTATGCTTTCCTAATTTCTTTATCATCATGTCTTCCATACAAATACCAATAGTTTTCGCTTCAAGTGTACATATTGATCTTATTGTTTTCCATTCTATTTACTTAACATAATAATCTGCAATTCATTTCAAATAAATGCATGTATATATCATGCGTAACATATGCAACACGAATCTAACTTTTCAACAAACGCGTTCAATTTTTTCTTTATACGATTGCTCGCTACTTTACGTGTAAACCAACAACAACGCATTTTTAATGTGTTCTTCATTATATCTTTCCTCTATACAATTACTCGCTTCTTTATGTAAACTAACAATGCATTTTTATGTGTTCTTCATAATATTTGCACACAAATACATATAGTTTTTAAATGTTGAGAAACAACCATGCAAATTTTAGTTGTTTTCAACCAAATATTTGTACATTATATCAATTTTTGCATATTGAATTGTTAAAGGGTTAGACTTCATGCTTGCGCTTTTAGAAAATATAAAATAATAAGGAAGCCAACTTTAAAGGTTCTCATTCTTTACAAATGCATGCTTTCCTAAGAACTCCATTTCATGATTGACTACCCTACAAGTTTACATTTTCCACCATATATTTGCAGAATTCCCACAATCTCGAGCATCTTTTAGTTGTCATGGAAATAACTTTGACACACAAAGGAATTTATCAATTGATTAAGGGTGGTTCCAATGTTGACCCCACATTTCAGATACTGCACTTGAGCTCTCTAAGGTCCATTCTCAACACGGGATCCCAACATCATGTTGACCTTTCAGATGGGATACATTTTCAGACAACACTTCTACCCTCCAAATTTACAAGTCGTGTAACCAAAAATCAATACAAGAAGGCTCCATCATGTGCTTACACAAATCCCTCATTAGAATGATCAAAAGTGAACTGTAAGCTTCATCTCTTGCTCAATTACCAATGTACATAAACTCCCTATATCAATTAAAATTTCTTTTTGTTTGTTTTTTCCATCCGTTGCTCAGTTCTAATTCTATCTTGTTTTTCTTTTCCATTGCAGCACCATTCTTATCATTGAAATGGATGTTGTTGTCGAAACACATTTGGTAATCGGTGCTCCAATCCGACTACCAACAAATGCTCTCAAACATAGTTAGTTGCCACAAACAGATGCAAGTGCAAACCAGGTTAACAAATATTTTGTGAGAACACCAACTAAAATAAGTGCTTTGAATACATCTATGCACATGTGGTCCGTAGAGGGTCGTGCCCTAGCAAAAACAACCCTTCACCAATATCACAACGTAAGGGAAATGGATCCATGTTTGGGTTTGATTTTGTTGATCAGGAAGGAGGGGAAATCCACATCACTTGTTTCAACGAGGCCGCGAAAGCATTCTATGAGTAGATTGAGAATGGGAAGCTATATACAATTTCCAATGGGAGGATTGGGAGGATTGCTGATGCAAAGCTATGTTACAACCATTTGAACAATGCTTTGGAGATTTTCCCAGTAACCTTCCTCAACCATATCTCCACTCATAGAAAATGAGGATACAATACCTTCCCATAACTTTCACTTCACCAAAATCAAGGACTTACCTACAAAGCGACCGAAGGTTCTACAGGGCTTGATTTGATTGGCATTTTTGTTATGATGTCACCATGCCGAACAATTCGTCGGTGTGTGACAAGTCTGAAACAAAGAGAAGAACACTACAATTAAAGGACATGTCGGGATTCAGTGTAAGTGTCACATTGTGGGGACAACACTTAGATGAGATAAGCAACGAACTTGAAGACATGCTTTCTATACCACCTCTTCCGGTCCTTGCCTTGAAAGCTTCCCGCGTCTCCAGTTTCAATGGAAGCTCAATTGACACTGTTTCAAGAACCAAATGTTACGTCAACCCTCTAATTTCATAAACAAATACACTTCATGGTGGGTTGATTTTGATGACTACTTCCTTCCACCGCCTCTATCACAAGCCAATTTCTGGGCCCTCCAAAAATCCTAACCTCTGTAATGATGATTTCGGAGGTACTAAATATGGGGAACATTGAGAGAAATGAATGGGCCATGGTTACTGTAGAAATCATGAATATCAGCATGGACAACTTTTTTTACAAGGCATGTCCTCTTCAAAAAGGTGACAAACAATGCAGGAAAAAGGTGAGAGAGAATGGTAATGTTCATGGTTATGTTTGAGTTGCAATGACAAGTTCAAAACTATGATTATAGATATGCACTCGAATCGATCTAAAGGACCCAACAGAGAACTTCAATCGATTACCACTTTTGATGAGACAATGAGTTAATCATGGGTGTTGCATTGCAATGACCTCCATAAATTGTCTATAGATGAAGATGCGACTAGTGAAATTAAAAGTAATGTCATCGACAACGAATCTTGCTTCACACTTTCACCGAAAAAAGAGACATATCATGGAAACAACAGTTGAAATGTGTCATCCTCGGTTCAAAGAAAGTGAAAAAGCAAGATAACTCCTCCATAACCTTTACGCAAGGATTTCCAACCCACCCGTCCCTTCAAACATTACACCCATGACTCATCCCATTCTATACTTTGAACTATCACTGCTATGTTTCTTATTTCATATCTATGTTTCACTTTTTTCCCTGCTTCAAAAGAAAACTATTGAATTCCCTTATACACTGACATACTATTGTCTCCTTCTATTATGCGGATTGCATAACAACTATCAATCACACACATTATCAATCAGTATGATAAATGTTTGTCCAACAAAACACCAACAAACAACCCATGCACAACTAACACAATAAACCCAAATTAAATACATACAACATGAACTATAAAATTAATTAACTATCAAAAATGGAATCCCAAGTAATCATGTATGAGTTTATAACAAGTTCGAAACGTAGAAACAACCTTCAAATTAAGTGGATCAATAATAATTATACCTCTAAATCAAATAACATATACCGTTCTAGCGTTAACATTGCATGAAACACATGCGATTGCTAGTATTTAATCTTTTTAATTCCAAAATTTAATTAAATTTTAATTTCTATTTATTTTAAATTTAGTTTTTGATCATTTTTAATTTTTACTTTTAATTTAATTTTATAATTATTTTCAATATTAAGCTTTAAATAATTTAAATTTTTATTAATTCTTTATTCTTGTGAATTTTTTAGCAATTTGTAATATTCTATTATTTTTTAATTTATAATTTTTATTTTTTAATTTAAATTTCTAATTTTTATTGAGTATAGTTTTTTATTAAAATTTATTTTTTAATTTTACCTAAAAATAAAAAATCAAGTAAATATATGAATTTTTTAAATTTTTTAGATTAGGTAAATATACAAAATTTTTATATTAGTTGTAAATTCTATTATTATTTTTTTACTATTTATTTATTTTATTGATAAAGAGGGTTGAAGGGACTTGTTCCCTATTTACATAAACAGAGGCCAAACCTTAAGTATTCAAAATGACAAAACAACCAAGTCACACCGCTATACTAACAAAAAACAAATATTTTATTCTATAAACTACTAACATGATCTGCAAGATTTTACATATCGAAGTCCACCGAGACATTGAGATTTTCCACAGACAGTACCATGGTCTATCCCGAGCTTCGGCAGATCGGAGTTCCCTGCACTTTGTTTTCTTTGAACTAGCCATCCCAGAGATACTCGAAGGCTTCACCTGGCGAGTCCTGCAACTCCATCCACTAGCTTCGACACCACTCTCCAAAGGAAAACCAAGTGCTTTCACATTTGGGAGCTAAATTCAAGCCCGACTCGCAGTTCTTATCCCTCATGAAAGCCACCAAATTCTTTGTAAATTCTAACGAAACCTCAAACGCTTCTCCAAATCAAGAAAGAACCAACAACAAAATCAAAGGACCCGAATTCCGTCACTGCCAAGACAGAAGATTGAAATTAGCCACCTCAAAGGGGAAATTCTCGCAGAAAGAGGGCCACACCAAAGGAGTGGCAAGATTAACAACCTTCACTTTTGAGGGATGAAGGATGAGAAAATTCTCGACGAAGATAGAGGCAATGCCATTGTTGACCCTTGACCACCCTTCCACATTCGTAAAGTCCTCCCCATAATCGATTTAACCGCCACTAAATCCTCAAAGACAGAGATACAATTTTTTTCAGTACAATCGGAGACCTTAGTTTGAAAGCCATCTCCCTCATATCGCACTACAAAGCAAGTCCCCGGGGCCCAAGGAGGATCCATCACAACAACAACGAAAATAAACAAAGGCCCCAACACAACTTGCTTTTAAGTAGATACCCTCTATCCTTCGCACGCAGAGAGAATTGTCGTCGCTACCACGACTGGGCGAATCCTTCGAGACAATCATTTCAAGGCCCTCCCATGCAGAGAAATTAAATTCCACTTTATCCAATTGATCTTGATTGATCCCTTTATTAGCCAACCAATCGAAGACACCGATTTCCTTCCCTATACACGTGCCTAATACTCCGGGTGCAATGAACTTAGATAGTTTCCATAATAATTTTTGAATACCCAGATTAAGCTTCCATGATAAGGCTCTTTTTTAATGATGACATTGATAATAACCAAAGAATCTCCTTCTATCTCCGCAGTTCTTGATATTAAGAGAGGTAAATAAGAGCATACCTTTGTAAGTGCTTTCGGTTGAACATAATTGCGCACGTGCCATCCTTGAGTTTATAGGAAGCCGCTTCCACCACCTTACCCGATGAATCGCAAACCAGAAACCCGCACTAAGCTCCGAGGATTGCCTTTGGCAGCCCCATCAAAATTAAGCTTAAATAAGCCAGGGGGATGGGGAGACCATTTGGAATTCCTCCTAGCCAAAGAAGAAGGAAGAGAAGATTTCAAAGCCCCATCCCTAGGTTTGATAATCTTAGGGCAATTCTTTTCTAACTCCCTATCATGCGAAGTAAAAGGAAAATATCTAGACCAATTTGAGGACACTACTTCAAAGATCGCTCCTTCCAACCTAAAAGGGACCATTTTCATATAGCTACTTTCTTCTCTAAAGATCCTTTTATTCATTTCCCACCAAATGTGCCATAGAAGAAGCACAAGGCTGCAAATCCAAATGGAAGAAAGAGCTCTAGAGTGATATTTAATAGGCCAAGCCAAAATGGCTTTAGGAAGGGAATATGGTTGTACTCCAAGGGAGGTTGAGTTTGGCACACATCCAATTCCAACATTTCATAGCAAAGGGGCAATGCAATAATAAATGATCCATATCTTCCTCTTTCTTCTCACACGATAACATCTAGTGGGACCTTGAAATCCAAAATTTATCCTCCTTTCCCGAGTAAGTATTTTCCTTGAAAGCCATCCAAGTGAAAAGGTCAGCCTTTGGAGGGCAAGAGGGCACCCAACAATCCTTCCAAATTCTGTTCTCAACAACAACCTCATAATGTAACAGAAGATAACCAAGATGCGAGGAGTAAGAACCCGAGGAAGCAACAATCCGCATAAATTCATCTTGTTGATTAGACAAGAGAATTTGTCTATCCTAGAGATCATAAATGAAATTATTTTTAAGATCCTCTGGAAAACCAAAATGATCTAGGTTTTTCCATTAAAACACAAAGGGAAGGTGATCAACGAATTGTCCATAGTTCAAGACGACAGACCCCAAGCTTTCTAAAGAAGGATCTTTTAATCCCCTTAAACTTAGGAATGTCACCAACTAGTAGAGAAACCATTCCAAGGGTCATCCCAAAAAGGGATTTTTCTCCATTCCCACCTCCACTCAACATTATACAAAAACAAAGATCTACAATCAAGCATAAAATTCCAGATATGGGAGCCCCTAGGAGGATTCACAATACAGAGGATAGATTCTGGAAGCGGGCCCCAAGTATTTCTTCTCGAACACTTGAATGAGATGATTGGCTTTGGGTTTGGAAATCGATTCCAAACCATCTCGACACCAATGGCCAAATTTTGTAAGCCAATATTAAGAATACATGCTCCACCAAGCTCTTTTGGGTGTAGCAAGAGTATCTCAACCGATAAGTGGAATTTTTCTTTCTCCAGAGAGACCTTGCCAAAGTAACTTTTTCAATAGAACCTTCAATTTCTCCTAACACTCTTGGGAATTTTAAGGACAAAGATCAAATACAAAAGAGAAGCACATAGAACAAACTTAATAAGAATCAATCTCCCAACTAGGGAGATCCATCTCCCTTTCTAAAAGTTTAATTTATCTTCCATAGAGGAGAGCAAATCCTTCCACATGTAAGCATTTCTGAACCTTTAAACAAGGGGATACCAAGATAATTTACCAAAGCTACCCTTTTTTAATATGAATATATTTAGAAATTGAGTTTCTAGATGCGGGGAGACATCAAGAAAAATACGCAGGATTTAAGGAGACTAACCTCTTGACTGACAAATAATGAGTAACCATCCAACGTAGCTTTTAATTCTTTAGCTTCACGAATGCTAGCCTTACCAAACAAAAAAGTATCATCCGCAAATCAAGGTGGGAGATAGGAGAAACCCTATCGGTAATTTTCAACCCCAAAAGTTTGCCTTCCACCATCTTTTTCCTCATAGACACTCGCCAAGATATTCAACAACCAAAATATACAGAAGGAAGACAGAGCCCCACTACCTAATACCTTGATTTCTCACAAAAACCCTCAAAGACTCCCATTAATCAAAATAGAGAAAGAAGGGCCGATATACAAATCAAGATCCAATCACACGTAAGCTTGGAGAAACCAATTTTTTTAGAGTTCTAATGAGAAACCTCCAGCTTAATCTTATCATAATCCTTACCGATATCAAGCTTTAATAGGATACCCGTAACATTATTCAAGAGAGGGAGTGAGTAAGCTCTTGGGACAAAATTACTCCATCGAAGATTGACTGCCAAGCATAAAACACGATTGTTCCCGGGAGATAAGAGGATCCAAAACTGCTTTCAATCTAAGAGCTATGGCCTTGGAAATAATTTTATATGAAGTATTACAAAGGAAACCACCCTAAAATCTGCAGAAGGAGGAGGGTCAAGCCGCTTTGGGGAAGAGGCAAATAAAGGTACTATTCAACATTTTGAGCACAAAACGAGATCTCCTCGAATCTTCCATCACCACCCAAACATCATAACCAACAATTTTCCAAAACTTCAAAAAATCACCGAGAAACCACCGGACCTGAGCCTTATTCTTTTCCATAGAGAAGATATTTTTAACTATTTATTAATTTATATTTATTTTTTTCAATTTTTTAATAATTTGTAATTTTGATTAATTTTTGTATTGTATAATTTTATTAAAAAAATTAGTTTTTGTTTTATTTTATTAATTAATTAATTTATTTATTTTTAATTTCTTATTTTTATTAATTTTATTTTTTGTCTTTTTTTTATTTTAATATTTAATTTTTAGTTTTTATTGATTTTAATTTTACTTTTGATTATTTTTAATTATTAATTTAATTTCTTAATTTGCATTAATTTTATTTTTAAATATTTTTTAATTCTAATTTCTTCTTTTTATTGATTATAGTTTTTAATTTTTAATTTTTAATATTTTTTAATTATTATTAATTCTTCATGTTTTTACTAATTTTAATTTTTGATTATTTATTTGTAACTTTTAATTTTAATATTTAATTTATATTACTTTTAATATATATATATATATATTTTTTAAATTTGATTTTTTAATAAAAATTAATAAGTAATAATAATGATTTCGTTATTTATATTATTAATAATTATAGTTTTTGTTAATTTCAGTTTTTAATTTTTTCATTTTAATTTCTAATTTTTATTAATTATAGTTTATAATTTCTTAATTTCTAATATTTTTTAAATTAATTTTAATTCTTAATTTTTAATAATTCTTAATTATTTACAAATTTTAATTTTGGATTTTTTAATTTAAATTTAAATTTATAATATTTTATTTTTACTTTTAATATATAATTTTAATTAATTTTTAACTTTATTTTATAATTTTCTTGAATTTTAATTTTATTCCTTATTAATAATGATAAATAAATAATAAAATTATTATTTTTATTCATTCATTTTTATTCATTCATTTTTATTAATTTTTAATTTTAATTAATTATTAATTATTTTTTAAAACTAATTAACAGGGGTATCGGCATAATATCACCAAAGGTGATATTGCTAGTTTAGAAAATGCTTTTGAGATCAATTATGTATAGTTTTTTACCGATGCATTTTGAATCATTATTCATGCTTTATCATTAGGATAATCAAGTGTAATATTTTAATATTATCTTTTAAAAATACAAAATAATGTTATTTATACACTTCTCAATAAAATAAATTAAAAATAAATTTATTTATTTAATTGTATGAATATCAATATATTTTGTATTTAAATCCACATAAAAATAATAGTCATAATTTTTTTGATGAAAAGGGATCTTATATTATATTAATGCAATACGATACAAGAAATATTTCAACAAAAAGTGGGTGGTATGAGAGCATGCCCCAAAACCACAAACAAAGCTAGGTCGAGCCTAGAATAACAAGAGTCAAACTAGGCCGAGCCTAGGAGAGTACAAAAAAAAACATCGCCTAAAAACATTAAAAAAGCACTATCAAGCAGCAACAACAAACATGCCCAAGGTAGGCGGATCTTGATCATCTAGCCACCCCAAACCAGGCAAGTCCTCACAAGATCTCAAGCTCCCATCCAAAGAGCAATTTATTCCTTCGGTTTGCTTCCACATGCGTAGGAATGGCGAGGCCGAGGCGAGGAACTTTTCGATGGTGGCAGGGTGGTGGTGGGTGTCAGCGTCCATTACGAAGCAATGACACAAGGAGAGCCCCACCCATGTTAGCGAGGTGGCAAGCCCTAGCTCGCCGGTGAGATGATGAATGCAACGGAGAGCCTTGGCCACGGTGGTGAGATGATGAGTAACTATGATAATGTAATGGCCTCTGGGAGTGGCGGGTGTGACTGAAAGCATGACGTTGAGATCGGCTACGTCGACCACCATAGGCGGAAGGCAAGGAGTGCATGGTGGGAGATGGATGCACTCGGAAACACCGCACGGGGCTTCCCCAGTGGCGCAACAGGGTCTGGAGGTGATCCACCTCCAGCGCCACCTTGTTTTCCTAGAACTTGAATCTGCAGAAGCACATTAGAGATCACCATAGATTTATTATAAATCAAGAAAGATTGATCAACTACATAATTAACAAAGAAAAAATCATTTCTTTCTTTCCATATCCAAAACAGAATCTCCCCTCTGAAAACATGCCAAATATGGGTGAACATAGGCAGAAGTTTGGGATTATTTCTAAATAGGATATCTTTGCCAAGTGATACAAAGGGGGGGTCATGAAGGAAAAAAATGAATGGATCCAGTTCTAGGCAATTTGAGCTTTGGGACAGAACCTGAATACATGTAAAAGCATTTCCAAATGTCCACAGAAGGGGCATTTGGGAGCCGGGATCCCAATTAGAACAAGATGAGCCCTGATAGGAAGGCCTTGGTGTAGAATACACCAAAGGAAATGAGAAATTTTGGGCTCCACACATATAGTCCAAATAGTTTCAAATTACCTACCCTGTGTGATTGCAGAGTGGAGTGAGTTCCCAATGAGTATTAAGTTTTTTTCCGCCATGGGCAAACGAGTATATAGTCATATTTTAAATATACAACTTATACACAATAATTATTTTAAAAAAGTGTGTTACAATTAAAATCATGAAAATGTGTAAATGAAAGTCAAATTTAACTTATTATCCTTATTTTAAAAAAATTGACATATTAAATTTCCCAACAATTATACGCGTCGATTAATCATGATTAATTTTGGGTTTCGATGATTTTATTAAAAGAAAATAAGGTAAGGAAAGGGGCTAGTGTTTCTAACCACCCTACCGCTTAGAGCTCCAGAATGCCATATGTATCAAACATACATATGATTATATAGATTAGAATATGCACATTTGAAACAAGTAGGTTTTTTCTTTCTTTTTACTTAGCATCTATATTACAAACTCCCTCAATTTTACCTAAATATTTCACATAAATTAAAAGTTGAGATTACGTACTAGGTTGTTGGAAATAGAATAACAATTGACTTTAAATTTACATGAACAACGGTTTCTTGTTTTTAGCTTTAAAATAGTTGCAATTATATATATATATATATATATATATATATATATATAATATGTTTTTATATAATATACATAAAAACATATTAATATATATAAATATTTATTAGTATGTTTAAAAATCCTAAAGTTGTTTTCTCGATCCGATTTTTGGGCTCACCTTTTTTCGCTCCTTTTCGGTCTTCAATCTTCTTCCTTCAATTGCGCCATCGCTTCTGCCCAGCTGAACTTAGGTGCTTCGCACCTGCCTCACTAGGCTCCTCCCTCCATGGGAGTAAAGATGAGGCATTCTCCTTAAGGAGGAAAATGTGCCTATCATCAACATCAAGGATGATGACATCAATGCCTCTATTCATATTCTTTCGTAATATGCGTTAATTTACAAGTTCGTGGGTTTTTGGCCCAAGGCTCCCGATTTTCTCAACTGGTTGAAAAGAATTGGAACATATCCTCCTTAAACAAGTAAAACTTCTCCTCATGGTTTATGTAGACACAAAATCATGCACTTTAGACATTATTTATTCTAGTTTCATACTACTATTTAGAAGGTTCTTAAGTGAAGAAAGTACTAATTAACCCTTGTCTTTTGGCCATCTTGTTTTACTTTATTTCTTCACTACCCACCTCTTTGCACTCATATACCTTGTCAACTTCTATCATCTCACATTATTTTAGCCTCGAATATAGCACTGAGTTAGTACTGGGGCACCGTGACCACCTTGGTCCCACTAGGCGCCCAGGTCCCTTTTGCACTTTCCCACCATCTTTTGGGCTCTTTCTAGTTGTTTTACCTTCTTATCTTTTTGCTGGTTGGCCATTTCAAGGCTAATTTTGATATTAGATCAAGAGAGCCCTATAAATATAAATTTATGAGGGACCTAAAATCACCACTACTATCACTCATCTAGATTTGCATCCATTTAATGTATTCGAAGATCACTTGCATCCACATAGCTCCATCGTAAGGTACAAGGCTAGGACATCTACATCACACTTCATAGGGGAAGGGATTCTATTATATTCCACGCACACATTCTATTAGATTTTCTACATTTAGTTATTGCTCTCTACTTCACAAAGTGTGATTGCACAAGAAAACCTAGGGTTCATTATGCACACACTCACCAAAACTACATTTGGGTCCGAAATGTAGTGCAACGCCGCTTAGTAAGCCCACTTATGTGATAGCCGAGGTCAGTCTGACCCATTCATTTGCATTTTAATTTTTTAGGGATTGATGCTTGTTTAGGGTTTTGTAGGTCTTTCTATTCATATTGATCATCGACAACATCCATTATATGAAAACGAATCGATGCAACACACAATGAGGGTTTAGGACCACCTCCCATCCTTGTGAGATTCAGGCCAGAGTTTTTACACAGACTAGGGTGCCCATTTTGCAAACTAGTGCACCCACAGCACCCCAGTCCCTCTCCAGGTGCTCCACTCTAACTAGATCCTCCATATCCATCCTTTTCGGGACTTCGCATAGTTGTTCATGCTTCCAAATTTTCCAGCTTACCACCGCAACACCGTCCTATGAGCATCTTCTATTCAGCTGAGTTCTTTCCTCTTCCTTCTTGCATATTAGGTTTAACATTTTTCTTTACATAGTTTTTTAGATCATTTACATACTTCTTTTTTAGCATTTATTTACTTTGTTACATTGCTCATAGCTTAGATTAACTATCCCCACATACTACTTTATTAGTAAATTTTAGTTAATCATTTTGGTGAACCCGAATTGATCATTCACTTTACAAATTCTTCATTCATCGGCATCCTAAGGTTAAGTAATCATGAGTATCTCAATCAATGATTATTTACTTTAAAATCCCGATTTATTGCATGCGAGTCCAAAATTTTCCTCTTACTACTCGTATTCATGCCGACATGCATCCCGAATCGCTTTATCAAGTCTTTATTGATGCATTCTCTTCACACCTAGTTTTCAAGTCTAATCTTCCCACCGATGTTCACACTTTTGATAATGATCCACCACTGTATATCATATCTCGCATTCATAACGTAGCTGTCAAGCGTACTTTGATTGATAACGGATCTGAACTTAACTTGTGTCCTATGTCATTCCTTAAGGTCTTAGGTCTTACCTCATGATGTCAGTCCATCTAGTATTTCACTACGTGCTTATGATGGTTATGTCCATCCTTTTCTCGGTCATGTTGCATTGCGCATATCACAGTTGGTCCAAATACTATCCACATTATCTTTTTTGTGGATGAACTCCGAGTATCCTACAACTCGTCTTTTGGGAAGGTCATGGCTTTATGCCGTGCAAGTTGTCGCCTCTATTATACATAATTGTGTCAAATTCTTACATGACAAGATGGATTATATCATTTTTCGTGACCGCAATCCATTCTAGTATTGCGACTGGGTTCCTAATACTAGTCTTCCTATTCCACACACAAATATCACAGACAAGCCCCAACCTAGCGAAGAACCACCTCACTTACCACCACTTAATGGTACCATTTGTGTGATAGATGTCATTTCTTCTGTGCCACATGCTACTACTACTGCTATGATTCCTTATCAGGTGCCTGTCTAATCCATGGACATCACTCTATCACATACACCTTCACATGTACCATCTCCCTTAGCATGCCCACCATTTACTTACACACTTTTCATGAATAATTCATACTAGGAACACATTCCATTTGATCCTACATGCAATGACACTATATGTACACATGAGGGTCTAGATCGCTTAGGGTTTTCTTTTGAGGACCTCTATCCTACATCACATGTTCCTCATCTTTATTATGGCTTTGTTCATATCACTGTTGCTTATGGTTTGCGTGTCTTTCATCTTATAGTCTATCTATCGCGTACTCCTCTCTCGTCATCACTTACATTAGGACAATCATGGCTTGATTATATTGGGGTACACTAGATCCGGATCATATAGATATTTCCTTTCCTATGCCTTTTGGATGTGTTTTCCTCTGCAATAGCTCTTTCCTAGGATACACACCAAATCTCACTAAGTGGCACACATGGTTTCCCACTTCCTCCATTCATTGATGAGGAGTATGATATGGATAGGTATAATTCACACCTCAATGGTTCATTATGTGATCCACCCGATACTAAATTTCTTATCAAGTTACTTGATGCTTACCCATTTGACTATGAACCTGAGAGCAATGATCTTCTAGATGACATTACATGATAGCCTAGTTCACCATGCATACATTGGGGGCAAAGTATTCACATCTCCCCATTCACCACCATAGACACATTTCTTCTTATCATTTACATCCTTACATCACACTATATCACACTCTTTGTATTTTTACATACTTCATCTTAGTATCATCTCATCTCGGGCATTGATATACATACATTTCTTTGTCATACACCTTCATCACCACATAACGGACCTTCATTCTTCATTGTTAGTAGTCGAGTTCAATTCATGACATGGGGGCATAACACATAATATCCTAGTCACTCATCATAACATTCATACATATATCATCCTTGCATTTTCATATAGGCATTTTGAGCACACGTTCTAAAGCATCGACCACTACCCGATCACACACTCTGGTGCTTTGGTTCACACTTGATCATTAAGGGCTTACTACACATGAACCCCACACACTGTACTTATTCATACATTACGCTTCATACACCATACATTATACATTCAGTCTACAACATTTTGACATTTGTGCATTTATACAACATACATCATACTAGTCACCATTATATCTACACCATTTTCTATGTGTCTTACATCCTACGCTACTTATCTTACATACTTTGCATTATTTATTACTTACATGCCATACATATTCCATCACACATTTTTCACATATATTCTACATACTATACTAATATTCATCCTATATGAGTCTAGCATTACATCATCCTACATACTACATTACTAGTCCATCTACATACATGTCATTTTACACATTCTACACCTCTTGCATTTACATTCTACATATCGCGTATTCACACATTCTATTCACCTTGCATTTTACACATTCTACACATCTTGCATTTGCATTCTACACATAGTGTATTTACACATTATCATCATCACCTAGTCGTATTTCATCATTACATTGTCTTCTACGCACCGCACTCACCACCCTATGACACACTTTAGTTCTTTGTCCATACTGATCATCGAAGGTTTACAAATCAAATAGACCTTACACATTTACTAGTCGACCTTTCATCATGTGACATTTCAAGACTAGTCAGCATACACTTTAGGATAAATCGTCACTTATTCTATAGTTTTGTAGTGGTATACACCTTAGATTACATCAGCACTCTTCCTTATCATCTGGTAGTGATGTACACTTAGGGCTAAATCATCACTCATGCATTCATCTCATAGTGATATATGCTTAGGCTAAATAATCACTTATAAATTCATCTTGTCATCATATACACTTCGACTATAGGCTTGGTGCATACATCTCTTTCATATGTCACATATCATTATTACCATGCAAACACATTCATCATAGCGCATTAAACACAATACACACTTCAACCATTTCCCATGACGCACTCTTGTTTACGATTCATTCTTGAATACCGAGAGGGAAAACTAAATGAACCTCAATGCATATACTTCCATTCATTTAGGGGCCACGTGACCCTCAGTGTGCATGTGTTGTTTTTAAACTAGTGCTAATATGAATAAAAGACTAACACCTAAATAGCCTTAATTAGTAAGAGTTAAACAAACTACTTAGCACCATCATGATAAGAATTAAACAAGGGTTAGATGCTAAACATTCATCAATAAAACTTTGAAAATAACAATGTTAAGTATCTAAATTCTCTATTCTCTAACAAAAATAAAATGAATGGACCTATGTAGGCTCCATGGCTATAAAAAAGCATTTGTCTTTGGTGTTCCAAGAGCCTAGAACAAGGGCTTGTCAAGTTGGGCTCAAGACCTTTTGACACCTCCCATATGACCTAAACACTTAGGAAAGAGGATTAACTCTTCAAGATGATGAACTCTCAAGAAAACAAAAGCCAAGCTCTTAGTCTATTTTGCTATATGCTTTGCATTTACTTTTTCAAGAAGTTTAGGTGTAGGTATAAAGGTAGAAGGAGGGCTCTTTAGATAGCCTAATGGATAAATGAAACACTTCATCCCTTTGTATGTGGGATAAAGGTAAAACATGATTAGGAATGGATAAGGTTGCTTTATAAAAGGTAACCTTACTTTAGAAGGGCTTAATTTATGCTTAGCAAGTCATGGGAGTTGGGGGGTGTTTTAATTAATCAAAGGTGATTAACTAATAGGTAGATGTAAGCTTATAGAAGCTAATTAGAGGAATATTAGTACAATTTAGGCTATTAGAAGGTGATTAAATCAATTAAATATTGATTTATTGGTTAAATGGAAGGGAAAGCTAATTAATTAGTCTAGTAAGAAGGGGTGATTTATTAGTGAAAGGTCATTAATTACGGTATTTGTTGGATATGTGACTTAATTAATTAGCTTAGTGTAATTAATTAATGATGATAAGAGGGAATATGAGCGCTTATTAACGATATGTCACCAATTTGCAAGAAGGGGGATAATTAGCACAATTTATGTATTTAAATTGCTCAGGTGTAATTATGGGTGTCTACACCTTATCACTCCATTTTGCATTCCATTCCATCCATCCATAACATTCGTATATTATGGTTCCTCTTACTCTTGCTAACTTGTGCTTGTTCATGGTCACCACTAGACCAAGCTACTTAGATTGCTTGTATGTAATTTATCTATATCATCTACACATGCAAATTCACACATTTTTCTAGTTTTGATCACAAATACATGTCTCGCACACAACATGGATGCTCACCTTCTACCCTTCCCGCATTGGTCATTGGGAGCATCCACATTCATCTCTCACATGTGCTATTATTTCATTATGTACTTAGCACTTTGCATTACTTGGTTACAAACGCTTTTGACATACTAGTTATCTTTCTAACATGCTAACAGGTGCTTCATGTGCAACATTTGTTATCAAAGGATATTTAATTCCATACTTGTTTGTTACATTATTTGTCTTTGTTTTCTTTTTTTATACGGGCTTTACACTATGTTTGGTGTGCACACTTGTTTGTGTTTATGGCCATGATGGCTTTGCATGTCTTGCGACATCATGAGTGATGTCCCATGTTTACAATCCACTTTGTATGGATTACTTGGTCCTATTATGTGTTTAATACATTGCTTGGTAGCTTTTACACTTTTTACGTAACTTATTGTTTTCTACATGCATGCTTGTTTCACACTAACACTTTTTTTTGGCTAGCCTTCTTTTTGTGCATGCCTTGGCTTTTGTCAAGCACTTTCTAGGATACAATTCATGTGATTGGTCCTATTTTGTGGCCGCATTATCTTATCATCAATGTCGCATGCGCCTCAAAGAGGGGGTATCATTTAGATATTTTTACATACTAACACATAAATTCTACACTGCTTTTGGTTCAATTATATACAATGAGTGGGTTTAGACCAGTCTACGAACCCCATACATAGTGAATTTTATAGGACATGGTGTCCTTAGCATTCGGGAAGCAATTACTGAGCTTGGAGGTTACAATGGGTGTACCTCTCTACACTACTTTGGTCGCAGTGGCATCTGATCACCCAAAAACTAGGATAGTACATACATCTCTTCACAAACATTTAGGGAAGTAGTTAGATCTTGGAGGACACAGAGCATTTCCTCCCTACACTTCGGCCTATAGCATCGATTGCCCAAAAATACCTAGAAGTAAAGGATATCCTTCTACACTCTTTGTCTCAACATGGATCAAGTGCACATGCTCTATTTACAATTTTTCATTTGCATATTTACATTTAGATACATATGCATGTGTCTTTTACATTACATTTTTACACATACATACATACATACATATTTGACTACTTGATCATTTTCTCCTTGCAGTCCGGTCATATGAGAAATAAGTAGTCAAAAGGGGGAAACAACAACAATAACAACGTCAACAAAAACACCTCGCGACATCACATACTATACTAACCTTACGTGTGGTATATCATATATCAAAAAAGCATTACACACGTGTTCTGCCCTAGGTTCACTCTCATCACTTTTTCTTTGCGCATTTTTCATCTTTAGTTTCCATGCTCCATCTTTTTTTCGCTCCACAATTTTTCTAGTCCATCAACACGCTTTCTTCTATAATATCCATGGACATTAGGTACACATCTCTATCTACTTTATGTTACCTGAGCTTTCCGCTCACCAACATAAATTGGGAGAAAATGCGACACAAAATCATGCACTTTAGACATTATTTATCCCGGTTTAATACTACTCTTTAGAAGTTTATTGAGTGAATAAAGTACTAATCAACCCCATTTTTGGCCATCTTGTTTTACTTTATTTCATCATTACCAACCTCTTGCACCTATATGCCTAGTCAACTTCTTTCATCCTAGGTTATTTTATCCTCAATTGGGGTGCCTTGGTCCTACCAGGGGTGCCCCCGTCCCTTTTGCACTTTCCAACCATATTTTGGGTTCTTTCTAGTTGTTTTACCTTCTTAT
Source organism: Taxus wallichiana var. yunnanensis (assembly GCA_018340775.1). Classification (NCBI taxonomy): domain Eukaryota; kingdom Viridiplantae; phylum Streptophyta; class Pinopsida; order Cupressales; family Taxaceae; genus Taxus; species Taxus wallichiana. The sequence continues at coordinate 434,151,742 of CM031241.1, read as the reverse complement.
CGTTTTAGTGGTCGACCATTTTGGGGTTAGTTATGAGATTAGATCAAGAGAATCCTATAACTATAAAGTTTTGAAACCATAATGAGGGACCTAACATCATTCAATACTATCACTCATCTAGAGTTGTATCCATCTATTGTATTTGGAGACCACTTGCATCCACATAGCTCCATCACAAGGCACAAGGCTAGGACATCTACATCACACTTCATAGGGGGAGGGATTCTATTCTATTCCATGCACACATTCTATTACATTTTCTACATTTAGTTATTAGTCGCTACTTCACAAATTGTGACTGGAATGAGAGCATCTAGGGAACATTATGCACACAATCACCATAACTACATTTGGGTCTGAAATGTAGTGCAACGCTCAATTAGTAAGCCCACTATTGTGGCAGCTGAGGTCAGTTCAACCCATTCATTTGCATTTTTATTTTTAGGGATTGATGCTTGTTTAGGGTTTTGTAGGTATTTCTATTCATCTTGGATCATTGGTGACATCCGTTACAAGAAAGAAAATCTGATGCGACACATAGTGAGGGTTTTAGACCACTTCCTAACCCTGTGAGATTCATTTTTACATCTTTTACATAGACCAGGGCACCCAATTTGCGAGACCTGTAGCACCCGTAGGTGCCTTAGTGCACTCTCTAGGCACTCCAATATAGCTAGATCCTCCATATCCATCCTTTTTGGGACTTCAGTATAGTCGTTCATGCTTCCATATTTTCAAGTCACCACCGCGACATTGTCCTAAGAGCATGTTCTATTCAACCAAGTTCTTTGCTCTTCCTTCCTTCGCACATTAGGTTTAGCATTTTCCTTTACATCATTATTTAGATCATTTACATACTTATTTGCTATATTTATTTTTAATTTATCATAGATGTTCATAGCTTATATTAACTATCCCCACATACTACTTTATTATTCAATTTTAGTTAATCAATTTCTTTCAAGTTACTTTGAAGCTTCTTCGACCAATGATGATGCCTTCATCTCGGCCCTTGGTTTAAGGGGATGATAGGCATTTTATAAAACAATGGGTCAAAAATTTCAAACCCGAGTCTTGAAAAATTAAATAAAGTTCATGTTTGGATAAGCCTCTATGGGATTCATATGGAGCTCTAAAATGAAAACACATTCATCCACGTTAGAAATTCCTTGGCAATTATATATGGATTCTTGAATGATCTACTAAATCCAAGATCCTAGCATGTCTATGCAAGAATATGCATAATTCTTGACAAAGCGCAGCCTCTCCCAAGCTCCATATGTTTTAAATCTAAAACCAAGGAATGGTCTCAGGACCTGGATTATGAAAATGTTCCTTTTCGATGCCGAAAATGTCACAAACATGGAAATTTTGTTCGTAAATGCCTGAAGATGAAGAACCTTGAAAATAAGAATAATGAGGGATTTTCTAAACCAAAAATAAAAAGAAACTAACTACTGCAAATAAAATTTGGAATAAGAATGTGCAAAAATAAAAATTAGTGGATCAAAATATTCCTCTGCAAAATGGATTTGAAGCCCTTGAAAATGAAGAAGAAAACCTTAATTAAAAAGATCATAAACCTAAGCACACTAATCAAAATCGTGAACTTGATCGATAGATTGATAAATTCAGGAATCTGAACCAAAAATTGAGGAAGAACTCCAAATTGATGATGTATCCCTTGATAATCTCAAATCACTATTGGATAATTAAGATTAAAGTAAAATAGAGTAATCATAAAATTTAATAAAATTAATAAGAATTGGCAAAAACAAACTTGAAGACCCCTTTCTCCAATTCTTGGATTTTTGAAGCTCAAATCAAAATTAGAAAGGAAATAAAAATAAATTCGGAAATGCTCCATAGTAAATTCAAAGCGTAAAAGAAAATCAATCCCGTTTGGAAGCATATAATGAAAAATAATGAAAAAGAAAGAGGGAATTCCACTCAAAATGGTAAGAAATCCCCAATAAGGTCAAGTACCTATAGTATTAATGGGTCAAAACATAATTAATGATGATTACAATTTACATCTTGGAATTTATGGGGAAAAACACCCAACACAAACAAAGGTTTCTACAACTTTGTATAGAAAAGGAAAAACTTGATATCCTTCTTCTTCATGAGACTAAAATGGATTTGAATTTTTTTTTCTTCAGTGTGTGTGTGAGGGTGTGTGTGTGTGTTTGTATGTGTGTGTGTGTGTGTGTGTGTGTGTGTGTGTGTGTGTGTGTGTGTGTGTGTGTGTGTGTGTGTGTGTGTGTGTGTGTGTGCATGAGTTCTTGTGTGCATGTGTGTGTAATTACGTGCATTCTTGCATGCGTTGGTGTGTGCATGTGCAGGTGTGGGTGTGGAGGTGTGTGCATGTATGTGTGTGTATCCATGTATGTTTGTGTGTGTCTCTGGGGTGTTTATGTGTGTCTGTTTGATTTAACAAAAATAGATTTATGTTATTAAACCTTTATTGTAGAGTAATCGAATGTAAGCTATGATATACAATTACTAAGTACAATATGACACAAGTAATAAGAAAGAAAAGTAAAAATGCCTAAGCAAGAGATATAAGAAAGACGACTTAGTTGATTTGTGCTTGATCCTGAAGTGTTTTGAAAAGGGAAAATTGTTGAATAGTAGGTGAACTATGTCATCGTTGCTTAGGATAAATTCGAGCTCACGGATGATGCTCAACATGGGCGTCCACGGATGGACAGTGTGCCCGGGCATTGGAGACTACTATTGGGTTCCCGTGATCGTAATCGGTATGAATGTAATTCATACAATGTCACACAAGTGTCACAAATATTCCATGTTGATCACCTATGTTCCTCTATTTGATCGCTAAGGGTACCTCAGAACCTAAAAATATATATCAACCGCAAAACCCACAATACCACATCAAATCCAAAAATAAAGATGCAATATGGGGATTCAAACTAACCCCGACGGTCACCTCGAGAGTGAACTCACAACTGAGTGTTTCACTACATCTCAGACTCCATGTATTTCTTGTGAGTGTGTGTAGAAATCGTTCCCTAGGATGCCCTTGTGTAAGTGCACTTGATAATAGACTATATATATAATGTACCAATGTATAGCATGTTTAGATGGAATAAAGAAATCCCCTTCCTATGCAAAGTGTATGCAAAAAAAAAGTAGTCCCTTATCCCTTGATTGAATGTCAAATAGATGATTTAGGTACCTTTTGAGTGCAAGCTTAGGTGATAGTAATTATTATTAGTGTAGGATATTCTTTTCCTTGTATTTTTTATTTACCTAGAGCTTTCCTACGCCCATGGGATATGCTTGCTTAGTTGTAGCAGTTGTGTTGAGTTAGCTTACCAATTCTATTGAGTTAGCCTACTAGTTGTGTGGAGTCAACTCTAATTCTAGTATCATTTAGTGAGAGTATTCCCCACTCGATCTAGGTGGATGTTACAAATTCACCTTCTATATGTACATGAATTGCATTAGTTTATCCTATGGAATATGGAGAATATAAAGGATTGAGTTGATTTGGAGCCATCATTGCCTTGTGAGTTCATGATCATACTTTGCATCTTATTATTATTTATTTCAATTACGTAATTTCTCGTGCATTCATTTTTCATTAGAGATCCTCCTAAACTCTAATATGGTATTAGAGAAATTCGGTGATACGTTTTCCATTACCGATTTATTTTTGGTTTTCAAATAATTCTTTTGTGAAACTAACAGGTTCATGTGAAAATAGATAGACACCGTATTAGTTCTTTACGGTTGTGATATTTGGGTGTTTTCTTGTATTTTTGGTTTTCTTGGTTTGTGGGAATATAGCCTATTTATAGGCTTATGAGGTTTACAGAGTTAGCGTACTACATATATAGTCTTAGAGATTGTTTATTGTATGTTTCTAAGTTGTTTTGTAGACCCTTTAACATTATTATAGGCTATTTGGAAGAGTTATACGGCTCTCACAAGTGTGTTACAAACCTCTGAAGGTGTTTTGACATCCCACATAGTTACTAATGTTGATTACCGGGTGCATCTAGGCTTGATCTATTCTCACCCTTGCACATCCGTTTGGTTAAGTTCTCACCCTTGCAACTCAAGTTGATTTAGAAATATGTTCTCACCTTTGCATGTTTTCTAACTTTTCCTTGCTCCAGTGAAGGTTTCCAAATGGCCCATACACGCATTGCAGATCTGATTTAGTCACTATTATTTGGAGTCATGTGGAAGAGCTATTCACTATACTCGAGATCTCAAAATTTTAGGGCCGTAACATGTGTTCAAAAATAATTCGCCTTGACCTAAGGGCCTCGCGTAATAGGCTTCCGCATGTGTAGGGTGACTAACGCCAACCCCCTTCATCCGAAAGCGTGTTTTTCTATTTGGTCATGCATGATGCATGCAAATCAAAGGTGCTTTAGCTTGGGCTCATCAAAACATCCTCCTTTTTCTAAAACTATATTTTAGTGAAAAAAGTGCATTTCATGTTTAGTGCAACTTCATTTAAAATAAGGCTTATTTATGGGATATAATTATCGCAAAACTTTTGATTGGTAGCTCGATATCAAGTATTGTTTTTGTACAAAAGTTAAATGTTTTATATTTCCCAAATAATTGAACCTATTTATTTTTTTAAACACACTACTTTATAAAGTGCCACATTCTTGAGGGGTTCTTGCAAAAATCTATGGGGACTTGTACTTTTCACACTAAGTTATAAAGTGTCATCTCGGGATAATTTTAAGGGTTTATTTACATTATAGAGATTCAACATTCTATTGTTATGCTTGAATATGAGAACTTTATGTCTTGGAAGGAAGGAATTATCAAACACTCGTACTATGCACAATTTTTCCCCTACCTCCACAAAGTTGTCATTCCCGAGCCTAATGAGCTTGCATGATAGAAATAGGGGCATTTTAACCACAATGATGATGTCTATGACCTTCTTAGTCTTACTATTTATAAGGATTAATTGTGTTAATTCTAGCACACCGAGTTCCATTTCACCGCCTAGACTATTATTTGAAAGTTGTATGGTGGCCTTGTTTCACGATCTGAGAGCGACACTTCCCTAGACCACTCCAAAGGTGCTCCATAAATTCTTCCCCTTCTCACATTCCTTTTATTGTTGAGTGTTCTTCTACACTTGTTGCTACCGATGAGTCCCATGTTGACCATTCACCACAGGATCTTGCTATTTAGAAAAATATCCCTAATTTTCCCTCCACAGAGCTCATTGTCATCCATGTTCATGCTTCCATTCACCCTCCACAATAGTGTTCTATTGGATAACTTTCCTCCGAGATATATGTGACCATTTCCTTTCATGCTCCATTGCATCTTGATTTCTCGATTAACAACACTCCACATACACTATTTGCTACCTTTGAGTGCATCGTTGCTTCATCTTAGACATCTAGCAACTTGTTGTTGTGCAAATGTGTAACATGGAAATTGACAATTTCAACACGACAACGATACCCCAATGTTAAGTTTTTCAAATCCCATCATTCCAAGACACCTCCTGTCTATACAAATCAATCGAAATGACCTAATAACTAATTATATGTCATCCCCTAGGTGATTTAGATAATTCTATTCATTCCCCTATGTGATTTTAGGGATTTCCGAAAAGATACTACTTTACTCGGGCAAAGATTGGGAAGGGCTATCGTTGGCCTTCCCAAGATCGGACCAATCCCTCGGAGCAGAACGAAAGGGTAAAATTTAACATGGAGGTGAATCAAGACCTTAAAACATCATGGAAATTATTTTGGAAGGTTTTTGGAAGTTTTGAGAAACTTGGAGCAGCTTTGAGAAAAATTAGGGTTCATGCAAGCCTAGGTAGTACACATGCCTAAAACAAGCTGTTGGGCTTCATAAGTGTTATCCAAAATAAGCCCATGCTTGTTTTGGCTAACTTGCCTTCATTCTTATTTTTACTATAGGAATTTTTTTTTAAACTTAAAGCACTTAAAAGTTCATGGAGATGGCTTCATCGGATAGGAATTTATTTCCCCTTACCGTAAAGGTAAAGAAGTCCTCCTAACTCCTTGTAGTTTTTAGCTATGGCTCTAATGGAGTTTACTGGTGAAAATTTACCATGGGCGGGTCTCGCAAAGCTAAGGAAGAAATTTTTTCCAAAGGAGATTGCGGGTTGGTGGAAAGAGGAATACTTTTGATAATTAGTCCTTTTGGCTAAGAGGGCACAAAGGTGATTTTTCGCCCGCAAGCCCGTAAAGGTGCAAAGGAAGAAAATTTTCCTAAGTTCCGAGGAGGACACATGGCCGCATATTAAGCAAAGTGAGAAGGCGGAGGATCAGAGGGAATTTGGAACTTAACCCTTTTTCATTCCAAGGGGAAAAATTCACAAGGTGACCAACACTTCGCCAGAGACCAAATGTTAAAGTCAAAGTAGGAAGCGGGGTCATGGGGTGGAGGTATTTCAAACTTTAACATTTTTTGTGCTTTTAGCGTAAAAGTGATCTTTGGACCTGCGAAGCCCTTTTAACGCCATGTGGCACTTTGCCCCTACAGGCAGCAGGTTTTTTGAGACTTTTTGTAAATTTTGCAAAAAGGGAAAAAGGGAAAGGTTGAGCCATGCGACCCGCTTTTCACCATTTTTGCCCTAATTTGGTCATGCAAAATTTCAAAAGGTCATATCTTTCGATCCAAGTGGTTGAAATTCATCAAATTTGATGCCATTGGAAAGCTATCAATGCACTCTACGCCATGGGATATTCAAATTTGATTTTTTGGTCAAGTTATGTGGAGAAAATTGAGAAAATGTCTCTAGACGGAAAAATGTAGAACCGACCAACCACCAAAATTGATGAAGTATGGCGTCCGTTTCTTCTCCAGCATGGCCGAATGCATTGAAAGGTGGATTTGCAGAGGTTCCATTACCATTTTAATGGACTTTGTCACAGGTGGGTGTAAAAAATGGATTAAAATCCATTTTTGGCTCATTTGTAAAGTGTTGGACGTTTTTGTTCTTTGCAGACTCCCTCTTCCCCTCGGCACGTGAATTCCTCGGAGTTTCGTGCCTCCTATTCGAACTGCAATATGTTTTTGCCTCCTTTCCATTGTAATACATCATATCAAAAATGGGAATGATAAAGCATGCTCTATGAATGAATTTTCAATCCTTTCTTACGTTTATTGTTTCCTTCGATCATTCATTACATTTTGGCAATTTGTGCGTGTTCTAGTGTTGCATTCTTATGATCTCGTGTCTATTGGCAAGTTGTTGCTTGGCTCTGTGATGTTTTCATTGCTAGATGGTTATTCGGGTATAATCGGATCATGGTAAAGGAAGATGATCAGTTCAAAATAGCCTTCACCACTAAATGTGGAACCTATGCTTATAGAGAAATGCCATTTGGGTTGTCTTAACGCTTGAGCTACTTTCCAAAGGGAAATGGATATGGCATTCAAGGATTGATCAAATAAATAGTGCTAATATACCTAAATGATATTACTTGTATTTACTAAAAGTGCAACAGAACATCTCTTTCATTTAAGACAAGTGTTCCAAAGATGTAGAAGATTTGGGGTATCATTGAATCCCAAAAAATGCATATTCCTAGCTCATGAAGGCAAGCTCCTAGGCCACATTGTTTCTAAAGAAGGGTTAGCAATTGATCCAAAGATGGTTGAAGCAATAAGAGCACTACCATTGCCATGACATAAGAAGGCTCTTCAAATTTTCTTGGGAAGAATCAATTTTGTTCGAAGGTTTGTTCCAAACTTTACGAGCCCTCACAAGCCAATAATTATGATGTTGAAGAAAAGTGTGGCATTCAAATGGATAGCTGAATGTAAGGCAAGTTTTGAGGCAATCAAAGAAGCTATCTCATGGGCTCCAACTCTCATTAACCCAAACTTCTCCAAAGACTTCATCCTTTATGCATTTGGCATAATGATACAATTTTTACAATTTTAGTTCAACGAGTAACAAAGAAAATGCAGAGTAGCCAATTGCCTTCTTTAGCCAAAGCTTGGAGGACTATGAAGTAAGGTATTCCTTCATTGAGAAGCATGCTCTTATAGTGATTAGGAGCTTAAAGAAATTTAAGCATCTAGTTTCAAACAACAAGGTTCAACTATTGGTTTCTCATGTGGGAGTTAAAGACTTCCTCCTCAACAAATATCTAAATGAAAAACATGCGGGGTGGATTACTTGTGTCATGGAGTATGAAATTGAGATTAAAGTCACCAAGCTGGTTTGAGGAAAGTGATTGTGTGAGCAATTGTCCTTGAGTGAACCAATTGAACCAAGTAAAGACAAGAATGTTGTTTTGGTGCTACATGACAACCAAGAACAAAGAGACGTTCAAGAAGAAAATGGTGGTGTGGTCACTCCTTACTGGACCTAAGACATAATGCACTTCTTACCAATAGGCCTATGCCCCCTGAGATGAAAAAATCCAAAACAAGACACTTCAGATTGCAAGTTATTCCATATGCACTTGTTTATGGCATCTTGTTCAAAAAAGATATCAATAGAGTGTTCTTTGAGATGCATTGGGACAAATCGATTGAGAAAATGTTAGAATAATTCCATGATAGATCAGTCAGGGTAATTTTTCTCCAAGAGTGACAAATCTCAAGATCATGAAGGCTGGTTATTATTGGCCCAAAGTTTTTAGTGATTGTTATGCATGGATGAAGAGGTGCAAGAATTGTTCATTCTTCACAGTGCAAAGAGAGGTTAACAACACTTCCATTACACCCAATCTCGGTTGACCATCCATTCATGCACTGGGATTTGGACTTCATTGGTGTCATTAATCCAAACTCAAACCAAGGGCACAAATGGATTCTAACAAAGCAATGCACTACTTCACCAAATGGAATGAGGTGGTGGAACTCAAAGAGGTAAATGAATCTAGCATTCTAGACTTACATGAGGGGATAACAACCAGATTTGGTATACCTACCACTATAATATCGAGATAATGCGTTGTCATTAATAGGATCAAAGGTAACTAAATAGGTCATAGAAATGGGATCTATTTGAGCACTTCATCAATTATTATCCTCAAGGTAATGGCCAAGCTGAGTCCACAAACAAGAATCTATTAAGGATCATCAACAAAACTCTTGATGAAAATCGTAGGACTTGGCACACTAAGCTCAAATCAGGTCTATGGGTTGATAGAATAAATCCCAAGCTCTCCATTCGACTTGTTTATGGGAAAGAGGCAATCTTGCCTATATCACTTGAGTTACAAACACCGGAACTCATGAAGCAATTGGAATTGTTGGAGTGTGATCCCATGGAGGTTAGATATGCAGAATTGATGGAACTCCAAGAAATCGAGAGAGCATGCAGCCCAAACAATGGAAAAGGACCAAGCATTGATCAAGAGAAGCTTTGATAGGAAAGCTAAGGCTAGAAATTTCCATGTTGGAGATTTAGTGTTAAAATGGGATGCAAACCGAGCAAAGCCAGGAAGGCATTCAAAATTTGATGTCATTTGGAGTGGCCCCTATATGGTCACAAAATGCAAAAACAACAATGCCTTCTAATTGTCTACATTGGATGGTGAGGAAGTGCAAATTCCAAGCTTAATGGAATCCATCTAAATCATTCTACTTAGAAGGAAAACTTCTCACCTTGTACATATTAGCTTAGATTTTTTCATTCCTCCAAGTGCTTATGCACATTTTTTTGTAGCTTAGATTTACATTTCCTTAAGTGCTTTGGCACATGTTTTATTGCCTCAAGGATGCATCTTTTGCAGATCATGTTCTAGGCAAGTAATTTTCTACTCTCACAATCTTCATCTTAGAGATTTTATAATGAATTGAGAGTAACAAGTAGTTGAGTTCATGACTCCATGCCCAATGGATTGCTTTAGGTAGCTGGTCACTTCATCTAGCAGGAAGATGACCCCTCTGAGTCGCCAAAATTGTTATCCAAATAAGCCCATGCTTGTTTTGGCTAACTTGCCTTCATTCTTCCTTCCTTTTGCTGTAGGAAGATTTATGAAAATTTAAAGCACCCAAAAGTTCTTGGATATAGCTCCATCGATAGGATTTTTCTTCCCCTTTCTAGAAAGGTAAAGAAGTCCTCCTAACTTCTTGTAGTTTTTGAGTTATGGCTCATCGGAGTTTACAAAGTGAAAATTTGCTCAGGCGGGAACCATGAGCTAAGGAAGAAATTTTCAAAAGGATATTGCGGGTCGGAAGAAAGTAGAAGACTTTTGATACTTTGGATAAGAGGTCACAAAGGTGATTTTCACCAAAGAGCTCGCAAAGGCCCAAAGGAAGAAAAAATTTGCCTAAGGTCTGAGGAGGACACGTGGCCGCATATTATACAAAGTGAGAAGGTGGAGGATTGGAGGGAATTTGGAACTTGAACCTTTTCATTCCAAAGGGACAAAAGTTGCAAGGTGACCCACACTTCCGCCAAAGACCAAAAGTCAAAGTCAAAGTAGGAAGTCGGGTTACGAGCTGCGGGAGGTATTTCAAACTTTAACGTTTTTTGTGCTTTTAGCGCAAAAGTGATCTTTGGACCCACGAAGCCCTTTTAATGCCATGTGGCACTTTTCCCCTATGGGGCCACGGGGTTTTTTGAGAATTTTTGTAAATTTTGCAAAAAAGGGAAAAAGGGAAAGGTTGAGCCCGCAGACCCGTTTTTCACCATTTTTTGCCCTAATTTGGCCGCAGAATTTCAAAAGGTCATATCTTTCGATCTAGTGGTAAAATTCATCAAATTTGGTACCGTTGGAAAGCTATCAATGCCTTCTATGCCATTGAATCTTCAAATTTGAAATTTGGTCAAGTTATGTGGGAGAAATTTGAGAAAATGTCTCGCACGGGAAAAAAATTTAGAACCGACCCCAACCACCAAAATTGATGAAGTATGGCATTCGCTTTTCTCCGGAGGGCCAATGCATCGAAAAGTGGATTTACAAAGGTACACTTACCATTTTAATGGATGCTATCGGTTGGTGGGTGTAAAAATGGATTTCCCACATTTCTCTCTCCTTTGTTTTTTTTTTTCACAATTAAAAGCCGCTTTGGCTCATTTGTAAAGTGTTGGACGTTTTGTTCTCAAACTCCCCTCTCTCACTTGGGCACGTGAATTTGTGGAGTTTCAAGCCTCTCATTGGAATTGCAATATGTTTTTTTCTTCCTTTCCATTGTAATGCATTATATCAAAAACTGGGAATGATAAAGCATGCTCTATGAATGAATTTTCAATCCTTTCTTGCGTTTATTGTTTCCTTCTAATCCTTCATTACATTTTGGTAATTTGTGCATGTTCTAGTGTTGCATTCTTATGATCTGTGTCTATTTGCAAAAATAGAGGTCCATCACTCCTTTGGTGTATCACCATTTTTTACTTAGTTTTTTTTCCATTTCCACGTTTTCTCTCAACCTTGTCTTCTTGGTAATTTTAGAGTAGGAATTTTGAATCATAACCTCTCTGAAAATTACATGCATACACCTAAATAGAGGAGTAAGAACCAACATTATTTGGTGATTTTTCTCACCTTGCGAGGTCTCACACCTTGGAGAAAACTCAATATTGTGCAATCACACTAAATGACCCAATTCTGACTTTGGAGATCGAAGATCATTTAGGGGGTGCTTGTAGATTTACACTAATAGTTTTGGCACACCTAATGGGACCTTAGAGGTCTTCATATTCATTGAAACAAAGTTGATGTGCAATTGTTGTAAGTTTATTGCTTGAAAGATCCTATATTTACACATCTAAATGCGACTCCAAAAGGATAGAATCAACTGGTTTCAGCAAATTCCAAGCTTGAAGATTCATGAGAAGGATCCAAACAAGGTCAAGGACCAGAGAAGAGGTATTTTTAACTATATGCAATTATCCCTAGAAAGAGGAGAAAGAGGAAGAAGGGTTCAAAGGTCTCCATCTCCACCAAACAGAACTCTATCAACTCCTCCACCTAGTATACCTTTCATACAATCAAAAGGGTTCTCGTGCTAATCAAACCTGGTAAAACCCAATCCTTATGTAAAATTTACTAGTAGCAAAACACTTACTCTCAATACACAAAACCCAATTCCAATTGCAGCATTGAAGAACATCTCATACTTTACTTCGGAGAAAATCGGACCACTCCTGGTGATCATGTCAAAGACATTGCTAATGTTTGTGCAATCCATGAGATTGTTGAGATGGAAATTGTTGTCAAATTGATGGCATCTTCATTCAAAGGGAAATCCATGCAATGATTTAGGAGCCTTGCAATGTGCTCTATCCAAAATTGGAACCATTGTACACACCACCCTCCATAACTAATTTGGAGAGAAAGGGGACAACTCGTCTCTATCAGGCGGAACCGACAACTATCAAGAGAGCTCCCAATGAGCAGCTAGCGAGACTTCAATTTCAGATTTCAAAGAACATGGGATAGAATCCCATTGGAAATGAGGCCAAAAACTCAAGTTGCTTTTTTATACTTTTCAAGGCTTTAAATTCTGACATTTCTATGTTGATCCAATCTATGGGAGGTGCAACTATACTGTAGCTTACAACATTGCCATTAGGGCTGAGAATTGTTTGATCCAAGTGGTAAACTTGCACCTAGGCCTCCTATGCCCTTATATCCAAATTTGGGAAGCCCAAGAACTAGTCAAGCACCTACTTTAGCTCCTATTCCCACTCCTAGAAATCGAGTTCAAATGAAACTTCTACTTCATCTTCTAGTGCCTCAAATGAGTTTCAATAAATTATGAAACGATTGCAAAATTTGGGAAATGAGATGGTTACACTCAAGAGGCAACAAGACCAAAGTTTTAGGCCTTCTTATCAGCCTCAAAATCAGCCTAATAGACAACCATATCAAATTCTAATAAGCCACCTAACCTAGCTGCAAATCAAAATCAAGTAAGGTCTCTTACCAATAGACCATTTCAGTCCTATAACTCCAATGTTGCATCTACCTCTAAAGCCTTAGTGCCGTAAAAATAATATATCTCAAGAGTATGATTGGTGTTTCCCATACAATGAACCTCACAACAATCCATGTGCTTCAATGGTGCTTTGAACCAAGCTTTGATGGTGACAAAAACTAGTGTAGAGAGTGAAGCGAGTCAAGAAACATACCAACAACAAGGGACATCTCAACAAGATACAACTCCAAATGAGACTACACTTGTGAATTTGCAGGATGAATATTTTTGTGGTATGAATCAAACACCTTCTCGTGGTGTAACAACTAACACATGGTCAAAGAAGAGGAATATTAGTGAAGGGAATTCATTGAATCCAAGTGATTCACAATCTTCCATCACTCCACAAGGTGTTGGCAAGAAAAATCTAGTTTGAAATGTGCAAGGACAGCCCAAGCCACCTTCTAGACCAGCTCAAATGCCAATGTTGTAGCCCATGTACAAGGAAATAATGTACGAATAAAGGGTAGCAAAGAGATGGTTCATTCCCATTTAACATCATTGAATAAATGAAGAAGACCAATGTTAACATATCTATATGGGAGTCACTATCCATGCCAGGGATAAAGGGATCTAATACAAGCTGCCATGAAGAATTGGTCAACCTCAAATTAGCTAGCTCATATGCAAGAGAAGGTACTCACAAATGCTACTCATCCCGAGGGGAATCATAGAGGACAACAAGGTAAATTTTTTAAGCCCCCTCCATTATATGTTTCATTGATCATTGGGGATAAATTAGTACATAATTGTATGATTGATTCTGGGGAAAGTAGTTCCGTGATGCCCAAGAAAATAGTGACCATCCTGGGCCTTCAATATGAAGTCACCTCCAAGGGGGTGGTGTAATTAGATGGGACAATAGTAGCAACAATTGGGTTAATTAAAGATTTGAGCCTTACTTTGCATGCATGCCCCAAATGTCACTTGTTTTGCAAGATGTGTTGGTGATATATTTACCACCACTCTTTGCCATATGTTTGTCAAGGGATTTCACAACTAGAATTTGAGGCTACCTATCTGCTGATTGGTCAAACATGTTGTTTAGGTCAAGGTATGGAGCCAAGGCCACAATCAAGTCCGAACCTATTGCAAAATTTCACATTGAGCCTCATACTCCAAGCCCAATCAATGCCAACTGTTTAACATTTGATCAAGAGGATTATCCAAGCACACATGAAGCTAACACCAAAGTTGGAAGAATTCCATATTTGACTCTTGAAGAATGGGCAAGAAAGGTACATGCTTTTGATCCCTACTAGGAAATAGAGGAATCTAAACTAGGATTCTATTACATGCATGAAGAAAATCAGCCTCTTCCTAGCATCACCAAGCCAGACCATAAAGATGAAAATGAGGTATGGTAGTTGTTCTTTGATGGATCAAGAAGTAGACAAGGTGCAAGAGGAGGAGCTATGCTTGTTTCACCTCAAGGCATTAAGTATTATTCAATTTTTAGATTTTAGTTTGCATGTTCTAACAACACAGCTAAATATGAAGCTTTGATACATGGACTGCATTGGTCAAGGAAGAGAGACATAAAAACTTACAAGTCTTTGGTGATAGTGAGCTGATTGTTAATCAAGTTAACGAATAACATGCTGCCAAGAATGACCTTCTCAAAAGTTATAAGAATAGGGTGTGGGACCTCATTGAGGATTTTGAGGGCTTTGGCGTCGCAAACTCCATCCCTAGGAAAGAGAACCGAGTTGGCTTTGATAGGCTTACATAGTAGTTGGAGAAATTTTTGATGTTGTGGAGAGTATCAAAAGAGATAAAATGTAGCCAAACATCCATGTGATTGTGAGGCCATCAGTAAAATAATGCAAGTTGGCAAGTGTTTGAGAGTGACCAAAAAATCATCAATTTCTTACAAGAGGAAGCTGAGTTCTCACCAAAAATTAGGAAAAGTTGGAACAATAGTACGGTGATCAAGTGGTACAGTTGAGAACCAACAAATTGCCAAAAGGACTTGTAACTTTAGAGTCTATTTTTAATCCTAATGATCAATTTAGGAAGGAGAAAGAAAACATCCAAGTCAAGGGAGAGGATTTAGAGCCCATCTCAGGGTTGGAGAGAGCACGTCACTTCAAATTGTTAAAGTGACAACCGAAAAGCAAGAAAGGTAATTCATGCAACTTTGACAAGAGTTCCCAGGATGTATTTTCTTGGAGCTATCAAGACTTGAGAAGTTTTAATCCCAAGCTAGCTCAACACACAATTGAACTAGATCCAAGTGCTAATCCCATCGGGAAAAAATAGAGACCGGTCAATCCACACATTGAGCCTCTCATGAAGAAGGAATTGAATTAGTTAATAGAGGCAAGTATCATATTCCCCATCAAGCATTCAAGCTAGTTGCAAACTTGGTTCCAGTTAGAAATAAGAGTGGAGAAATCGGTTGTGTGTAGACTTTAGAGAATTGAACAGAACATCCCTCAAGGATCACTACCCACTTCTTTCTATGGAGATGATTTTGAAAGTTGTTGCTTGGCTCTAAGATGTTTTCATTGCTAGATGGTTATTCAGGTATAATCGGATCATGGTAAAGGAAGATGATCAGTTCAAAACAGCCTTCACCACCAAATGGGGAACCTATGCATATAGAAAAATGTCATTTGGGCTATCTAACACCTGGAGCTACTTTCCAAAGGGAAATGGATATGGCATTCAAGGGATTGATAAAAAAATAGTGTTGATATACCTAGATGATATTACTGTATTTTCTAAAAGTGCAGCAAACCATCTCTTTCATTTGAGACAAGTGTTCCAAAGATGTAGAAGATTTGGGGTATCCTTGAATCCTAAAAAATGCATATTCCTAGCTCATGAAGGCAAGCTCCTAGGCCACATTATTTCCAAAGAAGGGTTATCAATTGATCCAGAGAAGGTTAAAGCAATAAGAGCACCTTGCCATTTCCAAGACATAAGAAGGATCTTCAAAGTTTCTTGGGAAGAATCAATTTAGTTCAAGGTTTGTTCCAAACTTTACAACCCTTGTCAAGCCAATAACTATGATGTTGAAGAAAAGTGTGGCATTCAAATGGATAGCTGAATGTAAGGAAATTTTTGAGGCAATCAAAGAAGCTATCTCACGGTCTCCAACTCTCATTAACCTGCATTTCTCCAAAGACTTGATCCTTTATGCATTTGGCAATAATGATACAATTTCTGCAATTTTAGTACAAAGCAGAATAACAAAGAAAATGGAGAGCAGCCAATTGCCTTCTTTAG
Source organism: Taxus wallichiana var. yunnanensis (assembly GCA_018340775.1). Taxonomy (NCBI): domain Eukaryota; kingdom Viridiplantae; phylum Streptophyta; class Pinopsida; order Cupressales; family Taxaceae; genus Taxus; species Taxus wallichiana. The sequence continues at coordinate 434,135,572 of CM031241.1, read as the reverse complement.
CCAAAGCTTGGAGGACTATGAAGTAAGGTATTACTTCATTGAGAAGCATGTTATTGCAGTGATTAAGAGCTTGAAGAAATTTAAGCATCTAGTTTCAAATAACAAGGTTCAACTGTTGGTTTCTCATGTGGGAGTTAAAGAATTCGTCCTCAACAAAGATCTAAATGAAAACGTGCGGGGTGGATTACTCGATGTGATGGATTATGACATCGAGATCAAAGTCACCAAGCTGGTCCGAGGAAAGGGATTGTGTGAGCAATTGGCCTTGATAAACCAATTGAAGCAAGCAAAGAGAAGAATGTTGTTTTGGTGTTTGTAAGATAGCCAAGAACAAAGAGATGTTCAAGAAGAAAATGGTGGTGTGCTCACTCCTTGCTGGACCCAAGACATAATGTACTTCTTACAAATAGGCCTATGCCCCCAAAGATGAACAAAGCCAAAAGAAGACACTTCAAATTACAAGCTATTCCATATGCACTTATTGATGGCATCTTGTTCAAAAAAAGATATCAATGGAGTGTTGTTGAGATGCATTGGGACAAATCAGATTGAGAAAATGTTAGAAGAATTCCATGATCGATCAGGTGGGGTCATTTTGCTCCAAGAGTGACACTCTTAAGATCATGAAGGCTGGTTATTATTGGCTCAAAGTGTTTAGTGATTATTATGCATGGATTAAGAGGTACAAGAATTGTGCGTTCTTCACAGCAAAGAGAGGTTAGCAACACTTCCATTGCACCCAATCTCAATTGACCAGCTATTCATGCAATGGGGTTTGGAATTCATTAGATTCATTAATCCAAACTCAAACTAGGGGCACAAATGGATTCTAGCGACACAAACTACTTCACTAAATGGATGAGGCGGTGACACTCAAAGAGGCAAATGAATCTAGCATTCTAGACTTCTATGAGGGGATATCAACTAGATTTGGTATACCCGCCACTATAATATCGATAATAAGTTAGCATTCATAGGATCACGGTAACTGAATTGATCGTTAGAAATGGGATCTATTTGAGCACTTCATCGAATTATTATCCTCAAGGTAATGGCCAAGTTGAGTCAACAAACAAGAATCTATTAAGGATCATCAACAGGACTCTTGATGAAAATCGAGGACTTGGCACACTAAACTCAAATCAGCTCTATGGGCTGATAGAATAACTCCCAAGAGATCCACGAGTAAATCTCCATTCGAGACTTGTTTATGGGAAAGAGGCAATCTTGCCTATATCACTTGAGTTGCCAACACTGGAACTCATGAAGCAATTGGAATTTTGGAGTGTGAGCCCATGGAGGTTAGATATGTAGACTTGATGGAACTCCAAGAAATCGAGAGCATGCACCCTAAACAATGAAAAAGGACCAAACATTAATCAAGAGAAGCTTTGATAGGAAAGCTAAGGCTAGAACTTTCCAAGTTGGAGATTTAGTGTTTAAATGGGATGCAAATCGAGAAAAGTGAGGAAGGCATTCAAAATTTGATGCCATTTGGAGTGGCCTCTACATGGTCACAAAATGTAAAAACGACAATGCCTTCCAATTGTCTACATTGGATGGTGAGGAACTACAGATTCCAATTAATGGAATCCATATAAAGCATTGCTACTAGAAGGAAAACTTCTCACCTTCTACATATTAGCTTAGATTTTTTCATTCCTCGAAGTGTTTATGCACATTGTTTTGTTGTATTTTAGATTTACATTTCCCTAAGTGCCTTGGTATACGTTTTGTTGCCCTAATGATGCATCTTTTGCATATCATGTTCTAGGTCAAAGTAATTTTATACTCTCACAATCTTCATCTTAGAGATTTTATAATGAATTGAGAGTAACAAGTAGTTGAGTTCATGACTCCATGCCCAATGGATTGCTTCAGCAGCTGGTCACTTCATCTAGCAAGAAGATGACCTCTCTGAGTCACCAAAATTGTTATCCAAAATAAGCCCATGCTTGTTTTGGCTAACTTGCCTTCATTCTTGTTTCCTTTTGCTGCAGGCAGATTTATGCATCTTTAAAGCACTCAAAATTTCTTGGAGATGATTCCATCGGATAGGATTTTCTTCCCCTTTCTAGAAAGGTAAAGAAGTCCTCCTAACTCCTTGTAGTTTTTGAGTTATGGCTCTACAGAGTTTACTATGAAAATTTGCCACAGGCGGAACCGCGCGAGCTAAGGAAATATTTTTTCCAAAGGAGATTGTGGGTCAGCGGAAATCGCAATACTTTTGATACTTAATAATTTTGGCTAAGAGGGCACAAAGGTGATTTTCAACCCATGAGCCCGTAAAGGTGTAAAGGAACAAAATTTGCTGAGGTCCGAGGAGGACATGTGGCCGCATATTAAGCAAAGCGAGAAGGTGAAGGATATGAGGGAATTTGGAACTTAACCCTTTTACACTCCAAAGGGACAAAATTCACAAGGTGACTCGCACTTCCGCCGAGACCAAAAGTCAAAGTCAAAGCAAGAAGTGGGGTTGCAGTCATGGAGGTATTTCAAACTTTAACTTTTTTGTGCTTTTAGCGCAAAAGTGATCTTTGGACCTGCGAAGCCCTTTTAATGCCACATGGCACTTTACCTGTGGGGGCCACTAGGGTTTTTGAGAATTTTTGTAAATTTTGAAAAAATGGAAAAAGGGAAAGGTTGAGCCCAATGACCCATTTTTCACCGGTTTTTGCCCTAATTTGGCAATAGAATTTCAAAAGGTCATATATTTCGATCCAAATGGTCAAAATTCATCAAATTTGGTACCATTGGAAAACTATCAATGCCTCAGTACTCCATGGAATCTTCAAATTTGATTTTTGGTCAAGTTAGGTGGGAGAAATTTGAGAAGATGTCTCTGGCAGAGTAAAAAATGTAGAACCGACCCCCAACAACCAAAATTGATGAAATATGGCATCTGTTTCTTCTCTAGCATGGCCAAATGCATCAAAAAGTGGATTTTCATAGGTTCCATTACCGTTTTAATTGATGTTGTCAGTTGGTGGGTGTAAACAAATGGATTTCCCATGTTTCTCTCTCCTCTGTTATGTTTTTCATCAATTAAAAGCCAGTTGGCTCATTTGTAAAGGGTTGGACGTTTTTATTCTTGTAGACTCCCCTCTTCCCCTTGGCACGTGAATTCATGGAGTTTTAGGCCTCCCATTGGAACTACAATATGTTTTTGCCTCCTTTCCATTGTAATGCATCGTATCAAAAACTGGGAATGATAAAGCATGCTCTGTGAATGAATTTTCAATCCTTTCTTGCGTTTATTGTTTCCTTCTGATCCTTCATTACATTTTGGTAATTTGTGCATGTTCTAGTGTTACATTCTTATGATATGTGTCTATTTTAAAAAATAGAGGTCCATCACTCCTTTGGTGTATCACCATTTTTACTTAGTTTTGTTTCCATTTCCATGTTTTCTCTCAACTCTGTCTCCTTGGTAGTTTTAGAGTAGGAATTTTGAATCAGAACCTCCGCAAAAATTGCATGCATACACATAAACATAGGAGTATGAAATATCTTTCACTGGAGAGTTTCTCACCTTGCGAGGTCCCACACCTTGGAGAAAACTCAATGTTGTGCAAATCACACTAAATGACCCACCCGAGACTACGATCCAAGGTCATTTAGGGGGTGCTCTAGATTTGCACTAACAATAAGATTATTCTAGGAGCTCTGGATGGAGTTAGAAGCGAAAAAAAATTAAAATACCTACATGATAGTGAAATAATATTTTTTTAAAACCCTTGGCGTATAAGATTGAGTACGTAGATTTTATGAGGTACAAGTGGAGTCTCAAATCAGAAATTCATGTTTGCAAGGATAAGATAGATGAATAAAGACATAATACCCACACCATTGGATTAAAAATTCCATTTCTAGTAAGGAACATATAAACTTTCACTAGGAAATTCCACGTGGAGCTCAAGTTATCTTCTTTATAAGTTGCCCTCTCAAAGGCGAGTTCAAGACTTGGCCATTTTTTGGGAGGACACGTGTCGGCACCATGAGCCTGGAGGTATTTCATGTCCTAGATGTCCCCGAGGTCAGGTACAAAAACCCTTGAAAAATTCTCCCATCCACCATGTGACCTCTTGGACCCTCATGTGACCTCCAGACTTGACAGCCCTCAACCACCGGTGCATTTTGGAGCATTCATTCCCTGTCATCTGGATCAAGCGCCACATGTCAGCTCTAAGACCACCATGGAAACTGATTTTCCTTATTTCCATGAGGTGAGGGACATCATACCTTGAAAAATGCACCCAACCCCCTATGGGGATCCTTTTGGACATCCATGTGACTAACTTTCAGCCCCCAGGTGCATTTTGGAGCATTCATTCCCTGCCGTCGGATCAAACACCACATGTCATCACCTTGACCACCATGGAAACTGATGTCCCTCATGTCCCTGAGGTCAAGGAAATCAGGGAAACAAAAATTTTCCCATCCCCTCCATGTGCATTTCTTTGAAAATTTAAATCCGACACTTAGTCGTTTCTTCCCCCTCATTTCTCCTTCACAACTTCATACCTTGTCCATGGCTCCATGAATGATTGTCCAAACACTTGGTCCACCATTGTTGCTCCAAACCAGCTCTTCCATGGCCACATAAACTCTCCACACCATGAATGCATAGTAATATGCAGGCCTTAGAGAAAAATGGAGTGAAATGACAAAGAACAAAGAGAAAATGGAGATTTTTCGCCAGATAACTACAAAGCCACCCGATCAAAAACTCATCATATCTTGCAAAGTACAAGTCAGATCAAGATTCCATATTTTGTATAATTTCACATTTTCAAGACAATCAAGATGCAAAAAACAAGAGGTCAAATGGTGCTAGAATCATTTTCTCCAACAAAATCCTCACTTTCATGCACCGACTCACATTCGTCATATTTCCCATCATTTCGGCAATAGGAGTGAGCTAAAAACTTGCACATGAGCTCCAAATGAAAAACCTATCACAATGGAGTTGTTTTCATCTCAAATGGAGACAAAAACTAGACCTACAAATTTCAAGCTCCATTAATGGCTGCCATGGTAGCTCCGTGCCCGAAGCCACTGCCAGGTCAAAATTTCAAAATTTATTTCCAATCATTCTAGATGGAAAAACTATGTGAAATTCGGAGGGTGTGATCGTAATGAAAAGATGAGTCCAAAAATTATGTTCCATCACAAATCGAGCACTAGAAACACACTTTCTAAAAATAGTAAGTTTTCCTATATAGACTTGCTATGTTTGGAAAGTCATCATCAAAAGAAGCTGAGACAAAGGAAATAGGCATTGAAGATCATGAGGAAGTCAGAATGAGTGTTTAGAGTAGAAAAAATGAAAATGACCACTTACTAAAAATAGTAAGTCCCTTATATGGGTGCTTACTAAAAATAGTAAGTCACCCCAAAAAGTGGCTGAGGTAAGGGTAGTGTGCACAGGATCGAATAAGGGAGTTCATCACATCACGATGGTCGAGAAGAGGAAAAATCATCTCTTACTTAAAAATAGTATATCTCATCACGATGGGATTTACTAAAAATAGTAAGTCACTCAACTTGGTAAAGGGAGTTTTGGCAGATTCAATGGGACATTCAAACTTCAGTTTCACTCGTAGCTTTCCATCGAAGAGGATCATCGGACTTCATCGAATGATGATCTCCTCTTCTTCTTCTCTCTATCTCTCTCTCTCTTTCTCTCTTCTCTTTCTCCCCAACATTTCTCTCTCTTCTCAAATGTTCTAATTTTGCATCGTTGAGGTTGCACTTTTTCATATGACTTAAATCTTAATGTTATAATGTAATAAGTCACCTTTATGTTATTATAAAAGGGACTTAAATATTTAAAGTGAAGTTGAAAAGTTTAAGTCATATTAAGGTATATGAAAAGGCATTGGGGGTAGATGAAGAGTCATATTCTACTCTATAAATTGTAACACCATTCCCATTTCAAAGGGTTGGATTGATCTTGTAAACTCAAGAGTGCATTGTACCTAGAGAAAGCAAAGGAGATAGCCATTTTCTTCTACTTTCCTCCATTCTCAAATTCTTCCATTCCCACATTATGTACAACTTTTTTAAGCAAATCAATACAAGAAGGAGTTTCTATAGCCTCTTTGATGAGGAGATTTTAGAAACTTTGAATTCATGAATTTATTTCATCTTGTTGCCATTTCAAAGTTGTTTCTTCTCATAAATGCATGTGTTAAAGTTTCTAACTAATGTGTGCAGGAATCTGATTTCCTACCTATAACATTAGTTTCCTATCTCATTTCTCACTCCCTTTCCCACTTTCAGAAAAATTCTTCCCTAGCAAGAGATTGCTAGCTTTGCCATGCAGGTCAGTGGAGTGCCCTATTAGATCCCGGTCGAAAGGCCACCACATAAATCCACCTTTTCATGCACATGCATATACAAAAGTTGCTACACCGGTTAAGTAGAGGGACTTAGATTCCCAGAGCATTGGCAAGAAATCCACAAGTTTGTCCACCCAACAAATTTTCTTGCCAATAGTTTTTGGCGCCCACCGTGGGCAGATTTATGAAAGCATCTGCACCCCAATATATGACTACAAAGGTCTGAAAATAAAAAAAAATAAATAAAATTAGATTTTGAAGGAAAATCATTTTTGAAGGTGACTCCATCAAGGAACAAACCCCTATCACGTTTTTCCCACATCATGAAGAAATTTCCAGATTGGAGTGAAGTACCAATGAGTGACAGTGAAGAAGAAGAAGAAGATGTCTTCCTAGAAAAGAAGATCATTGATCAGCCATGGTTCCTAATTGTGTTGAAGGAAAGAAAAACCTGTCATCATTGATGAAGAAGAATGGATTCAAAGGAGACATAAGATAAGGTGTGAAGCTCGAGAATATGCCAAATTCTTGCAAGAGATGAATGAGCAACTTGAAGCAGCCCATAGTGAGAAAGAAGAAGAGGAGAATTTTCCTATAGAGGAAGACCCTAAAGATCATTTGTACCATAGGGTTTTCATACCCGAAAGGTTCTTGAATGCCACTAAGAAAATCCTATCCTTGAGCCTTCCATGAAGATAAAATCAACATTCAAGAAGATGATGAAAGACTAGGATGGTGCAAGATCCACTAAAGAAGATTTTTGCAATCTCGCACAACTCACTACAAAATTGAGAATGTTGTCCTTCTTCCACCATTCTCTAGATGAATTCATTGCATATGGTGATGAAGAAATGAACATGTTGAAAAGAGAATATGTGGAAATACTTGAGAGCATAATAAAAGGAAATTCTGACCCCGAAGTCTTTGATGAAATTTGGAGGTATGCTTTAGCTCTACAAAGAAGATATGAACATTTTGAAACTCCACATCAAATGGAGGAAGAAGATGAGACACACCTATGGAAGAAGACTCGGATTGCTGCCCATACTATGAGGTTTTCATTCCGAAATATTCTCGGATGCTTCTGAAGAAGATCTTGTCATGGAACCTCCCAATGAAATCCAAAGCAACATCATGGAGAAAGAAGTAGAAGAGACAAAGATAGAATCACCATTCAACAATTCCATTTGGCTCAAGTCACAGCCCATGGGGGAATAATATATTCAATAAAGGAAGATCCTTGCTACATAATGGATGATCCAATGCTCTCCGAAGACTCCACCAATGATGAAGAAGATGGTCAATTCAAAGTAAGCATGGATGATCTCTTTTCAAGTTTTTATCTTTCAATTGATGATGAAATGGAGAGATGTGAAGAAGTGCAAGAAACTCAAATCCACATCATGGCCCAAAAATGATGAATTCAAGATGGTCATAGATAATCATCCTTCCTATTTTGATTCCTCAAGTGACATAGAAATGTTGCATGAAGAAATGAAGGAAGTCAAAGAATCAAACTCTCTCCCCAATGTAATCATGGATGATCAAATGGAAGAAGCCCACTCTATTTTCAAATCTAGGAGAATGAGAAATTTAAACACAACCTCTACTCACTCGAGGAGAGAATCATCATCATGGTGAAAACATAGCCTTTCATCTTTCACCTGAGCAAGAGGATTTAATAATGGATGATCAAGATGTAGCTGAAAATTCTTCTCATACTACTGCCCCAACACGGTTCTCTACTTCTTACCAAGGAGAAGATGATATGGATTTCGAGCTTGAAGGAGCACCATTCCCTCAAGCTTGGACATCTTCTCCTTGTCAATAGGTGTCATGAATCAAGTATGCCTGTGTATGCAAGAAAGTGAATCTTCGGCAACACAAATCATGAAAGAGGTGAACGAGAATGTTTCAGATGAATCATGGGCCCGTATGGATCATATTTTTAACCATCTCCTAGAGGCACAACAAGAAGATTCCTCCAATAAAGATAAAAAAGAGCCTATGGAAATTTCAAAAGAACTATCCGTACAAGATATCTTGAAGGCCGTAGAAGAAACTAAGGATCCTCAACTCGGTCTTGAACTCTTGACCCAGGCCATGGAGATACAAGAAAAGTATGAGTCAATTTGTGCTTCCTATTTTGGTGCACCAATTTTTGATGTTGAAATGGAGTAGTTGGATAAGCTTGATGACTTCTCTAATACTTTGGTTGATGAGAATAAACATGAAAACATGCCTTTTTCTTCCACATTGTGTGAAGAAGTTCATGAGTGCAAAAGAAGAAAAGTTCATGTATCTCCTTTGGACATCTCCATTTTTGAAGACAACACCTCCACCATGGAAGAAGATAATAGGAAAACATTGAGCTGATTTTCATTGAAGAAATTTTTTTTTTTTTTGGAACATGGTGAAAATCAGCTTTGGGGCAGCGATGAGATGCTCGATGGAGAATCAGCTATATGGATAAACATGGAAGGAAATTGGCATGATGAAACTGATTTCAGAGGGGATGAAGGTAGTGGAATTTCCAAGCAAGGACCTGAGCATCAAGAAGCTCACATGGAATCACTCCTACCAAGTACACAAAAATTGTGAAAGCACCTAGCTTTCATAAGCAACTGAGGAGAGGAGGTTACTTTCTGGAGCTAGTCAATGGCTTTGCAGATCAACATCACTCAGTGTTTCCCACTCGAGGTAACTCTTGAGGAATGAAAAGTGCTTCAATGAAAGTGGGTTGTCCCCCACCTTGTACCATAGGTGATTGCTAGGTGTGTTTCCCTTCTGTTTGTGTGTCTTTTTTTTCGTTTTGTGTGTGTGTGTGTGTTCCTTCTTCTCTCTCTCTCTCTCTCTTTGTAAGTTGTACATGACTCCATAGGGCCCAATGGATAAGGCACTTGGTCAATGAACTATATGGTCTAAAATTGAGATTCTAGATTCCCATGTCATGTCTTCACTATGCTCAGTCCATGTCATGTCCCCAAGCTAGAGCCAGTTGTTGTCGTAAATGTGCAACAAGGAAATTGACAATTTCCAAGCACAACAACGATACCCCAGTGTTAATTTTTTCAAGTCCCATCATTCCAAGACACCCCAAGTCTATCCAGTTAGTCCAAATGACCTCCTAACTAATGTTATCTCATCCCCCTAGGTGATTTAGAGAAGTATATTCATTCCCTAGGTGATTTTAGGGATTTCTGAAAAGATACTATCTTCTGGCAGTATTGGGAAGGGCTATCATTGGCCTTCCCAGGACTGGATCAACCCCTTGGAGTTGGAATAAGGGTAAAATTCAACATGGAGGTGAATTGAAGACCTTAAAACATCATGGAAATTATTTTGGAAGGTTTTGGGAAGTTTTGAAAACTTGGAGCAGTTTGAGAAAAATAGGGTTCACAAGCCTAGGTAATACACATGCCTAAAATAGTTGTTGGGATTCAGAAGATGATTTTGGAGCTCTAGATGGAGTTAGAAGTAAAAAAAAATCTAGATGGAAATAGGATTAAAATACCTACATGATGGTGAAATCATATTTTCACAACACCTTGGCGCATAGGATTGGCAGGCATTTTTTATCAGGCATAAGTGGAGTCTCAAATCACAAATCCAATTTTTAGGATCAGATGGATGAATCAATACATGATACCCCCACATTGGATTCAAAATTTCATTTCCAATTAGGATAATATAAAATTTCACCAATAAATTCCATCGGAGCTCAAGTTATCTTCTTTCTAAGTTGCCCTCTCAAAGGCAGTTCAGGACTTAGTCATTTTTTGGGAGGACACGTGTCGGCACACCCTAGAGCTGACGGGATTTCATGTCCTTGAATCCCTTTAGGTACACCAACCATTGAAAAATTTTCCCAGCCCCCATGTGACCTCTTGGACCCTCATGTGACCTCCAGACTTGACAGTTCAACCCCAGGTGCATTTTTGGAGCATCCATTCCTGTCATCGTCGGATCAAGTGCCACGTGTCACTCCCACCGTGAAAACTGATTTCCCTTATATCCTAAGGTGAGGGACATCAGACCTTTAAAAATTCACCCATTCCCCTATGGGGAGCCTTTTGGACATCCATGTGACTGACTTTAGACCCAAAAATTTTTGGAGCATTCATTCCTGTCCTTGGGATCAAATCCAACCACGTGTCACCTTGGAAACTATGTGTCCATTTTATGTCCCTAAGGTGAGGATTTCGGACATGGAAAAATGTTCCCATCCCCTATGGGGAGTCATTTCAAACCCACGTGTGACCGACTTTCAGCCCCAGGTGCATTTTTTGAGAAAATTCTCATGGATCGAGGACACATGTCATCACCTTGACCTTGGAAATTGATGTCCCTCACATCCCTAAGGTCAAGGAAATCAGGGAAAAAAATGTTCACCAGCCCTCCATGTGCATTTCTTTGAAAATTTAAATCCGACACTTAGCCATTTCTTCCCCCTCATTTCTCCTTCACAACTTCATACCTTGCCATGGCTCCGTGAATGATTGTCCAGACACCCGGTCCACCATTGTTGCTCTGAACCAGCTCCACCATGGCCACATAAACTCTCCACACCATGAATTCATAGTAATATGTAGGCCTCAAGAGAAAAATGGAGTGAAATGATGAAGAACAAAGAGAAAATGGAGATTTTTCACCAGATAACTATGAAGCCACCCAATCAAAAACTCATCATATCTTGCAAAGTACAAGTCGGATCGAGATGTCGTATTTTGAATAATTTCAAATTTTTCAAGACAATCAAGATGCAACAAACAAGAGGTCAAATGGTGCCCAAAATCATTTTCTCAAAAAAATCCCACTTTGTGCACTGACTCACATTCGTCGATTTCCCATCATTCCGGCAATAGGAGTGAGCTAAAAAATTACACACAAGGGATCCAAAATGAAAAACCTATCACAATGGAGTTGTTTTCATCTCAAACAGAGACAAAAACTAGACCTAAAATTTCAAGCTCCATTAATGGCCACCATGGTAGCTCCGTGCCCGAAAGCCACTACTAGCAGTCAAAATTTCAAAATTTATTTCCAATCATTCTAGATGGAAAAACTATGTGAAATTCGGAGGGTGTGATCGTAATGACAAGATGAGTCCAAAAATTATGTTTCTATCGCAAATCAAGCACTTTGGAAACACACTTTCTAAAAATAGTAAGTTTTCCTATATAGACTTGCTATGTTTGGAAAGTCATCATCAAAAACAATAGAGAGACAAAGGAATAGGTATTGAAGATCATGAGGAAGTCGAATGAGTGTTCAAAGTAGAAAACAATGAAAATGATCACTTACTAAAAATAGTAAGTCCCTTTATATGGGTGCTTACTAAAAATAGTAAGTCACCCCAAAAAGTGGCTGAGGCAAGGGTAGTGTGCACATGATTGAATGAGGGATTTCATCACATCATGATGGTCGAGAAGAGGAAAAAATCACCTCTCACTAAAAATAGTATATCATCATCAGGTGGGAGTTGCAGTCATCAAAAATAGTTCACTCAACTTAAAGGGAAGTTTCATGAGCTGATTTGAAGGAGATTCACATTGTGCAAGGAGTTCAAAGATTCAGAGTTTCACTTGTATTTGGCACTTTCCATCAATGAGGATCAACGGACTTCATCAAGAATGATGTCTCCTCTTCTTCTTCTCTCTCTCTCTCTCTCTCTCTCCTCTTTCCCCCAACTTTCTCTCTCTTCTCAAATGTTCTAATTTTGCATTGGGGTTGCACTTTTTCATATGTCTTAATGTTCATAATGTAATAAGTCACCTTTATGTTATAAAAAGGGACTTAAAATTTCCTAGGAAGTTGAAAAGTTTTAAGTTGTGCGAGGACATATGAAAAGGCATTGGGGGTAGATGAAGAGTCATATTCTACTCTATAAATTGTAACACCATTCCCATTTCAAAGGGTTGGCAATTGATCTTGTAAACTCACGAGTGCATTGTACTTAGAGAAGCAAAGGAGATAGCCATTTTATTCTACTTTCCTCCATTCTCAAATTTCTTCCATTCCCACATTATGTACAACTTATGTTTACACAGCAATCAATACAAGAAGGATTTTGTAGCCTCTTTGATGAGGTGATTTTAGAAACTTTGAATTCACAATCTTATCTCGTCTTGTTGCCATTTACAGGGTTGTTTCTTCTCATAAATGCATGTGTTAAAGTTTCTAGCTAATGTGTGCAAGAATCTGATTTCCTACCTGCAACATTAGTTTCCCTATCTCATTTCTCACTCCCTTTCCCACTTTCAGACAAATTCTTCCTATTGTTAGACATTTCTCTCAATGAATAACCCGATTGGGATGAGTAACACTGGACACGAGTTGTCTATTTACATATTCCACTTGTGTTGCATTATAGGAATATGCTCTGGTTGATCGATCACACATTCTGGAGGACCCATTCATCTCTCTCATTGGGAGTGGTCACTTTGGGACATTTGTCACTTCCACTATTTTATAGATTTTTCATGATCTACTTATTCTTGTGGATCCTTTTATGAGGGTTATTGACCGCCCACCATATTCCCTCTCTAACACGTATACTACCATGGCATTACCATTATATTTTGTGCACATTTTACCAAACCAATGTCACCTTTCGGTTGTAGAATAGATGAAGAGATCGAGTAGTGTAGGATTCTTCTTACTTTGTGGAGTGGGCTAATGTTCAAGGTGCTCCTTTTTTTTCCTTCATAAGAGCAAGAATTTTGTTTTGTGCAAGTTAATTATCTTTAGTCTTTATGCGAGAGGACCACATCATTGACACTCTTCTGAGGGGACCTTCTTTTCCTCACTTATTTCTCTCTCTACTACGAAGGATGATCATTATACATGGGTACCTTATCGGGATGAATTACTAAGACACATCACTTCTTCTTCTCCAATTTTCTTGAGCGAGTTTCATGTCTATCTTTTGGGGGATTTTTTCCCACTGGGTTTTCTCCCTTTCTCCACTTTATTGGAGATCTACATTGTACATGAGTACCTCATCGGGACTTATTTCTAGGACCCACTTTACTTTTTATTACCTACCTAAGTTGTTCTTATAGGGGGTGTTAGTGTAGGATATTAATTTCCTTATATTGCTTTATTTACTTGGAGCTTTTCTATAATCATGGGATATGTTTGCTTAGTTGTATAAATCGTGTTGATTTAGCTTACCATTCTGTTGAGTTATCCTACTAGTTTTCCTACGGAATCAACTCTACTTCTAGTATCAATTAGTGAGATTTATTCCTTATTTTTTATTATTGGTAAATGGTTTTGAAGGGGACCATACCGTGACGTAAAAAAGGCTCAACAACCAGGATATACAATGAAATAAATGTGGTTTTTTCGATAAGTGGGGTACACCCCAACAACAAAAGTAAAAAAAAATCTAGATAAAATAAGGAAGAATAAGGCGGTGACACAACACTCACAAGAATCCCAACAACGGTAAAAAATTAGCAAAAAAAAACTACAAATCACCTCTAAACAACGTTAAGATAAAAACCAAGTAACAACAAAGACCTATTTGAGAAACTTGTTAAAAAATTATGAGCATCCTTCAAGGCCTTGTACAAATTGATGGTAGTTTGTTGGGTAGGGTCCTGGCTACTTGTTGCTTTATGACTTTCTTCTTGAGTTTCCCATCCTTCCATACATCCTTCGAAATGTCGCTTATGTCATAAATTTGTTTAACTTGAACTTGAATAAAATCAAGCAGTGCTTTGTGCATGGAGAGTTGGTTGATCTGCTTGTTCACTACTTGTTGCACTCTCTCCTCAAGGCACTGTGTTGTTTAGTGAGGATTTTCATCTTCTCCTTAAGCCTTGAAAGAACATAAGTGTTTAATTCCTCCTTGATGCCTTAATTAAGAAGAAATTCAATGTTGTATTCTATTACCTTGATAGTGTCACTTGCTACTTCAATTGGGCTCACGAGATCAAAAATAGCTTGAGGGTTAGGGGAGAACTAGATGATGCAAAAATATTTCGAGCCACAACAATATATTTTTCCTTATAATGACTATGCAAAACTATTTTAGCTAGGGGATCATAGGTGGAGGCCCGGAAGATAGGATTTTTTGTTTGGATTATGGGTTGCTAAGGAGGGAAGGTTAAAGGGTGGGGAGGGATTATTGACCACAACATCATGGAAATACTTGATGCATAAGGAAGATATCCCCACGATGAAGGGGAGAGCACACAAATGGGATTGGATATCAAGGAAATATTTCTCAAGCGAATGAAGAAAATAATAAAAGAAACTAACCTTAACATAGTTCCTGAAATGGTTCAAAAGAACCAAGTGATGGAGCGAAAGAGTTGAGTAGCACCCTTCCAAGGTAATGTACCTCATAACTATTTTAGCAACATCTCCATATGGGGAGGGGATAGAAGAGAAAAGTATACTAGATTTCCCAATCTGTAGGGCTTCCTCACCCTCCACAAATATTTTCTCCTTGGCATCCTTATCGAATTTATTCCTGTAAAACTTAATCCCATCCATACCTAAACCGGTAATGAAGGAAATCAAGTTCTCGGTTATGGTAAACTCCTTACCCTTGAAGGTTATCACCCTATCTTTCCATTTGTGGGAAAATTTGAGAGATATGTGTCTATCGTGCCCTTTTATCCTTTGCATGAAGTTCATGAAGCCATCCACATTGAGGATCTTCCATAATTCTTCATTCTACTTCCGTGGAGATCACATATTGTCTCCACTCAAAAGAGGGTCCACACATTTTGAGAATAAATAACACAATCAAGGCAACATCAGTCGATCGCAACTAGATATCATCCCCAGACAACACAAATGTCAAAGCCCAAACAGAAAGACCCAAAATAGAGGGCCTACAGAGAAACTAGATAATGAAAATGACAATTAACAAGCTTCCTAATAGCTCATTTATCGAGCCGAAATACAAAAAGCGTGTAAAAATAATCTGTTTGGGAGAGAGAACTATTGAATGCTCAAAGTACACAATATCAATTCACCACACTTTCTGATCCATTAGCAAGAAATAATTGAATGGATAGGTGGCCTTGGCTTCCTTAGAAATGATGGCTCTTGTTGTATGAGATATTTCCCATGATCATGACAAATTATAAATTGATTATTGATGATGCCATCATTTGCAAATATGTAAGCAACACTATTCACCTCCCTATAGATGTGGCTTATATTAATGTTATTAAACCCTTTACATAAGGTAATTTCCTTATTGATGAAATATTTTATGGTCTAGCTAGAAATTTGGGTAACTATAAGGTTTTTATAATGTTCATATAATTACCCTCGATAATTAAATTGCTCACCTCGAGGTCCCCGATAGTTCTCATCCCCAAAGAACAGAAAGGGTGTTAACATAGTGATTAGATTGTTTAACCATGGGGATGACCAAGATGGTTTCTAATTATACCACCACCACCAACTAATTTGGGGTTTCCCTTAGAGGCACCATCAAAATTCAATTTGTGCCAACCTTTAGGTGGGGAATCCACTGAACAAGAGATCTGTCAATGTTGGGTGTTTGAACTTGAACCTTCTGAATGTCAATATTCCAAGAAATTAAGAACCTCTCCTCATCCTTGGGATACTTAGCATTCTTGGGAGGCTTAAATTTAAAAATGTTCTCCTTAGGCTATGCAAACGTGATTTCATTTAAGATCCTTTTGTTGTATTTTCTAGTATTTCTGAAAATGATGGAGTTGCGAGCCTTCCAAATTCTCCAAATGGTGTGGGGAAATATGAGCCTCCAAAAATTTCTAAGCATGCCATGTTTGAAAGGAGGCTGCCACTATTCCTAGGCTTGAACAATATCATCCAGAAATGACCAGTCTATGCCAAATCTACTAAAGATAAGTTTCCATAAAGCAACAACAGGACAATGCAAGAGAAGGTGGTGGATTGTCTCATTCTCATGCTTACATTGGTAGCATCTATTAGGCATGGTGGATCCCCTCTTAATGAGGTTGTCAATGGTAAGGATGCTCTTGTTCAATACCAACCAGAGAAAATGGTTGATTTTGGGAGTGATTTCTTTAAACCAAATCTTTCTCCAATCAAAGCCACATGGAGTTTCAACAACATACAATTGGTATCCCATTCTAACTGAGTGGTCTCCATCAAATAAGTGTATTCCCCATTGATCTAGGAGGAGGTTACACATTCACCTCCTATATGTACATGAATTGCATAACTTTATCCTATGAAATATGGAGAATATGAAGCATTGAGGTGATTTGGAGCTATTATTTCCTTATGAGTTCTTGATCATATTACATCTTATTATTAGCTATTTCAATTTACTGTAATTTCTTGCATTCATTTTTCATCATAGATCCTTCAAAACTCTAATAATAATTCTTAGGGATTGGTCCTTGATTTTGAACACATAATTATCTATGTATTTATATGATTCCCTTGTTTGAATTTCGTAATTGACAACTAGAAGGCCGAACCATAAGTGAAAATATGCCCAAAAGATAAAAGAGACTAAAAATGACTAAGGTGGAAAAGGGTTAGGGGCACCTGTGAGGGGACAGGGGGGTGCCTAAGCGCTCTTGTCCTAGCTAGGCGCTAGTGTCTGGAGCCATAAAAGATAAATAAGTAAAATACTAACTGGGATTTAGGGTCTAATAGACCAAATAAAAAATAAAAAACACGAAAAGGGGCGAGATAGTCATCAATTACAAAATTTCTTGCTTAAGAATCATATGAATGCATGTATGTGTTTAGGACCTAGAAATGTAATCAAGTGCATGATTTTGTGTCTACATTATGTGTATTTGAGTGTGTGTGTAGTGTGTGCATGTGTGCACACATTTTTATGTGTACACATGTGTGCTTGTGTGTGCATGTGTGTGTGCGTGCGCGCATGCTTGCATGTTGTGTGTGTGTGTGTGTGTGTGTGTGTGTGTGTGTGTGTGTGTGTGTGTGTGTGGGAGGAGAAAGAAGGATCTAATAAAATAACCCTTTACCACAAATGCATAAACCACTCGATGTATGAATTGTAAGTTATTCATCATGTTCTCTTTCATCCCATCAAAATGTAGCTCCTTCTTTTGGTGAAATCGAGAAACATATTCGGGTATATGCTCTATGTTGTTAAGCAAGATGGTTTTTGATTGAAATGGAATTGATATCCACAACCATGGAATTACTAATCTCATACATGTTGAGGAAATACCTCATTATGCAAGTTTGGGATTTGGCATTGGTAAAGGAGAAGTTGGATAATGATCCAAAATAATTGAAGCAAGAAAATATTCGAGATCCCAAGCCCTTGCATAATTTACAACCCATAGGTAAAATGGATTTTTTTTTGTTGATACTAACGAGAATGTTGTTTACTATAAAATGGGAAATCCTCTCGTAAGGATTGTACAAGTGAGTGGAAGCTGAAATCAAGGAAGAAACTACCTTCTAATCATGGGAAAAACATCTAGAAAGGGTACAAGACATCTCCAAAGTGAGATAAAAATTCCAAAACAGGAGCTAACATCCATTCCTCTCGTCATACTTGAAAAATGATAGTCCTAAAAGGTATGGACATCATAAGTACTCCAATGTTTACTTTGATTATGCAAATAATGGCCGGTAACAACAAATTAGAATATGCATTTCTATTTACTTTTTTGTATTAAATAGCCATTGTGTGCCCATGTGTTGGAAGAGAAAATCCTTAGAAAATAAGATAAATAAGGACCAATCTCTAAAACAAGATGTGGAGAATGGAAATAACAATTATACTTGTTGTAGAATGAGTGGGTAGTAGATTAAAATATGTTTGATTTTTCATCCAAAACTTCGTCCAAATACAAGTAAGAAATAAGTGACATAAACACCAAAATTCCAATCCCGTGGAAAAACCATTTATTCATGAAGAACCCAATAAGGAACAACCAAAAGAGGAGCACACATCAGAATGGGTCGGTAATAAATTGTTATCCTTTGTGGATAGTACATTTTCATAGCTAAAAACTATTTAGCATTCCTATTAAATTGTACCTCCAATTCTTTGTTTTGGGTTTCCATTAAGCATGAAGGAAACTCATTGTTTTTGAGTAAATGTGGAGGTAGAATATGGAGAAACCATTCAGTTGAGAAGAAACAGTATGAGCAATTGATTATAATCTATGTCAATTTTACTTGCATTCTCATTTACAATTTTTAACATTAAGATTAACAGGATTTCCTATCACATCTATCAACGATTGATAATATGGACAAAGAGGTTCTCCAAATCAGTGTTTGAGGTATAATGAACATTATTTTATGAATGTACATTGACATTCTTTTCCTTCCATTTGAAAAATGTACTTTTAATACATGTGTAATTTCTTGTATGCACATTTGTAAGACCCCATATCGGGAAATGTTTGTAAATGGAAGAGTACCCAAAATCCATGTATGTTGTAAATAATCATAAGATCCCACTAAGGGTAAAATTATGCAAGTAGATTCCAATGAAAGATATAATATGTTGTAGTGTATCATCTTTGTTAGGCCCGATTGGTGAGGGTGAATAAACTTTCATGAGATGGTGTCTCTTGGAAAACACCCTAATTTGGAATTTTTGTGAGGACTTACATTTGCAAGTTATTTTAACTCGAAATCACATCCTAAAGTTTATTTATACATTCGATAGGATAATAATAACATTATTATTATTATTATCGTCATTGAATATATATATGTATGTATGTATGTATTTGTCTAAAATGTTAAAAAAATTAAATAAAACAAAAGGGGTAATTAAACAAAAATGATAAAACAAAAGAGGTGTGTGGGTGAGAAGTGAAGGGGGTGAACTAGGGTAAAAGTGGTTTTAGGTTTTCTTCTTTTCCACTTCTTGGACCTCTTTGGGCGGCCATGGAAAATTTTCGTTCAAATACAATTCGCGAGTCTTAATCCAGGACTCCACAAATTTTCTAGCAATTCCTTCCAAAGTATACACCTAAATGGGAGATTTTGAGCAAGGTATGAACGTGCATTAGAGCCAAACACCTCCATGAACAAGGTATGAAAATGCTAACTTGTGATCTCTGTAGTGCTCGTTTAAACAACCACTTGAGACCCAAGAAACAACCTAGGGTTAGCTAGAAAAATTATGGGATAATTTTTTTTTTTTGAAGTGTCTACAACTAGGTTGCAAGACATCAGTTTTCACTAACAGGTTCCGAACATGACCAATTTACTACAACATATGTTCCCTTCATTAACTAATAACAAGTTCATAAGGTTCAAATTTTAGGGTTATATGTTTTAGTTAGGTTCAAGGAGTAAATTACCCCCATGCTTGCTCTTTAGCAGCCTCAGAGTTTCAAAAATATTTTTCTCAAACTTAACACTTCCAAAATTTCCCTAAACTATTCCCATTGGATAGGAAATTTTCTCACCTTTGCGGTGATATAAAGAAGTCCAACTAACTCCTTATATTTCTCAAGATATGGCCAGGTGGAGTTTTTAGGTCAAACTTTCCCCTAGGGGGACACGTGTCATGCAAGGGTGAAATCCCCTTTGGTGGGTTGGCGGGTCGCGGGGCAGCTCGGGGAATTTTTCCCATCGCACGGCACAAATGCATAAGTTCTTTCACATCTTCGTGGTCACCGGCGGACACGTGTCGAGTCTTGATGCAAGCGGGAGAGGGGGAGGGAAGGGCGGAGTGGTGGGAGGATTTTGCGCAATTGCGCCGATGGAGGACAAAAAGGAAGAAGGGGACGCGCGGGTCCACGTGCCCGCGGAAGAAGAAAAGCCCGAGGTGGGGGTGATGATGTGGGGCCATGGGGAATTTTGTAAAAAATTTCCCAAGGCCAAAACTCAAAGAAACAAAGGGGTCCTCCCTCCCCGCTGCCACCCCCAAGGTGCCACGTGGCACCTTCTCATAGGTCTATGGGCCGGTGGGGAAAAATGAAAAATTTCCCCAAAATTTTCAAAGGTTCAAGGGTTGAAAAGAAACCGTGCCTCCACCGTAGCTCCAAGAGGACACATGGCACCCTCCAATTGGCTGCGGGCTAGCGAGGATGCGGGAAAAATTGGAAATTTTTCCCAAGGTCCAAAAACCTAAAAATTTTAAATTCAAAAAGGGTCTGCCCTCCACCGTGCCATGTGTCGGTATTTGATTGGCATGTGCGGGCAGCGGCGATGCGGGGAAAAATAGGAAAATTCTCCCAAGGTAAAATTTTCAAAAAGATAAGTTTAAAACTTGGTCCGCCCCTCCAGGTGCCACGTGGCGAGTCCCGATTGGTTGCTTGATGGTGAGGGCTGCGGAATTTTGTGGATATTTTTCCAAAGTCAAAATTATAGTTAACGAGATAAATTTATTTTATTTTTGAATTGCAAATTGAAGTAAAACTTCAAATGGCCAAAACTTGAGCTAGAAAGCTCGGTTTTGGGAAAACGAGGACTTTTCATAAAGATCTCATGCCCTCTTTGCACAAGAAACATAAAATTTACTTTTTGATAAAATTTAAAGGGTCAATTTTGTAAAAATGATCTGCAGGATTTTAATTGGCAAGTTGGTAAATTTCCAACTTTCACTTTTGATAAAATTTGGTTTCCTCCTTCACTCAACATGTCAAGAAGACATGGAGAATTGATCTAGGGAGGGTTTAGAGTGTTTTCGGCAGTTGATTTGTCTAATTAATTCAAGTTTGTTTTTTTTTCAAATGACAGGAAAATGACTATTAGAGGGATTGTATTCGAATTAGCAATGGTCGAGTTGTTTTCTTAAGTTTTCTTTGTCAAATTGAATTCCTTAGTGTCTTAGCATGCTATTCCATAACATTTTTAAGTTGGTTATTAAGTGCAGGTCTGAACTGTGCATTTTGTTTAGGTTTACCAGTTTTAGAATTTACAATGTCAGTGATCAAATTTTTAAAGTTATCAATTCCATCATTTAAATGTAACAACTTATTTCCAATATAGTCTAATCCATTCAGTTTATTTTAGCCATTCATTTCCAAGTCAAAATTACAAATTCTGAATTCAATTTTAATATAATTCCAAGGATGCAAAACAATATACTTCCTTCCTACACATTCTTGTTTTCAACAGAGATTTTAATTTACAATAGCATTTCAATTCCAATACAACCATGTAAGTTTGAGAAAGTGAAGCATTCATTTATTTATTTCCAATAAAAATTTACAACTTATCACTTTTTCATTTGATTTCCAAATGCAAAATGTAATGAAAGTAACATCCTTTCATACCTCCTTTCAAAATATAGAGTAGCATATAACTTCTTTACATTTCTCATTCCAGTTTCAATCTTCCATTACAAATAAAAGATATTTACATAACAAATTTCTATGCAATTCATTTACTTCAAAGTTGGGAGGATTACATTAAACTTGTTCAAAAGAAAGGATGTCAAATTGTAAATTCCTCTTGCTCACAAACAACAACATGCTAGTTTCTTCATCTTTTCATCTTGATCACAATAAGGAAGGGGAAAGGCAATGCTCTCCACCCAACCAAGACATCTAATAAGAATGGAGAATCCATCCTTCCTCATTGGCCCTCGAGCCCCAACCATATTGAAATAGGAGATGATAATCAACACATGGAAACAAAGGCTTCCACAACAAACGTGCAGCATTTTCACATTAAAAACACATTTCAAGAAGAATGTAGTTCACAACTACATTAAACAAGTGCAAACAACATTGAGGCTTCATCAAGCAAGCCAAAAAGAGTAAGGAACTATAGGGAAACTACTTATGCCTCCCAATTTGGAATTGGGCATCCACCTTTAATCATACCGTCAATATAACATAACATATCCCATAAACCTTATGCCTCCCAACCCCTCCTTATGCCCCCACAAAGTTTCTCCCTTATGCCCCCTAAGAGTAAGAAATGCAATCTATTTCTTTTCCATGGTCGATCCCAATCCCAAACTCCCTCCACAATAAAACTGATGCCATTGGCATTCCCTTATGCCCCCCATTTGAAATCCCCATAGCCTTCTCCTACACCATGTCCTAAGAAGTCTACCCAACCAGCCAACACACACATAACAACAATCACCATTTTAAACATGCATAGAAAGAGAAGAAATATTTTCAAAAGGTTCAAGTTCCTACCTCTCCATAATGGAGTTTGTTCCAAGATCAACAAGCTTCCCAATGCCAAAATAACAGTCCCAAATCAGCAACACACAAACATGCAATGGTCTCCAATTTTCTTCCACAAGCAAGACTCCAAAACAACAAGAAATTTGCCCCAAGGAAAGTATGCAAAGTTTCAACAACCACCAACAAGCAAGGAGTTCGAATTTTAAAGGAGAGGAAAGAGAAGAGGATGATGTGGATCCATGTGGGATGCCACATCATTCTTCCTCAACCCCAAGATCAAAGTCAACATCATTCACCTAAACATAATAAATAAAATGACAAATTAACTTACACACTCCAAAACAACCCATACCCCAAAAGGACTGAATTTAAAACATGTAAGAGAAGTGCAATTAAAAATTACAATTAGTCATTTCAAAATGCATTAAAAAGGTCTAAATTTAACCTCCAAACCATAGGTATGGTTGGTGAATAATTTTAGGAGGTGTCCCACAAGCTTCCAAATATAGCCTCCAAGGACAAATTTGAATTGCCAAGAGGATGAAGTGTTTCACACTCCAAAATCTATCTTACATATCCCTTCCACATACTTACACATTTCTTACACACTCTTACAATATTTCATTTAAGATCAACAACTTCATTAATTGCATTCTTATGACATATTGATTTATTTATTTAACACATGATTATCCACAACATATAATAACTAATGAAAAGGGTAACACATCACAAAATAAACGCATGCAAACATTAATAAACAAACCACACTAATAAATACACAACCCCATAGTCACATACAAAGGTGATTCCCCCATGGGAATCCCTAACATAATATAACACACACACACACACAAAAAACCACGATGACCTTGTTGAATTCACCCAAAATTCCAATATGGTTAGTCTCAAGTGCCCCGACATTGTTGTGATATTTTAACCTGCAAAACACAAATACCTCCTTCGGCCTTGTGGCCATATCGAACATCCAAAATGATATAAATATACTAACAATACCATCTATTCATATGAATCACAACAACGTCAAGAAATCAACATTATCATTTTCAATTTAATTAATCAACTATATCATCATCAATTAATTCTCAAGCTAGTTCTATTCACAATATCCAATATCAAATGTCTAAACATTCATCCATCACATTTCCATGTCAAACAAGATATCATCATCCACATATAAAAATGTCTCTAATAATCATCATGCATAATAATTAAATCCGATCAATAATAATCCATGATCTAACGTTTATCCATCCTACTAAAACAAAACATAATAGTGTCCATAATAAGATCAATAGTATCAAGATCGGATCTCAAAACTTTCCAAGGGAAGTGGACACTACATCCCCCTCCCCTTAGACTTGAATTCCTCCCGAAAGTCACTTTGGAACAAATGTGGAAACCGCACTCGTAAAGAAGTAGCATCCTCCCAAGTGGCTGCGGTCTCATCGTATCTATCCCACTTTGAACTCCTACCCGATCAATCTCTACCCTCGAAGGCCCGTGGTCCTGCGATCTATGATACAAATGGGCTCCACCATCACCTACCCCTAATCCTACACTTGCAATATATCTCCTAAGAATCAAACATGAAACACATCATGTACACAAGACAAGTTGGGTGGCAATGCTTGACGGTAGGCCATAGGGCCGATACGCTCTAAGATCTCAAAAGGACGAACATGAATCAAGGAGCTAGTTTAGAACCTTTTCCATAACGGATAGGGATCTTGTGTGGCCTAACACGAAGGAACACCTTCGTGCCCACATCAAAACTACAATCTATCCTATGTTGATCCACATACTTCTTCTACCTATCATGTGCCTCCCGTAATCTCCCGCTCCGATCAATACTACCTGCTTTGCTCCATGTCCTATAGAAGAGCTGGTCCAAGAGATACCCTACCCTCTAACTTTGTCCCAGGCTAAGAGGTGTCCTACACTCTCTACCATATAATGCCCGAAAAGGAGCCATGTGTTTTACGTAGAATTTCGTTCCGGAATAGAGTTGCTTCTATCCTTTCATTCTCTTGAGAAACAGATAAGGGTTAGGGCTAGGAGGAATACCTATTGAGTGTTGGGAAGGTGTGTGCGTACCGTAGAGAGATCAGATCAATTGTGAAGAACTCCTTTTTGTCTGGGAAGGACTACCTGTAAGTAAGAATACAAGACCACCAGATCTTAGTTAGACAATAAGTGAGGGAACTGCCTTGGGCCCAGGAAATATTAGACTTCCTTTCGAAGGTGGTCAGTTCCCCTTTTAATATGAATTAATGCAAATGATATTAAAGAAGCTATTGTGAAATCACGATTTAGGTACCTTGTTACTAAAAGCAATAGAGACTAAACTACCCATAATAAAATGACATTCTGTTTGTTTGGTCACTGGTTATTGATACGTTCAGATCAAGTTACAGGGATAGACCAGACTGAATCCGAGGTTGTTTTGAGGTGAATAGGAAAAGGCTAGTTTTGGTATAAGTCACAGTGACCGATGGCAGTCATAGGATAACCGATTGTGGTTACCAAAACCGGTACCGGTAGAGAATAACCGAGATCGATAGGGGCAGTGATTTAGGGATTTTTAAATGGAGGTTGGTGTAAGGTGGTTATGAGGTTTGGAAGGTTGGTAGATGGTTGAGGGAGTACTAGGGTGATAGAGAATATTCGAGAGAGTGAGAGAGCTATCTCTGGGCAATATAAGGATGGATGAATGAAGGGTAGGTTCTAGTGTGCCACGGTATTAGATCCGGGGTGAGCTTATAATTATTATGAATTAAAAGTTCAAGAAATGATGTTTAGAAACATACAAGATACTACTTACTAGTTCCCGATGAAGATATAGGTCCAAGGAATGTGGTGGCGGCATAAGAAGGCTTAGTTGGGATGATCTCGGTATTGGGAAGCGAGTTGATGAAGCTACCCTCGGTCTTTCCCGATGCTTGGATGAGTGTGACAGTGATCTAGTTGCTCGATTCTGAGTCTTGGGCTCGATCCTCTTCTCTCGCAACCTCTTCTACTTGTTTCACTTCTCTTTCTCCCGCCAAATGAATTCCGGATCTTGCAAATGAATTTCCTCTCCCTTTCTTTTGGTTGAGGGAGGTAATTTATAGGGAACCGATGGCGGTTATGTAATCGACACCGGTTGAGTAGGGACCGTTGTCGGTTAGGTGAAAGTGGCTATTTTTAGTAAAATAGCCAACTTTCCCTCCTTTTCTCCGAGGGGTCAGTTATGGGCTTGGTCAAGTCATTATTAGGTTTATTTTGATGTGGGTGAGGGGTGATGAGTCATGGGTGTGCGTCGGACCAAGTCATAGGTCTTAATTAGGTTGGTTTAGGGTTAGGACTAGATCACGGTGAGTCAAGCGAGATGAGGTGGTAGGTTTGGAGATGTGGATTTATTAATTATAAGGTAATTAATAAATAATTAAGTGTGTAAGGTTTAGGTGGTGAGGTAGAGTTAGGTTGCGAGATGAGATGCGGGCGCAGGTGTCGTAAGACCCAAATTTTGTGTCTACATTTTCCCTCTTGTTGTTGTGTAGCTTGTCTTGTAAAGCTGCACTGACAATAATAAGAAGTGGTTGCCCCAGTTAAGGGTATAGGTAATCCCCCTCAAATCTATCATAGATTGAGGTGACGTGAAATCAGGGATAGGGTTGATAAAGGGTGAGTGATGATGAGATGATGATAAGATGGTGGGGTAAGTTCAAGGAAGCCGACGTACGTTAAAATGCAGTAGTGTGACCAGGGTACATGGTTTGAAGAGAAAACAAGCAATTCATAGGCAAAGGTCGATAGTTTATCCAAACAAGTTTGATATAATCCTGGTATCCAAGGCATAGGAAGTAGCTCCAGGGGATATAACGGGTAAGGTACCGGAACGTTTAGGCATGTTCGGCCGTACCAAATGGTTAGTTTGGTTGAGATAAACATCATGGTATCGGTCTAGGCAAAGCTAGTCGGTTGATCAATTCAAGTATCTTAGTCATGTTAAAACACGACAGTGAGCTCAATTGAACAAACAGCTACATGATGGGTGGATAGAATCATAATTTGTGGTCTTCGGTCGAGGTACTTAATTGTGTGCGTCGTGGGTCGGGCCGATTGGTTGGGTCAAAGCCTTGGGTTGGGCCATTGGTTTGTTGCGCGCCTTGGGGTCGGGCCGAGTGGTTGGTTGCGGCTGGGTTGGGCCAATTGATTGGTTGGGCCTCGGGGTCGCCGATTGGTTGGTTGCGCCTTGGGTCGGGGTAATTGGTGAGTTGTGGCCTTACGTCGGGCGATTGGTTGTTCTTGCGCCTTAGGTCGGGCCGATTGATCGGGTGGCGGCCTTGGGTGGTCGCCGAATTGATTGGTGGCGGCCTTGGGTTGGGCCGGTTGGTTGGTTGCATGCCTTGGCCTGGTCGATTGGTTGGTTGCGAAGGTGAGTGTTATCAATATAAATACGTGAAAATATTTATATTTTTAAGGAAAACACAACACATGATAGGTTATGGTAGGGGATGGTCAAGCTAACCTTGGGAGACCCCATGTCTCCTAAGTGCTACATACATAGCCCATTGCACAAAGCAAGGAGGGGCCTCGATCGATGTAGTTCTCCCTTAGGACCGGGGAGAGGTGAATTCGTGCAATTTGTTGGTTGGTAAAATTTTTGATATTGGTAGGGTAAGGTTGTTTGAGTTGGTAAGGTATAGGTGAAGCGAGGTTAGCTTACCCAAGCATTAGGAACCGTGTCCCGATTAAGGTCAACACATAATCCTAGATTTGGGTAAAAGAGGCAAAAATGTCCCATAGTTGGAAAGAGCTAAACAAACCACATATTATCATAGGATGAGCTTGAATCTCTAGGTACCTTGCATATGCGAGAAGTCAATAGGTGGAAAGAGTTGTATAATCACAATATATCGGTTATACGTCACGTCCCTTTTGTTGTTTTGAAAAATGGTGAGGTGAGGTGGATGGTATGGCTGGGGCGTAGAGGACTTGTTATAAGGTGATTATTCTGATGAAATAGATCCAAACCTAAATAGATGAGTCCATGACTCAAAAGTGCTTTTGAATACTGCTTTTATTTTTCTGGATATAGACTGATCGATGTGGGAAGTCTATATGGGATATGCATTTTGTTGTTTCTTGAGGTCTTCACGAAGCTGATCAATGCGAGAAGCTTCTGATAGAGGCTGACTTTGTATAGTTGTCCTTCAAGGGAGCAGTCTACTTATAGTAGCATGATGTGGCTTTGCACATAGCTATCCTTCGAGGGAGCAGTCTAGTTTATAATAGCAAATGCAGCTTTGCACATAGCTGTCCTTCGAGGGAGCAGTCTAGTTTAGAGCTTAGAGGTCTAGATGTCCATTTGGCATGAAGTATCTAGTTTTGCAGGAAGTTTGACTCAAGAATATCCCAAAATTGTATAATTGAGAACTTGTTATTTTGATACTTTTAAGTCATGGACCAGACTAAAAAGGGGAAGGCATCTTTAAGAGGAGGTGATGATCAAACCATGTGAGCTTGATTCTATTTTGAGATGCACGAAACAAGGTGTATGAGGTGGTAAATGAGCTCAAGGGACGAGCGCAAGGTAGATAAGAAGTGATGTAACACTAAATTCAACAATAGAATGGTTGGAGATGCAAGGCATTAAGGGGTTCAAGCTCAGGTTTACCATTAAGTAAAGCTAAACGATAAGTACCTAATCCATAGGTGTGAGTGATAATGTAAGGCCCAATCCAATTAGGAGCAAATTTTCCACGTTTGCTCTTTTCTAGTTTGGTTACATGTTGATTCTCTTTGAGGACAAGATCACCAATTTTAAAGGTACACTCATGAATTCGCTTATCATAAGCACGCTTGATGTGCTTTTGATAAATTTGAAGGTGGTCAAGAGCTATAAGAAAATCACGTTTTAGAAAATTTAGGAGGGATAGATTCTAAGTCTATCGACTCCGTGGGTGAAGATGGCAAAATGCAGCAATGATGGTTCTAAGGGGTGAATTCATCGCCTTCCCCGATACAATTGACATGAGGTTTCTTCGGTGTAGGTGGTTCAAAAATCTAAGACCACGACGATATTTGTGTTTGTGGTAGTTACGGGAATGATCGTATGTCGGCCTTGTTCATAAAGACCGAAACCAAAACCCTTCCAAGCACAGCAAAAGAAGGTGAGGGAGAAATGACGGTTGGTTAGATATCAAAATCAGATTGGAAAGGAACCACACCAAGGGGAGGTTCGGGGTGAGAGAGGATGCATCGATATCCCCATACGTTAGGTTGGTGTGGCAATTAGGTGGTTAGTAGGAGATCACCTCCCCACACATGACATTGAAGGTAAGATGTGCATGTAATTTTCCGTACTCCGTGGGGTGTGAAAGGTGCTAACATTGTATAGTGGTATTTCCCAGTAGTAAGGTGTTGAAAAATCTCTACGAAGGGATCTGAAGTTGGGATGTTGTCCGCGGGAAGGAAGTGGTATTCGTGGTGGTGGGTTCATTGGTCGAAGGTGTGAGGGTGGTTAAGATGGATGGTTGAGGTGTGGTTGAAGTAGATGGTTGGGCTGGATCAATGGGTTCCTTGACTAGTACAAGCACATCATTAGGGTGATATAACATATTGCAGGTTTTGAAGGGGGAAGCGTCAGCTTTGACGGTGTATGACTTCCCCTCATACTCGAATTTGATGCATCTATGTAAGGTGGAGGGATCCCATAGCAACGCCTAACAACATGTTGTATTGAACTCTCCCTCAAGGACATAAAAGAGTTCGGGTAAGGTACGTGGCCCTACACGAATGTTAAGGATCACGGTGCCTAAGGTAGAAGTAATAGCATCGTTGAATGAATGCAACATGGTGGGGTTGGCACACATGCAACTAGGAGGGATATTCATCTATTGGAAGGATTTGGAAGAGACGATGTTTAGGCTAGGCCCCATTCAATCATAACACGACGTACCTGGATGTCCTGGACGTAAGCTGAGATAAAAGAGTGGGATCAGGATCTTCTACACCAAAGACGACAATTTCTTCTTTGGAAAAACTGACAGCAGTGGCTTGTTGTATAAGGACAAAAGTGGTTGTAGAGGTAGGTTGTTTGGTGAGAGAAGCAACGTGGTTGGGTGTTAAAATGGAGGCGACGAAAAGGTTTCGTTAGGTAGGACCTCTATCCCTTAAAGGATCTCAATTAAAGCTTGTCGATGTGATTCAGATGTTTGAATGAGATCATAGAGTGTCATTTTGACAGGAGATTGGTGAAGTTGTTTGATCATGGTGCGATGGGAAACTCCATCAGAGATGGGATAGGCAGGTCCATGAATGACCACTTTAGGTGGTGGTGTGATCGGGATGGCAGAAGGAGAAAGAGAGGCCGCAGGTGTGCTTTCTTTAGCTTTTCCATTGTTTTTCTGACCTCGAGTAGCAATGTTAATCATGTTGATCTCATGAATACGAGAGGAGGAAGATGGCGGGGATAAGTCATTTTTCTCGAGAGGTAGGGTTGTAATGATGATAGATTTTGGTGAGGTGGGGACATGTGGTATAGGAGAAGGGATCAAGCTAAGGGCTTCTCTCTCCGTAAATTGTCTTTCTTAGGTTGTCTATCCGAGATAGGTGACTGGTGAAGGATGGCTTTCAAAGCTTTGCATCCTTCTACATCGTGTCCTGGTGTGCGATGGTAAACACAAATTTTAGATTCATCATAACCTATAGGTCGAGGTTTAGATGGATCATAGAGTCTGAGTGGGGGTAGGGAAATGGTCACATCCCCTACCAACATATCAAGGATCTTGGAGTAAGATCCTTTGAGTGGGTCAAATTCAGATGAAGATGAGGCTGGTGATTGAGTGGGTGAGATTTTTGATTGTTTTGGTAATGGTTGGGTACAAGTGGTTCGTATGGGTGGTGATTTAGGCAAGGGATTTTGATGATTGGTTTTAACTAGGCATGGTTTCCTCTGCGCAGAAGTTATGTTTAGCTGGTGAGATGATGAGGCCCCAGCTGACGTGGTGGCAGGAAACAACCATGGGGAGAGAGGAGCGACAACAAACAAGTCCTTCGATGATCAAGTTTGCTTAGGGTTGGCAGGTAGGTGAGATACTTGGGGCGACGGTGTTGAGACGCCCGTGAGTGTCTGTAGGGGTGCAAAAGGTATAGGTCGTGTTAAAGAAGATGTGGGAGGCATGGTGTATTGAGGCAAGGTGGAGGGGTGAGGCCCTAATATAGAAGGTAGGTGTGATGGTGAAGGCTGAAGCCGTGCCTGCTGTATCGGTGTGATCGGGGGTGAGGGTTTTAGTTGTGGCAGAGGCATAGATTGAACTCGAGGAGATTGGGTCTATCTCCTAGATGGATTGATGGCATTATTTTTGGATAAATCTAACCGTTTAGGTGGGTGTGTTAGGCTGAGAATTGGTGAAGTCCCAAGTGTAAGGGAAGGTTTGGTTAGGTTGATAGAGGTGGCTGAGGGATTCGATAGAGATGAGGGGGGTGAAGGTGAGGACATAGGCATTTTGAGCTTTTGTAAACACCTCGGGTATATGGTAGAGGTGTCTGGATTAGTCATCTGCATTTGAGTAGAGCATGGTGTACTCAAATGCTCCCATAAGACTCGTCTATCTTCTGAGGGATAACAATCTTCACGTGTGAACATGAAATTTGGTATGGAAGAGAGGTGGGTTGTGATTCCGGTCCACTGTGGGTGTGATACAGGGGGTAAATGAGGCACTGTATCAATGGGTGTTAAGAGGTCAACCGGTCACTGGAAAGATTTAGGTGATGAAGAACTAATAGGTAGGAGGGCATGTTCGAGGGGATCTGTCATGATTAAGGAGTTTGGTGATGTAGGCTCAAGGGGTTTCTCCTCTAAGGATGACAGAAAAAGTGGCAAGCCTTCTTCTTTTGCAGCAAGAGTGGTGGAAGGAGATGTTTGGGAAATAGATAAGTTAGATAACATCCACTCACAATCTTGCAGGGATGTGGTGTAAGAAGGTTCATTTGTGAGAAGAGAACTCTGGGCGGTTAATTCCTTTATGGGTAAAGGAATAGCAGGACTGTCCTCTTGTCCTGATGAAGGAGAAGGGGGTGAGAATCCCTGCGTTGGTGAAGAAGCTTGATTCAGAATTTCCTCAATGGAAGCCCTGGGTTGGGAGTTGAAAATCACATGGATCTCATGCACACTCTTCTCCTCGAGCTGAGGTGTCTTGGTTTGTGTTACTATTAGATGCATGGTTTGGAAATGGTTTGTTGAAGATTTTTAAATTTTGATTAGCGGGGGCATTAGGATTATCGAGAGTTATATCCCCTGCATCAACCATTTCCTACACTATGTTTTTCAACATCTTGCAGTTTTCATGACTATGTCCCTTCACGTGATGGAAGTTACAGAATTCATTTTCTTTATACCAAGAAGGTATAGCGTAGGTGAAATCAAACCCGGAGTGAGGTTTAACAGGAGGCAAGGTGATAGCTCCTGCTTTAAGCAATTTGTTTAAGATCACACCTTAAGTTTCTCCCAAGGGAGTGTAGTTGATGGGCTCGGCTTTATACTTATAGGTGGATTTCGGCTGGGTATTAGACAAAGTGCTTGAGATTTGACCGTCACTGCGTATATGGCACCCTTTGATTTTGAAGCGCCGATGCGTGAGAGTTGGTGATGTTGGGTTTGGTGGTAGAGTCTTGGGTTCGAAAATTTGAGCTTTTGTTGCGTAACCTCAATTTCTCCCCCTAAGGCTCGAATCTCTAGTTTCCGAGCCATAAAAAGGCCTCATCAAAGGTGCGGAAATTTTGAATTTGGAGGGTTGGAGAAATGTGTTTAGTGCAGGCCCGCGTAAAGAGTTTGATGAGCTCGGCCTTAGGTAAGGCGTAAGTAAGTTGGTTGATGAGGCCCCGCCATCATCCAACAAAATCTGCGATAGACTCGTCTTCAAATTGTCAGATGGCATAGAGGTCGGTAATGGATACTTTCTTGGAAATATTGATAGAGAAGTGATCCAAGAAAGATTGGGCTAATCAAGTTAAAGGAGAAGATTGAGTGCTTTGGTTAAAGCACTGTACCACTCCAAGGCAGGTCCCGATAAGGACATGGGAAAGGTAATGGAGTAGTAAGGCATCGTCATGAGCAATCAGATAGCAGGTATGTCTGAATGATCGCAAGTGTTGTTGAGGGTGCTCCTTACTATTAAAGTGAGTAAATTTTGTAATTCCCATTGAGGAGGATATGTATGAAGGGGGACAGAAGGATGAATAGGCTCCCGACAAACTTTCTCGTATGTCAGGGTGTTACGACTTCCTAAAACAGAAGCCTCAAGATTTTGCATCTTGTCCATCATCTATTTGATTAAATCATTGGTTGGGTTAGATGATGGTGCTTTGTCATTGTAAATAGAGGAGGATTGGTCCAAGAGCCGCTACTAGACAATGGTGGGATTGAATGTTGATAAGATAATGGTGATGAATGTGTTGGGGCAGCCGAATAAGGGTGTCCTATATAAGAGGTTGAGGCCACTGGATGAATTTGTGGAAATGAAAAGGTGGGCGGAGCTTGTGAGGGAAAGCTCGTGTGTATAGGTGGTAGAGAGCAAGTTATAAAAGAGACAATCATGAGAGAGATGAGGTAGGGTCAGTGGATGGTAGTGATATGTGGGGCCCTAGATTAACGAAAGGAAATCCAATTGGTGTAGTATGAACCACCGAAGCCACTGAGCTGGGAGACGGGGCTAAGGATGAAGACGGTGATGCGGAGTTATTAGGTGGGGAAGGGGCTAAGTGAGCGGCGATACTAATAGGCATACCAACGAGGAGCTGACCGTCGGGTGTATGGTTAGGGGTATGAGACAAATAATATTGTACGGCGCTAGGATTAGCATCCAAAAATTTGGCAAATTCCTTATCTCCTATAGGGATCTTGGGAAAATTACTGGTATCCGTAGGATTCCCCATAGGATGTGAAGGGGGAGAATCAGAAAAGGCACGGAACATGCATGGGAAACCATAACTGCAGCTTGTTTCAGGTGATAACAACCATGGACAAGAGGACACAACAGGGATTTAATCAATCCGGAACAGAAACAACAACAAAATGTTGGAATTGATAGGTTGCTTGGTTTGTCAAGAACTGTTAAACACAGTAACCGATATCGGTCAGATAACCGATGTCGGTCAGATGTAGCGGCATCGGTTAGTTAACCGATGTCGGTAGTATAGGACCGGTGTCGGTCACTGTGAAAGCAAAGAGAGGATGTAAGAAGCTATTGGTTTGGGGATAACAATGCTTAATATACCTACCAAATTGTCTTGAAGTGATCACTGAAATAGTGTATGACAGAGAAACAGAACTAAAAAAACAAGCAAGATGCACAAGCAAATCAAGAGACTAACCCTAGGATTAGTTTTAATCACTTTGGGCTTATGCCTTAGACGCCAGATGATGTCAATCCTAAACAAAAGACCTAAGGGAGATGTCAAGTTTGTTTTGGCTCATAAGGCTACCTCAATCAGGCGGAGGAATACCGCGGGAAGGGGGGATGTTTGAGCTGTTGTGTTGATTATGATGTGATTTGGTATGTGTTGTGCAGTGAGAGTAAGATTAATTTCTCATCAATACTGTGGATATCACCCCACGTGTACGACTTTACTTAATCTACGTTCACTAGAATTAAAAACAACAAGCAAGAATATGATGCACATGTTTTAAACCCAAATCGAAAATGATATTCGATGAAGCAAAGAAGATGAATTTCACTAATGCAAAGATGTGAAAGAAGGAAAAATTCTTTTACAAAATGACAAAATATTTTGTGAAAGAAGAA
Organism: Taxus wallichiana var. yunnanensis; assembly: GCA_018340775.1. NCBI lineage: Eukaryota > Viridiplantae > Streptophyta > Pinopsida > Cupressales > Taxaceae > Taxus > Taxus wallichiana. Next base: position 434,101,330 of record CM031241.1, on the reverse strand, counting down.
AAAACAAGTGTGCTCCCTATATGAAAGCAAGCAAGAAAGAAAGAAACCCGAAAAGGGTCCCACCGGCATGCCAAAATGTTTCGCATAATTTCGTTCCGGAATAGAGTTGCTTCTATCCTTTCATTCTCTTGAGAAACAGATAAGGGTTAGGGCTAGGAGGAATACCTGTTGAGTGTTGGGAAGGTGTGCGCGTACCATAGAGAGATCAGATCGATTGTGAAGAACTCCTTTTTGTCTGGGAAGGACTACCTGTAAGTAAGAATACAAGACCACCAGATCTTAGTTAGACAATAAGTGAGGGAACTGCCTTGGGCCCAGGAAATATTAGACTTCCTTTCGAAGGTGGTCAGTTCCCCTTTTAATACGAATTAATGCAAATGATAATAAAGAAGCTATTGTGAAATCACGATTTAGGTACCTCGTTAAAAAGCAATAGAGACTAAACTACCAATAATAAAATGACATTCTCGTTTGTTTGGTCACCGTTATTGATACGTTCGATCAAGTTACAGGGATAGACCAGGCATCGTATCGAGGTTGTTTTGAGGTGAATAGGTAAAAGGCTGGTTTTGGTATAAGTCACAGTGACCGATGGTGGTCACAGGATAACCGATCGCGGTTACCAAAACTGGTACCGGTAGAGAATAACCGAGATCGGTAGGGGCAGTGATTTAGGGATTTTTAAATGGAGGTTGGTGTAAGGTGGTTATGAGGTTTGGAAGGTTGGTAGATGGTTGAGGGGAGTAGTAGGGTGATAGAGAAGATTCAGAGAGTGAGAGAGCTATCTTCTGGGCAATATAAGGATGGATGAATGAAGGGTAGGTGCTGGGTGCTGCGGGGTATTAGATCCAGGGGTGAGCTTATAATTACTATCAATCAAAAGTTCAATAAATGATGTTTAGAAACATACAAGATACTACTTACTAGTTCCCATGAAGATACAGTCCAAGGAATGTGGTGGCAATAGTAAGGCTTAGTTGGGATGATCTAGTATTGGGAAGCGAGCATGATGAAACTACCCTCGCCTTTCCCAATGCTTGGGCGAGTGTGACAGCTGATCTAGTTGCTCGATTCACAGCCTTGGGCTCGATCCTCTTCTCTGCAACCTCTTCTACTTGTTTCACTTCTCTCTCTCCGCCAAATGAATTTCCTCTCCCTTTCTTTTGGTTGAGGGAGGTCATTTACAGAGGAACCGATGGTGGTTATATAACCGACGCCGGTTGATTAGGGACCATTGTCGGTTAGGTGAAAGTGGTTATTTTTAGTAAAATAGCCAACTTTCCCTCATTTTCTCCCAAGGGGTCAATTATGGGCTTGGTCAAGTCATTATTAGGTTTGTTTTGATGCGGGTGAGGGGTGATGAGTCATGGGTGTGGGTCCTGGACCAAGTCATAGGTCTTAATTAGGTTAGTTTAGGGTTAGGGCTAGGTCACGGTGAGGTGGCGAGTTTGGAGATGTGGATTTATTAATTATAAGGTAATTAATAAATAATTAAGTGCGTAAGGTTTAGGTGGTGAGGTAGGGTTAGGTTGCGAGATGAGATGCGGGCGCGGGGCATTTGTAAGACCCAAATTTGGTGTCTACACCATGCCTATAGAACTCTGGAAACTATTATTGTAGGAAAAGTCCACTAAGTACAGGTACTCCTCCCACTTAGACTGCTTGATCCATCACATACATCCTAAGCATGTACTCTAAAATCTAACTCACTCACTCAGTCATCCATCTGTCTCAAGGTGATATGATGTGCTAAAGTTGATCCTCATCCCGAGGACATACTGCATGGTAGTCCAAAAATGTGAAGTGTACAAAGGATCGTGGTCACAAATGATCTTCCGCAGAATCACATGCGTAACCCGACAATCTCATCCAAATATAATCGCGCCACCGATATAGCTGTATAAATGGTCTTCACTGGAGAAAAGTGAGCCATTTTTATCAATTTATCAACCGTGACCATGATGGCATCATGGTGATATCTCGACATCGGTAGCCCAACAATGAAATCCATGGAAATGGTGTCCCTCTTCCATTCCTATAGCATGAGGATAAAGAAGGCCAGCTGGATGTTGATGCTTGACCTTAACCCTCTAGCACTCTAAACACCATGACACAAATCTGGGACATGTCTTGATGAAGTGCTCTCCTAATGGTACAACTGCCGCAAGGTGGCGTGCATCTTCTTCACCCAGGGATGGGTGAATAAGGTGCACGATGTGCCTCTACCAAGATGTCCCGCTCAAGCCTCCATCTTAGGGAACATATATCTAGCCTCCGTGCTCGAGAAGACCATCTACCTCCAAAGAAAAACCATCAAACTTCCCAAGGGTCTCGTGACTCGATCTCTACACGTCTTTACGCAATGTAGAAGCTATCAAGAGGAAGTTACTGAAGAATCCTACTCTACAAATCTGTGCTCACTGAGGTGGCCATAGCCACATGTCTCCATCTACTGAGAGCATCTACTACCACATTCTCCTTCCCCTTCACATGCTCTATCTCCATGTCATACTCACAAAGCAACTCCATCCAACGCCATTGACGAGCGTTGAGATTGGGCTGCGTGAAGAGGTGGCAAAGACTCAAATGATCATGTCCGAGTGTGAATCTTCATCTAAGAAGAAAATGTCTCCATCTACCCAAAGCATGCACCAATGCTGCAAGCTCAAGATCGTGGGTAGGATAATTAAGCTCTTGATCCTTGAGTTTGTGAGACTCAAAAGCTACTACTCTACCATCTTGCATCAACACACCTCCAAGCCCTGCTAAAGAAGCATCTGTACAAATAAAGAACTCACCCTGTGGATCCGACAGTGTAAGAATGGGTGATGTAGTGAGAAACTCCTTTAGTGTCCTGAAGGCCTGCTCGCATCTATATCACCAAACAAACTTCTTCCCTTTCCTTTAAAGGGAAGTGATAGGGTGCCCTGAACTGAGAGAAGTCTTAAACAAACCTCCATAGTATCCTTCTCATCCAATGAAGTCGCTTTACCTTGGTCACTATATTCGGTCTTTGGCCGCCAATCCATAATGGCTCTAATCTTGGAAGGATTGACTGCGATACCTTCCCCAGAAATGATATGGCCCAAATACTACACCTCTGTGAAAAGAAAGCACACTTCTCCAAGTTCTCGTAAAGTTGTTGCTCATGAAGACACTAAAGAACCTGGTGAAGGTGCCCCTCATGCTCCTCATGCGTACGTGAGTATATAAAAATGTCATCTAGGAAGATGAGCATGAAGTGATCTAAGAAGGTCCTGAATACCCCATTCATCAAACTCATGAACATTGTGGGGGCATTTTTCAAACCAAAAGGCACCACTGTGAACTCATAGTGCCCATATCTCGTGCGGAAGGCGGTCTTATGAATGTCTACCTCTAAAATCCTCAACTGATGATAGCCTAACTTAAGATCAATCTTAGAGAAAATTGTGGCTCCCTTCATCTAATCAAACAAGTCGTCAATGCGAGGAAGAGGATAATGATTCTTGATCATTACCTTGTTCAACTGTGGTAATCAATACACAACCGCAAGGATCCATCCTTCTTCTTCACAAAGATCACTAGTGCACCCCAAGGGGATACACTAGGATGGATAAGGCCCTTCTCCAAAAGGCCCTTAATCTGCAGCTTGAGCTCATAGAGCTTTGGGGTGATCATCCGATAAGGTGCTTGTGTGATAGGCTCTACTCCGGAACTAGATCTATATGAAAATCAATCTCACGTGGGGGTGGTAACCCGGTAGCTCCCCTAGAAATACAATGTAAAACTCTCTCATAATGGGATGATCATCTAGCGATGGTCCACTAGGACCATCCTCGATCTGTCACTAACTTTGTAACAACATACATCCTAAAACCCTATCACCCACACCGCTTAAGCTACATAAGCGAGAGATGGTGCGAATGGAAATGGGTCTTTTGACCCATGAGATCACCGACTCAACTCCTAAATCATCTACACAAGCTATAGTCTTGTGATAACAATCCATCCTGGCCCTGTGTGAAGATAACCAATCCATACCTAAAATGACTCCATATGAGCCCAAAGGAAGAATACGGAGATCTAAGGTAGTGGTGAAAGGTCCCAAATCTACAACACACTCCTTAACCAAGGAGTCTACAGAGATCTTGGCTCCTGAAGCCATCTCAACATCCCAACAATGACCCTGCCTAATAGCCACCAGCCTGCATCGCTCTACTAAAGATGGTGCAATAAAAGAATTGGAAGAACCAGAGTCAAACAATACAGAGGTAGGAATACCACCAATGCTACCTGTGGTCTCAATGATTGTGCTCGATGCTTTGCTTGGCAGTTCTCAACCATTGCATAAATCCTATGATTGCATCCCATATCAGCGAAGCAGTCGCTCCGAAATATGTGCCTTACCCTTGTTAGGGTTACGAGGAATTCTCTCCAAAAATGTCCCGTAACTCCACATCCAAAGCAACCACACGATCCTCTCTAAGGAGTAGCACCTCCAACAGTGCCCTAGAAATCAATGGCATGGATCCCGATGATCTGGTTGTGGTGTATTGAGGTGTCTCAAGCTAGTGAGCTCCCACCGACCGAGCTCTAGGTCACCTCGTGTCCCGATGGGACCCCTAGGAGGAGGCCCTATACTCCGACCTCTCTCGTGCGGAGCTCTTTGTTGAGGTCTATGAGGTGGGTGAGACTACTGCTACTCGTGGCCTAAAGGATGACCGCTGTTACATACCCTAACCACCACAAGGAAGAGATACCGACTCCTCGATCTACCATCTTGCATTTGTATCATACGGGTCCGGACTCGGTCTCTAGCCTGTTGGGTCTTACCCCGAGTCTCCTCTGTAATATAGGCCTTCTCGACGGCCTCTGCTAATGTCTACAGACAATGGATCCACACTACACCTCGATATATCCAAATTCAGGCCCTAGATGAACCTATGAATCTGCACCTGCTCATCCTGTATATACTCTACATACTGGAGTAGATCTAGAAATCTACTCTCATACTCTGCTATTGAAAGAGAAGCCTGTCGGAGGTCATGGAACTTGTCAATCCTCTGCTGGATGAACCTCCGTGATAAATACCTGCTCCTAAATCTCTCCTCAAATAGCTTCTAGGTCACTGTCTCTAAATCTACATGGAGCTTTTGCTCCTCTATCCTCCACAATACTCCTACTCCATCCCTTAGTAGATGTATCACAACACGAGCTTTTGTGTTGCTTGCTAGAATAAGGACAATGCTTGGAAGCAACCATTCAAGCTCACTAGCCACGCCTCTGCCTAGAATCCACCTATATCACCTAAATAATGTGAGGGTCAAAGCTTTAGGATCTCCCCCGATGTGATCCACGGCTATGGTCCTGCCGACCTCTATGTCTCTCAACATGCTCATCCCTAAGCCTAGGGCTCCAAGACCCTCTATCTATGCTCGGAACTCTGTCACCCCGTCTCTTGGGTGGCGACTCTACTCGGATGACTCGCATGGGATTTATCTCCTCTATGTTCCTCGCCGAGTTGATGAGATAACCGACCCTCAATAGAAGGGGCTCTATCATGACTAGTTGCATGTCCTCCTCCTAATCCTCCACGTAGAGCACTATTAACATCCCAAGGATCCGTAGAGTCCGAGGTAGAATGGTTACCACACCCTAATCCAAAGGTGGTGGTGGTGGTGAGTCCGAGTCTTTGCGAAGGTTCCTCTTGCTCTGTCTGAGCCTCTTGCATAGACCAAAGCGAGAGTTAGTTCATTTTACTAAGTTTATACAACTTCCATGTTTACTAAAAACATACATATTCTTGCTAGGTTGTTTTCTAGATTTACAAGAAGTGTACTAGGTTTAAGTTTTCATATCTCAAGTTTTCTAGTGTTCCTAATGGTCCAAGCCTTTGAACCACTACTCGATACCAAACCGTAGTGCCCATTTAAACAACCACTTGAGACCCAAGAAACAACCTAGGGTTAGCTAAAAAATTATGGGATAATTGTTTTTTGATTTGAAGTGTCTACAACCAGGTTATAAGACATCAGTTTTCACTAATAGTGTCCGGAACAAGACCAATGTACTATAACATATGTTTCCTTCGTTAACTAATAACAAGTTCACAAGGTTCAAATTTTAGGTTATATATTTTAGTTAGGTTCGTGGAGTAATTTACCTCCATGCCTGCTTCTCTAACAACCTCGAGTTTCAACAGATTTTTCTCAAACTTAACACTTCTAAAATTTCCCTAAACTATTCCCATTAGATAGGAAACTTTTTCACCTTTCCGATGATATAAAGAAGTCCTCCTAACTCCTTATATTTCTCAAGATATGGTCGGGTGGAGTTTTTAGTTCAAAATTTCCCTAGGGGACACATGTCATACAAAGGTGAAATCCCCTTTAGCGGGTTAACAGTCACGAGGTGGCTCGAGGAATTTTTCCCATTACGTGACACAAAGGCATAAGTTCTTTCACACCTCCGTGGGTCCCTAGCGGACACGTGTCGAGTCCTGATGCAAGCGGGAGAGGGGGAGGGAAGGGCGGAGCGGCGGGAGGATTTTGTGCAATTGTGACAGAGGACAAAAGGAAGAAGGGGATGTGCGGGTCCATGTGCTCGCGGAAGAAGAAAATCCCGAGGTGGGGGTGATGATGCGGGGCCACGGGAATTTTGTAAAAAAATTCTAAGGCCAAAACTCAAAGAAACAAAGGGGTCCTCCCTCCTCGTTGCGACCCAAAGGTGCCACGTGACAACTTCTCATAGGTCGGGCACAGCGTAGGGCAAAAATGAAAATTTTTCCCCAAAATTTTCAAAGGGTCAAGGGTTGAAAAGAAACCACGCCTCCACCGTAGCTCCAAGAGGACATGTGGCGCCCTCCGATTGGCTGTGGGCCATGGCGGGGATGCGGGGAAAAATTGGAAATTTTTCCCAAGGTCCAAAACCTAACAAGTTTAAATTCAAAGGGGTCCGCCCCTCCACCGTGCCACGTGTTAGCATCTGATTGGTTGTGGGCCGGCGGGGATGCGGGGAAAAATAGGAAAATTTTCCCAAGGTAAAATTTTCAAAAAGATAAGTTTTAAATTTGGTCCGCCCCTCAAGGTGCCACGTGGCGAGTCCCGATTGTTATGGGATGGCGGGGACCGCGAAATTTTGAGGAAAATTTTCCAAAGTCAAAATTATAGTTAACAAATAGATTTATTTTATTTTTGAATGCCAAATTGAAGTAAGACTTCAAATGGACATAACTTGAGCTAGAAATCTTAGTTTTGGGAAAACAAGGAATTTTCATAAAGCTCTCAATGCCCACTTTGCATAGAAAACATAAACTTTACTTTTTGATGAAATTTAAAGGGTAAATTTTTTAAAATGATCTCAGGATTTTAATTTTAGGAGGTGTCCCACAAGCTTCCAAATATAGCCTCCAAGGACAAATTGAATTGCTAAGATGATGAAGTGTTTCACACTCCAAAATCTATCTTACATATCCCTTACACATACTTATACATTTCTTACACACTCTTACAATATTTCATTTAAGATCAACAACTTCATTAATTACATTCTTATGACATATTGATTTATTTATTTAACACATGATTATCCACAACATATAATAACTAATGAAAAGGGTAACACATCATAAAATAAACACATGCAAACATTAATAAAGAAACCACACTAATAAATACACAACCCCATGGTTACATACAAAGGTGATTCTCCCATTGGAATACCTAACATAATACAACACACACACACAAAATAGTTGCCATGGTGACCTTGTTGAATTCACCTGCAAATTCTAATATGGTTAGTCTCCAGGTCCCAGACATTGTCGTGATATTTTAACCTCGCAAAATGCAAATACCTCCTTCGGCCTTGTGGCCATATCAAACATCCAAAATGATATAAATATACTAACAAAACCATCTATTCATATGAATCGCAACAACATCAAGAAATCAACATTATCATTTTCAGTTTAATTAATCAACTATATCATCATCAATTAATTATCATGCTAGTTCTATTCACCATATCCAATATCACATGTCTGAACATTCATCCATCACATTTCCATGTCAAACAATATATCATCATCCACATATAAAAATGTCTCTAATGATCATCATGCATAATAATTAAATCCGGATCAATAATAATCCATGATCTAACGCGTCATCCATCCTACTAAAACAAAACATAATAGTGTCCATAATAAGATAAAAAGTATCAAGATCAGTATCTAAAAGTGTCAAAGGGAATTGGGCACTACAATCTTGAAACAACATCCAATTAAGCCAAACACCTCTCAAAATTGACGCGTAAAAAGCATCCCTAAAACTCCTTGCTAATTTTAAATTTCTCCAACCTCTTCCTTGTCATATGACGATCTCATTGAGCTGACAATCAATTTTTAAACCCTTGCGAGTAGGTTTACCAAATGGGTCTCCTGGCCTACTCCGAAAAACTATTTATTGGGAGGTACCCCTTATTATGAATGAACCCTCCTAAAATCACATTGAATGTTCCGCCCATGGATTCAAAAATTGATAATGCTGATTTTCATTATTAAAATTAATGATCCTAACATACGATTGATTATATGTTTTTGGTTTATCCCACTTCTTTTTAAGTCTTTATAATTTATTTTACACTCCTTTAATATGTTATAATATTTTTACCTTTTTACGCTAGAAGGCATACCCCATTTGAGAACTACCTTCTTTGGGACTAATGCTTTGAGAAAATGGAAAATTTAAATTGCCCATTACATAAGCGTGGAGGTATTGTTGTAGAGTTTCACATATCCCATGTTGCAAAAAGTAGACCTTAGATCACAACACATGAATTGTGCTTGTTGAGGATTTAATTTAGCCAATGATTAGAGAGGATGCACGGTAGGTGTTGATTTTTTTCAAGTGGGAGATAAATTTTTTGTGGGTTGAGTTTGACATAGGTGACATAGTGTGGTAGATGCTACAAAAATGGAGGAACAATGGGTGCAAACTGTTTGTACATAAATATCCATGTTTAATTAATATTCGACAACCAAAACATATAGTGAGACATCATGCGTTTACCTTTAATGAATTAGATGCAAAATTTCATGGTCCTTTTCCTTTGATGGTTAATGATCATTGGGATTCGTAGTTAGGGCTTAAGTAGAGGTGAAGTAAGTGTGTGTGGTTTGAGAATAGAGTGGTTATGTTATGCGTGGTAGAAATTACAATGTGTGTTTGCTTCTCGAGGAGGTTTGGCCTCTATGGAAGTGGTTTTTTTCATTTGTTCGTGGATTTTCCTTGCTTATAAATGTATGATCTTTGCATTTTTGCACTTATGTGTTCATGGTTGTTTCTGATAGAGTTAGGTGTGTTCTGCGAATGTTTTGGGTGTTTTTTGGTAAGATTTCCTTTTTTTCGAATAAATTTTGTGTGTGGATTAACATTTGTTTCATATATTGCAGGTTTTTTCTCTACGAGGTGTTTTTGCTTTGCAGATTCAAGTATTCAAAAGCAGTCTTCAACTTTTATAGTACAAGCATTTGTCCTTTCTAAGATGATTTATCTTTGAGCTATTGATACGAGTTTACTTTATCGCAAATAGAGCATAAAATTTTTATCTTCCTAGTTTCTTTTTTATCATGATTAAAAATAAAATACAAATTTGGATTGTTAGTTTTTATGGGTTGTTATGGGATGGGGTAAATCATTGTTGATGTGGGTTAAATAATCTTGTTGGCCTAGAGACATGCTTGCTTATAAGTCCATTGTTTTGCATGAATCCATTTTTCCTTCCTCTTAAGGTTCCTAAAGTTATTTGTAATGTCAACACTTGTTTTAGTAGTCCAAAATAACCAAGTTTAAGAAAAAATCCCTTGTTTTGATTTCTATTTTGTTCAAGCTAGAGTTACTTGGGATTCTAACTGTCACAATGTTGTATCGTAGAAAGGGTCTTTTATTGTTTTTCTTATGTAAGTATTTGCCGTTCTTCACTCTTGTAGAAATCGATGCCTCTGCATGTCTACAAAGAAGGTAGGAAGTGGGTGAGAGGAACTTAAATTTGAATTCAAATTTTAAATGTAAAATACATGGGTTGAATTTTTAAGGGGTCACTTTATTGTCAAGGGTATGTTTATTCCTTTAACCTATGTGCTAATGTTAGGAACTTGTTCATTTTTGTTAATAAATATACACCTTGTGGGTTTGGAAAGACTTTAGTATTTATTGAAATAGGCCTTTTTACTCTTGAGATTAAAATGTGGAAATTCCCACTATAGTGGAATTAATTTGTTTACTAAAGTAACACTTAGGGAGAAACTAAACCATGCTTCATCTAATTTAAGTCATTAAAATGTAATCAAACTTTTAATATTTTGTTACAATGGAGAAAATATTATTATTAAATATAAGTGACTTAGAAACATTAATGTGACAATTGTTGTTTTCGAAACCTTTTTGCAATTATTTTCAAAAAATAATTATTCCATAATTTTCTAGTTTATCCTAGGTTGTTCTTGGGTTTGGTTCAAAGCTAAATTTAGCGGGTGTTACACTCTACATGTCTGCAAATTTTGTAAACTAATCTTATTCAAATAATTTTTCACTTTTTTACTTATAAAAAGAATTGATAATTTCATCTCTTAGATGTCTTTTAGATATAGTATGAATAGGTACTACACCGCCTATAAAAATTTGTAGACAAAGAGCTCTATTTTTATTTCGATCTTATATGCCCATTTGAAATAATCCCACCAAAGAGACGTATTTAATGAGCATGCATTAAAGGTTTGTAATCTGATCTTTGTTTTTAGTATGTGTTTGGATTTCACGAGTGATACCTTTAGAGTGTTCTTATGTTCAAGGTCGATTATCTAAACATATAAGATGCATTATTTAGTTGAAATGCTTCAATTTCACTCACATACGAGAAAATTAAAAGTGGAGGGAACTTTGTACTTTTTGAGCCAAATAAAAACCTACGTCCGGAACATCCAAAATTTTTACTCGTATCAATATTAAATCTCAACGAGCTCCCATGACCGATTTCTCTCGTATGGTTTCGGGTAATGATGTGCCTAATTCATGCCTCGTGTTTTTACTTTGTAATATACTAGGTTCAATCAATTCTAGCTAGAAGACCTTTGTGTAGACACCTAGAATCAGTCAAGGAACTGTAACACTTAAATTGCACCATTTTCCCTCTATCATCATTAATTAATTATGTTTTGCTAATTAATTATCCCTCATATCATTTAGGATGTCGATTAACGACCTTTCATTAATTATTTTTCTCTACCTAGGCTAATTAATAATTCTTAATTAGTTACGATTGCTAATCTATATCAATAAATCATCATTTTTTGAACCATTTCCTATCTTAAAATCTCCCAAATCATATTAAATTTCTTCTATAAGCCCCTATAGGAATACCCCTTATATTAATTAATCACATTTGATTAATGAAAACCCCTTTCAACTCCTAAAAAGTGTACATACTTTATTAAAAATACATGGCCTTTGTATTTACTCTTTGGGGTTTATACCACATTCATCAATTTGCTAGCTTTTTCAAGATCGGCAAGCTATATAATAAAATTTGGTAAGTGCGGTAAGTTGGGGACAAAAATTGGACATGAAAACGTGATATTCACGCACATGATTGCATAATGTTTTCTTCAGTTTGGTAATTTTTGAACCTAAAACTGTAATCGTGGTCCTTTGAGACAAAAATAACGCACCCGTGACCCCATTTTCACCGCGAATCACAATTTCTTCCCCACTATTGGCAGGTCACACTTTGAATACCCCTCAGAAATTTCTCTTCTGGACTTCGGATCACAAATGTTTTAATGATGCCACCAAGACGAAGAGGTAAGCCCTCAATTTTGATCAAATTTCTTGCATTTTAGGTTTTTTTGTGATTTTCATGGGTTTTTCAATTTTTTTGTTTATGTATACAATTTCTTTGTTTTGTCAGTTTCTTGGCAAGGTGGTAATCCTCCAAACCATCCAAATATTCCTCAAAACCCTCCAAACATTCCTCAAAACACTCCTTCGAATGTTCATCTGCCTCTTGTGGCTCCTTCTGTCCCCACATAACTAGTAGGAACACAAGGTGATATCATTGGAAGAATCCAAAAATAAAATTGCCATTAAGAACCTTATTCAGACATTAAGATAAAAGCATGCCACAAATCCATCCCACATGACTTTACCCAACACACTACAAACATTGATTGGTGAAGTCGACTCTATAACCAACCAGATAGACTAATGGAATACTTTTAGAGCTGAGTTTAGGCATTGGTATGCGAGATAAATTATCCTATGCGCGATAAGAAAGACAATTTTTTTGCAAAATACCGCATTTGTGCATTATATACTAACATGAGAACCAATGCCCCCTCGTAACTACTTGGAAAAAGTTCCTAATCCATTGGTGCCACGATGACCGAATCAAGATAATTTTTTAGACTGATGGTGGATGGTTTTTGATTATCCACCATGCAACAAAAATGAGGTTCCTCTCTATTTTTTGAAGAAATTGTATTGTGAGTTTGTGCTTAATGAGGTCCCAAATTATTTTGAATTTTTTGAGTTTTATGGGCGAGGAGGTGGCTTTGCACAGAGTAGACCAGGTGCATGTGTTGGTCAACCTAGGATCCCCCATGCCCCAAAACCCCCACTACCTTCAGTTATCCCTCCTATAGTGAAGGAGGTTGTGGAGATTGACACACTACATGCATTGAGGGAGCTCACTGACACTTTGACCCAACATAGTAGCCAAATTGCATCTAGTGATGTTGGTGGTGGTGTCGGTCTAGCACACCACACCAATGTGGATCATGTGGTGCCATATGCACTGCGGATGAGACATCATTTGTTGGATCATAGGATTTATTTTCTCTGGATGAGATGAAGGAAGATGTTTTTGGAACTTGTGCAAATGATCTTTCTCTTTCATAGGTAAATGTCATATATATATAATATTTTATTTCATTTGATATTTTAATCTATATGTATTTGATTACATCATACATACATGTAAAAATTAATATATATTTTATTTTAAACAACAAGAGCCGGTGAAGGACACATCCGACATAAACATGCTAGGCTGGTGCAAGTGGCGTGTTACGATGTAAGTTTCAATTTACTTACATTTCAAAGTGCATTTGATTGCACGTTTATTATTAAATATACATTAATGTTCATGTATAGTGTTTCACGTGTACATGTACATATTAATATGTTTGTCTTTTATATGCGGGAGCATGACGGGTCATCATTGGCTATGGGCATTGAGGTTATTGGAACACCTCACATGACTTTTACACATGTTAGTTTATCTTTACACATTGTTTCTAATTGTGAAAATTTATAATTGTGGAATTCTCTAGTAGTTTGTAATCCCATAACTCTATCCAGTATAATTTGATCTTAACATTAGGCTCTTATGATGAAAGGGTTAAGTAAACACTCTCCTAGATATACAAACTCTCCTTTTATCATGATCATGGACACATACCTCTATGCTAGACATGTTTCTAGAGAACTCCATCTCTAATGCTTTCTCCATCATCCGTTTCCTCCAAGGATCTCTTTTAGCTTCTTAGGATGTATGAATAAGCGACCTTGTCAACATTATTAGTTCTATGCATTCTTTATTAACCCTCTTCTCTCTAAACCAAAAGAGATGACAATATGGGATAAGTTACTTACACTTCTAAATATATCATGGGTCCTTTGGTTCATGTTTATCACCAATACTCCCTATGCAATTCTATACACCCAATCTCATATTATATCTATTATTCATCAAATTATCTATATTTGCATTCTCATGTACAATGGATATAGCTTGGTGAGGCCTAGAACCAAGTTCTACATACCAAATACATTCCACATATTTAATGAATTACTTCTTGAATATGATTAAGACACCTTCTCTACTTTATCATAAGGTGTTTAGACTCTTGGTTCAGTCATACACTTGCAATCTTACATAACTCTTTGTTTTAGGCCTTATTGCTACTAGTCCTCTTCTCATGCTAATACTCATGTATCTCATATTTTTGGCCCGAGCAGAGGAACATACATACAATCCATTCAAAAATAATAATTTAAACAAAATTCACACAAATTTTGTCTACAACATAAACACATGTCTTCCTCTTTCATTAATTGTCTCTATTACATCTTGATCCTCCATATATCATCATCAAATCCCTCGAATAACTCCCTTTTTTTCTTACTAGCCTCCCTATAAACCTTATTATTAGTTCCTTAGAGAGCTCAACAACACCTAAATTAGTAGGAGGATAAAATTACATCCCTACATGCTCACCGTGCACGTTTTAAATCCTATTTCTTGCCTCTTATTACAACAATATTACCTTACTTAGGCATAAACAACTATCTCACTTATACACCTAGTTGTTACATTGACAAACATAACCTCTTTTACAAACATATCATTTATCTTTACACCCAAATTTTCATTTGAATAATGGATTTCTCTTTCCATCTTTCATTCATATCCAAAACTCTACCAAATCAATATGATTTACATCATTGTCACCTATTGAAGGATATAAGTTTCTAAGGAAGAAATTTACATATACCTTAAACACAATTCCCCCACACAATTTTAAATTAATGTTAATTTACATGTTGTTTGTATAGATTATGACTACCACATAGACTCCTCCCTATATGTAGACTATGGAGGCTGCTATTGATGCTTCCATAGCTTCCGGCAGATCCACTCGACTCGTAAAAATTTCAAATTTGTTAAATTTTTGACATGAATGTTTTCTTACTACTTATCTACAATATCAAATTGTATATGAAATATTTAATTTGAACTATTTATTTATATGCACCCTACCCCTCATGAGTCTACCATTGACCATACAACGTGTCAATGAAAAGAAATTGATAGGGATTATGAGATTGTGGTAAGATTTCACATGCATTAAAATTTCTAAGTTTCTAAATTTTGAATGTATTTTAAAAATTTGGGTGTTAAAAACTTGATGATTATGAATGTGTAGGCTAAGTTGTAGGCCAGCTTAATGCCTAGGACCACACGGATGAAATCCATAATGGCATCTCCCTCCACTATATCCATAGGTCATGGACATGATTTTACTAGTAGGCCAAGAGAGGGAAGATGTTTCATGATTAGATTCATAGGACCCATGTATAGATATATATATGTCATCTGGTCCTAGTTCACGATTCTTCATAGTCCATGTATACGGTCTTATGCAACCACGTGCGGTCCTATATGTATGAAAAAAATTAGTTTGATACATTATTCTTATATTTTTTAGAGATGTGGCACACTTAGTTTGATACACAATATCCATGTTGGTTTTCATAACCATATTACTTCTATGTTTGATTTGATTTCATTGCATATGATATACTTCTATGTTTGTTTTCATAACCATATTACTTATATGTTTGATTTGATTTGATGGCCTCGATTATGTGACCATTATCCATATCATGCGATGTACTTCTTATGCTCATTGGGAAAAAAAAACCACGAATGATTTGCTTATGATTATTACTGCTATATTTTGAGGACTAATAACTCACTACTATTGTTATATTTTGATAAATCACTACCATGTGATCATTTTTTGTTCAAGAGATTCAAGTGTGGAGTTATATACTATGGTTTTCCATAATACTGTAGATATGGACCATGTTATGAACTAATAACAGGATATTCTTATGATATATGATGTTATGTTATATAATGGTTTTTAAGGTTCTTGGGTGCAAGATCGTTTTTATTCAAGAGATTCCATTGTGGAGTTGTATCATTTTTCTTATTTTAAGCACTTGGTTAACACACTCCAAAGTGGGACAAAACACACCATAATTAAAAATGGTATTGAGGATTTATTACAAGTCATTTATATGTTTTTAGTGTACTTACAATTTATTTTTTAAGTATTAGTCCAAATTAAGTGTTAATGATCCGTGTAATAATATGGTCCCGATTTGAATTCACTTGTTTAAAAATATACATAAAAATTGTAGTTTAGTTGGCACAAGATATAAAAAAATATTCTTAACACTATATTGTGTACTTACATGCTTTAAAAAGAGATCAAATAATCAAATTCAGATTATTTACATGGTAGTGTGTTTACCTTGTTGTAATCTCATTGATGTGAGTCGAGTAGTGAGAAGTCATGCCCGGGGGACGTCATGAGAGTGATTGCCACCACCAACATGTCTAGGCTGGGGTTATATGCCTTCTGGTGCTATAGAAAACTCCAAGGAGGCTCGGTTCGAGTCGGACCACCCAATCTAGAGCCAAGAACCCCTTCCCTATTCATTTCAATTCACGTTTTCAGTGGAAACTTATGACGATCATAAATTGGCACCCGGTAATCCAAATTTAGAACCATCTAATTTAAAATTTTAAGAAAGGAGGCATCTAATCACACCCAAGAGTTCAGATCCGTGGCATTCCTTGAGCCTTCATGGCATAATTGTTTCATAAAAGCTTGCCTTTTCTAGGTAGTCCTAGGAATCAAAAGGAGCCGAGTAGTGAGAAGTCATACCTTGGGATTTCATGGTACCAAATGGAATACGCCAACACTTATGGGTGGCTAGGTAAACACTAAGGGAGGCATTGGTTTAGTGCGGGACAATGTCATTGCTTCCGGTGTAGGCCCTTAAGAGCCACGAGACCAAAAATCCGTATAACTTGAAGAGTGATTACTTGGTCTCCATGGCACCTAGAGATATCTCATCACATCCTACACCTTTGAGAAAGGACCACTCCACCCGTGCTCTCACTACCCTATTATTTGCAAACGCACCAAATAGTGCAGTTTGAGTTAGTGTAAGGCTATCAAATGATATATTTTTCAAAAAAATCATGGGACAATATCAATCAGTGCACACACATTGGGATAGCACAGGAAAATGTTAGTAGGGGTGTCATTTTAGTCCAGGATGATGTCATTGCTTCCGAGATACTTCATCTTGGCGTAGTCACTTAAGAATCATGAGACCATAAAATGCTATAACTTCGACAGGTGATTACTCAGTCTCTGTGGAACCTAGAGACATATCGTTAGAACATACACCTCTGTGTGGGACCCTCTATAATATCCCATCTCATTTTTTTCCATCTCCAATCGGTTCTCTCGCTACCCTATTGTTTGCAAATGCACCAAATAATGTAGTTTGAGCCAGTGTAAGGTTGTCAAACACTATATTTTGCAAACGGTGGGTCATGGAAATGAACCGATTACGTAAACATGTCCAAATGTCTAGGTTAATTCTAGGGGAGGTTTTGTTTTGGTGTGGTACAATGTCATTGCTTCCGAGCTACTTCGTTCGGGCGTAGTTTCTTAAGAGCCATGAGACTAAAAAACTCGTATAACTTTGATGAGTGATTACTCGGTCTCTGTGGCACCTAGAGATGTCTCGTTGGATCCTAAACCTCTACTTAGGGACCCTCTACAATAGCATATCTCATTTTTTCCATCTCCAATCGGTGCTCTCATTTCCCTATTGTTTGTAAATGCGCCAAATAGTGCAACTTGAGTCAGTGTAAGGTTGTCAAACATTATATTTTGAAAATGGAAGCTCATGGGACCAAACCGACTATACACATACGTCAATATGTCCTATTAAATGTTAGTAGGTGTGTCATTTTTGTCCAAGATGGTGTCGTTGCTTCCGGGCTACTTCGTTCGGGCATAGTCCCTTAAGAGTGCTGAGACTAGAAAACACTATAACTTTGATGGGTGATTACTCGGTCTCCATGGCACCTAGAGACATCTCGTTAAATCCTACACCTTGTTGGTTTGAAAATATGTCGAGGAAAGATCTATGGACAGACAAACCAACAAAGCGTGTGCGAGGCATAGCCCCTCTTTGAGTTAGCAAATTGAAACTAGTTTATTCTTTAATCTACCAGAGTAGGGAATCTTGTGCAAATCTCACAATATTCTGCCTTCAGGGGTTGGGATCTCATCCCAGTAGAGGTATTTCCAACTGTAAAAGAAGGGAAAGAAACGAGGTGGGAAGATAGGAAAGATCTGAAGGGAGAAAAGAAATGAATTCCAAAGTAGAAAGGTCAGAAGGTCTATGATTTGGGTTGGTAGTATACAGAGCCAAACCTACTTTGCATAGACGAATAAAGCAATACTGATGAATAAATGACAACAAAGTAGAAGTAGATTCAACAGAACAATCACACAGATCTAACATAAGAAAGGTCTGATGTAAAACACATGTATTCAACACAAAGTCTGAATATTGTATTAATATTCGTTTACATTACAAAAGTTCAAAGTATTTTCTTCTTACTTCTATTTCTCATCTGAAAAGTATCCACCTCGAATACAACAAGTATTCAAGTATTTATAGAAGAAGAGAAGAAAAGAAGGAAAAAACAAACCAACCACTTAATTACAAAAATATCTTACAAGAGATTCTAAAGTCATTTGTTGACTTTTGACAACTTTGTGGATGACATCATCCCATGGTGCAACATGGATGATGTCATCATTTGTGTCAACATACTTTAGATAATTACAAGGAGAAAGTCGAGGAGAATGAAACTATTCATCGTCGTCCCGCGGCTGAAAGGGGGTATCCTGCTTTTGCTACTGCTCAGGTGACGAGATGTGGAACTGGGCATGGTATTCCATGAACTTGGTGATCATGGGTTGAAGTTGATCCTGGGAAGGATCCTTGTGTGTCGATAATCGATAGCCTCATGAGTCTCCCCGCTCATCTGTGAGATTTTTGGGAGTTTGAAATATTCATTTTCCGCATCTATCAGGTACCCAATGAAGTCACGACAGGCCAACAGGTTGTTGATGGATTCGGCGTCGAAAGTGACTTCTGGTCCCAACCCTTGTGAAACGATCTCCTTGAAGATCTAAATAGTTTCATTAACCTTTCTTAAGGTGAAAGAAGGAGTGAGAAAGCCCAGAGACATTCTCAGGACAATTTGCTCCATTTGATGCATTGCATCCAGGGCTTCCTCCTTGATCTTGTCAATCTTCTCTGAGAACGAACTCCAGTGATCGACCCGATAATCCGAGTAGAAAGGATTTTGTTGAGGGCTTTGGGGTGCCAAAAGACGCCAAACTTGACCAGATCTTCGACTGAACAGTCGAACATTTTCTAAAAGGTCTCATGCTGCATCCTGGCATGGTCCAACTCTTCGGAGATGGGTCCTGCTATCACCTGGAGCTCTTTGTTCGCCCGATTGATATTCTGATATAAACTGGTGAACTTGGCGATCACTCCCTCACTTTCTTTGAGGATTTGGCTCCTCCAGGTGGAAACTGCCATACCCTGCTCACCGATTTTGGCGTATTCATTAATCTTGTCCTAGCTCAGAGGCTCAGGAGTTTCGGCGGTAGTTGTAGGAGGTGCACTGCCCATTTTCTGCAAGGCATGGAGAAGATGTTTATTTTTCTCCTTTAACAACCTCTTTTCTTCCTTTGCTTCCTGGAGCTTCTTGCAAAGGGCATCAACTGCAGATAGGGCCTCTCCTTGAAGGCTTTCTGAAGATGTCCCCATTGTGACTTGGGTCACTGTATAATCTATTGAAGACAGATCCTTTTTATCCTTTAAAGGATTGGGGTAAGCTATCTCCATTACTCTCTCTCCTGACGCACTCTGAGAGAAGTGGGTTATAGGCTTTTGCTTCTTGGCCCCCTTTGATGGGATGATGGAGAAGTCCATCGGTGCGATGGGAACTTTCCTCTTTTGTTGGCTCAGGTGCTAAGAGATCCATGCTGGACTTATGGGAGAGGGGCCGGAAATAGAAAAGGGAGCAGCTGCAGTAGTAGAAGGAAAATGTGTGGAGACACTGGAGGCGCGGCATTGAGAGGGAGGCCGAGGAAGTGCTCACGGGAGGAAGAGATACTGCAGGGGAGGTAGATATGGAAATGGGAGGGAGCTGAGAGATGAGGGAAGAAATGGTGGGGGACAGCTCCGCAAGAGAAGAGAAGATGGATGATGAGGAAGGGGATCAGCAGAAGATGGGGGAGAGGACACGACCAAAGGAATGGTCACTTGGGTCACTCGAGGAGGGGAAAGAGGAGAGGGAGAAGAGATAGAAGGGACCTCAATGGTTGTAGTAGTGGCAACATCCTCGAATGGATGTGCCCCTAACATCCTCATTTAGGCGCTTCTTTCTCTCGAGAGAAGCCAGAGTTATAACTTGTTCGTGTGCGGCGGAAGGGGACTTTCAGGAGTTTCCTCTTGGGTAGAGCTTGACTCACCCTCTTTGTCTTTACCTTTGCTCTTTGGCAGATTTTTTGTCCGAAGGTGCATTTCCCAATGGAGATGTGGTGAAATCAACTCCGAGGTAGATGAGACCATTCATCCTGCACCAGTGCTCTGTTCTCCGCAGAGTTTCTTTGACCCTTTCTTCTATCATTTGAGGTGCTTTAGTTCTGTCGATCACAGCAAACGGCCAGTCGTCCCCATCCGTGTCAAGATATACCTGATCAACTTCTTGATCAGTAGTTTGATAACCTTTTGGGATGATGGCTATGCCATACTAGATGATTTCAGCCAAGGCCAAGCGGGAATGATCTTTCCTTCTGAGCTCGACCTCATGATACAGGTCGATATAAATATCCTCGATCTATGGAATGTGGATTGGATCAAGTTTGGCCCTGGGAAGGCAATTCCTAGGGTTGAAAGTGGGCCTTGCTTGGGAATTTGTGCTTCAGATTTAACACTCTAGCTCAGAAAATCTCTCGGGCTTTATGGTGAGAAAGACAAGTGTACCTACCCACTGTGAGGGGGAAAGGAGTTCCACCCTTCTTTCTCTTCAAGCACTTCTCGTGATAGGTTATGAGCTGTCTTGACAGCTCCAACAGGATCAGTTTGGGGCCGGCATATCTTGGCAATTTGGTTGGTTCCCCCAAGAAGTTGGCTGCCCTTAGATAAGTGAAGGTGGGGAATTGAGTGAACAAGGCCCCCCATTTCTCTGTTGCTGCAACAATGCTCTTGGTCGTATGACCATGAGTCATGTTTGGCCTCAAAAGGCAGACGATGCCGTAGAAGAAGGCATCGTTAATCTTTGTAAACTGAGAAATACTGTTCTCCAGCTTCAGCTCTGGATAGTATTCATATATTTTTACTTGGGGCCAAACCCCGCACCGCATCAACGCTGGATAATCTCTTTCCGAGGCCGCAACATAAACTACGTAGGAGTTCATGTAGAACCTCCCCGTTGTGGTAAGTTGTTGGAGCTACTCGGATATAGTGCTGCTATGATCTCCGTCCACTCAAAGCGTTGATCTGGCACATTCTTGTTCATTGTCTCCAGGTATCTAAGCATCCATTTATGAAAGTAGTGGGCATCAGGAAGCCCAAATACTCTGCTTAGGAATGTGATGGTATCACTGAGTTCCTCTGAGAAATTGCTTTGTGATGAATGAATTGCGGCCATCCTGGTCGGGTAAGTGCACGAAGTTGGTGGACAATTCCGTGGACATAAAACCTGAAATAAAGGTACCGCGATCGCGTTTTAAAATCTGCGATCGCGGTTATTGAATTCTAGGTTCGGTAATTACCGAACCTAGTTCTGCGATCGCGGTTTATAACCGTGAGCGCGGTTATAAACCGCGATCGCGGAACTCTGAGACAAAATTTAATTGACTCCTGCGACTTGTTATTTTCCTCATTTTTCATTTCGAACCGCGACTTTTCCTAAACGTTTTCACTCGCACTTTCAATACTATCTCAAAATTGCTCATCGACTTACGGATAGCGATAGATTCAACCATGCCGCCAAGGCGAGGAGGTAAGTCCCCATTGTAATCATTTTTTTGCATTTTAGGTTTTTTTTTTTTTTTTTTGCATTTTAGGTTTTTTTTGGCATTTTCATGGGTTTTGTGAATTGTTTGTTTATGTATACAATTTTATTGTTTTATCAGTTGGTCGGCAAGCTCGGGCTCGTGCAAACCGTCAAAACATTCCTCAAAACCCACCGAACATTCCTCAAAACCCTCCTCCAAACATAGATCCGCCCCCTGTGGCTCCTTCTGTCCCCACTGAGCCAACAGGAACGCAAGATAATATCATTGGAAGAATCCAAGAAAATAAAATTGTCATTGAGAACCTAATTCAAACTATAAGACAAAATCATGCTACAAATCCATCCCGCATGACTTTAGCCAATACATTGCAAACATTGATTGTTTAGTCAAGTCAACCAACCAAATACATAGATGGAACACCTTTAAGTGACCGTAGGCGGTGGTATGCGGATAAACTATCTCATGCGGCCATCAAAGACAAAAATTGGAAAAGACCTCATTTGTGCATTATTTACCGACCCTAGAACCAATGCCCCCACTATGATTACTTATCCGTAAACGGTTCCCAATCCATTGGTGCCATGATGATAGAATCAAAAACAATTTTTGGGACCGATGGTGGATGGTTTTTTATTATCCACCATGCAACAACAATGAGGTTCCTCTTTATTTTTTGAAGAAATTATATTGTGAGTTCGTGCTCAATGAGGTCTCGAATTATTTTGACTTTTCTGACTTTTTTTGTCGAGGAGGTGGCTCTGCATGCAGCGTGACTGTGCACGCGTAGGTCGCCTAGGATCCCCCATGCCCCAAAACCCCACTTGCCTTGCTTATCCCTCCTACAAAGTGAAGGAGGTTGTGGAGATTGATACATTGCATGCATTTAGGGAGCTCATCGACACTCTCACCCAAAGATAGCACCCAGTTGCATCCGGTGATGTTGGTGGAGGCACCGGTTCTAGTGCACCACACCACCGCTGTGGATCATGTGGTGCCGTATGCACCGCAGCAAGACATCATTTGCTGGTTCATAGGATTTTTTTCTATAGATGAGATGCTGGGGAATGTTTTTGGAATTGGAGCCACCGATATTGGTCTTTCACAGTAAATTTTAAATAAATTTAAATAATATATATATGTACAATAGTTTAATTCACATGTTTGAGATATTAATATATATATGATCATTGATCGTCATGTACATACATTTAAAAACTAATTTTTTATTTTATTTTAAATAGCAAGAGCCGTGAAGGAAACATCCTGTGTCGACATGCTAAACTATCGGTTGGGCGTGTTTCAAATGTAAGTTTCAAGTTGACAAACTTACATTTTTAATAAATCATTTAATTGCACTAGATTATTATTATAATTTGTTTCACGTGTATGTTGTACATGTATTAATATTTTTCTCTTTTATACACAGGAGCACGGCGGGTCATCATCTGCTCAGAGGCCCAAGCTCTGCACGCCTCGCATGAGTTTTACGCAGTTAGTTACAAATCTCTTTACACTTTGTTTCTAATTCTTGGACCTCTGTACATGAGTTTCACTTTCTTATACTCAACGTATATAAAATACATACAATGACTACATAAAAATGCAAGCACTAACTTGCATGGACAACCGTCCTTAGTATGTCCCTCAACCTTACAATCTATGTACCATATTACACTACACATCTCATGTGTTGAGTTTACATATAAATTATCTAATTACTTCGCCATGACTGTGATTTTCTCCTCCAAGAATGGGATCACTTATGTATCAACAATTCCAACCGTATAATCATAAAAAACTACTTCTATAGCCTCGTGTGGATCCACATACATCTTATGAGATAAATCCCTCCCGAATGGGGTCAGAAATCCTCCAATAAACCACTGTGCATGCTAACTCATATGAGCATCATAAGATAGTTTGGACAATAAATTATTAAAATACATGTCATGCTCCCTCATGCGTTATAATCCCCTGCTGATTTTATTGAGCGTGATGATGCTTTTTTTTAAACTATGGGATGTGAAACTCATCCAAAAACATAGTTCACAAAGCACTATAGTACACTACATTCTTATGTGGGTCATACTTTCTATACTAGCTATGTACACTCCCTTGAAGAGTAGTAGAAAATTGACTTTCCTTCCTATCTAAAGTTGTAATTTGCTTAGAATACCATAGTATCTCACACTTGTACACATGCTCTGCTGCATTTTCAATACCTCTATATTTTTGTAATTGGAGATACATGTCATATAATAGACTTGAGGTGCTTACTTTAGGTGAAGAGGATTATTAAGTGATTATTATGGATGTGGACCCTATCCTCTAGATCCAGAAATAGAAATCTCATAAGTATTTTTTCTAGGTGGTTACTGACCCAATCCTCTTGATCTTCTTGATCCTCTCGGGCCAGTTGATAAATTCCCTTATGTCTCGTTTGTAGTACTAAACTGGATACACATGGTCTACATGTTCCCAACATCCAAAATAATGACACGTACTGCACTGTCATAGGTATATTATTTGTATGATGAACTTCTCAATCCAATGTAAAATGATATCTTCCCATATCTACTTATTTACCTAGACTATATCTTGATTCTCAATAACTACCTCTAGATATGTAACACCATGTGTAAGGGCTAGGTGGCTAGCCCGGGATCAGATGTGTGCCTTTGGTCCTCACTCTTTCACCTAATGCACTCTTATCCAAACTTGAAGGTGATATCTACTATGATTTCTAAAAGTTGGGAGATCCTGATGTTGTGGCTCCTCATCTTCCATAAGAGCTTCAAAACATTTGTAAACCATCATCCTCCACAACTCTATTGACTCCTCAGCATCCCACACTTGTGTAATTTCCCATTCACGCACTTCAAATTATATACTCAAGCCATATTTCCTCTCTCTCTCTCTCTATATATATATATATATATATCTTCTTCCTGAGATTCCACCATATTTCATCACACTTTCTCCTACCCCTATGTGTGGTGGGGGTTTAGCTAGCCATGGGTAGCCTCTCTAAATCCAGTTCTACCATCAAAATCTTTATTTCCAAAGGGATAATGTCACAAGTAAGATCCTCTAGGCTCGTGCACCAAAACTCAAACTTAGCTACCTTTGGACACAAATACATATAAATAGTGCATAACATTTATAGATCCTATGTATTTAGCCTAAATAGAAGATAAAATTTAATAACATTTTTATTCTTTCTTGAGTAACTAAATATTGATTTGTACATGTTTTTGTATAGCTCTTAAGTAGATTTTAATAAATTGATTTGTACATGTTTTTGTATAGCTTATGATCAGAGAGACTCCTCCACATATGCGAGGTGTGGAGGCTCACGTAGATCTTTCGCCATAAGATATGCAAATCCACTAACCGAGGTACACAATTTTTAAATTTGTTAAATTTTGGAGGTTCATTATTTCTTATTAAACTTAAATCATACAATATCAAATTTTGTAGGTATATATATGTGTGAAATATTTAATTTGAAAATTAATTATTTGTATGTAGCTTACCCCTCGTGAGTCTATTGTTGTCCCCGCGACGCGGCCAACAACAAATCGATAGGGATCATGACATTGCGGTAAGATTGCACATGCATTTTAACTAAATTGTACAAGTTTCTAAATTTTGAAGGTATTTTAAAATTTGGGGTGTTAAAACTCGCGTTTTTATAAATGTGCAGTTAGGTTGCAGGCATGTTTAGAGACACCTAGGACCACATGGATGAAATCAGTAGTGGCATCTCCCTCCACTACATCCCCGGAGTCGTGGACGTCTTTACTTCTAAAGGGCGAAGAGAGGGAAGATGTTTCATGAGTAGATTTATAGTCCACTTGGATGCCACATATATGTGGTCATGAGTATCTATTCACAGTCCATTGTATATATATATAGCCTTTTGCGACCGCATGTGGTCCCATATGTACATTATGACACGTGCTTAGTTCGAGATGTATACATACATTATGAACTTATACATGTACATATATATTTTCAGAGACGTGCGCGTCTGGAGCACACTTTATTTGATTCTTATATATATATATATCCATGTGTGTTGGTTAAATCATATTTATTTTGGTTATTTTGGTATTATTGCTAACTCTGAGAAAGTGGATTGCTGAGAGTCTAGAGATGTGCTATGTATAACGTGGAATAATTTTCCTTTTCATAAAATTTCATCCTCTAGGAATCGTCTTACTAGGTTAAATTAGTATATCTTCATTTTATTTATAGTTTTGACTTCCTTAATAATTATATTGGCTAGCATATCGCTTCTCTCCCTCTCTTCAATCATTTGTAGTTTTACATGTTGGATATTTTTGTAGGCCGATTACTTTCTCTCTAAGCATCTCATTATTTTTCTCTAGTTTTTTTATTTTGTTTACATGTCACTTCTAAAAATATGAATTATTATATTGATTCCATAACAAGTCCACACCTTATTTATAATATTGATGCTCAATGAACCAATTATATTACTATGTTAACAAAAAAGTGGTGTTGATGTAAGGCTATAAATTTGATCTCGATAAACAAATATGAGAGAAACAATTTACTTAGGATATAACACCATGCCATGCCATATAGAACACCATCTTGGATATAATGTGTATTTGTGTCAATTTTTAGGATATCTTTAATATATAAAATTCACTAAAATATTCTCGATCAAAAGCCCGTTGTAATTTAATTGGTGCATGCAATAGTAAAAGTGTCATGTAGTGTTGAATTCATTAAGATATAAATGTTTAGTACCCAAAATTTGGTTTGGGAACTTGGAAATATAGAATTTTGTACTTATTTTGATATACACTTCATTTATGCATTGTTTTAACAACCATAGGTGCCTTCTTGATCTATCTCGCACCGTATATCCACTAGATAAAAACCAATCTCTAGCTCAACCCTCTAAAATCACTGCACATGTTATTGAACATCAATCTAGACCTCTAAAATACTCATACCTAATTTTTGTCATACTCTAAACACATTAATTGGTCCTAGAAATGTATGGATATGAAGGTCTATCTACATCATATTAACCAATGCCATTGCATTTTAATGGCCAATTTTTCAAAAGTTTCATTTGGATTAGTTGAATTAGATTATACATTTAGGTTAGTTGAGAGAGAAAACTCACAAAGGTCTCCTATAAATATAAACACACACTAACCTATTAGGGGCATCTAGGAATCTTGTAAACAATACTTCACTTTACTTGTCCAAAGACATCATATACACATCTCGAATACAACTAACCACATCCTAGATCACACTCATAGAGCTGAATTTCAAAGTACACAAGTTTATGAATTTTAAAGTACAAAAGTTTAAAGCTCATTTTGTCATGTTGAGGGATGAATCAAGAGATAATTTTCTATTCTATATTTTTCTATATCCCAACATATGTTTGGAGAAATATAAGTATTTTATCCCTCCATAACTTAGTGGTATACATAAAAAAAATCATAAAATTAATGGGGGTGTGAGGAGGTAGTCCAAACTAAATTACACTTTTTTCAAGTCAAAGACAAAGTCTCCATGATTTTGAGACAATTAGATGCGGTGAAAATGGTTCAATATTCAACCAAAGTTCCTTATGCACAAGATGCACCCAAACCACGATGGTATAGAGATCACATGACTACCGTGATTTTCATCGTGTCAAGGAAAAAACCGAGATAAATGTTTAAAAATGAGAAACTTTATTGAAGACCTCATTGAGGATGGGAAGAAAACAAGATTCATGAGCCCTGGATGTATATCATCCTACCAAGGACAAGATGACAACAAGAGATAACATAACAACCAAGTCATTATAATTTAATTTAAATAAATAAGGAAACGCTGTATTTTGCAAACGGTGGGCCGTGGCACCAAACCGCCTACGCCGGCATGTCCGGGTGGCCAGGTGAACACTAGAGGAGGTGGTGTTTCGGTGCGCGAAAGGGTCGTTGCTTCCGTGCTACTTCATTCAGCGTAGTCCCTTAAGAGCCCCGAGACCAAAATATCGTTCAAATTCGACGGGTGACTAATCGGACTTCATGGCACCTAGAGAGGCCTCGCCTCGATCCAAAACCTAGGCATATGGACCCTCTACAATAGCCTCTCTCATTATTTTCCTTCTCATTTCGGTGCTCTCGCTGTCCTAATGTTTGCAAACGTGCGAAATAAATAGTGCAAATTGAAGCCGCCTGTGTAAGGTTGTCAAACGCCATATTTTGCAAACGGTGGGCATGGCACCAAACCGATTACATCGGCACGTTCGGGTGGCCAGGTGAACGCTAGAGGAGGTAGTGTTTCGGTGCGTGAAAGGGTCATTGCTTCCGGGCTACTTCGTTCGGGCATAGTCCCTTAAGAGCCCTGAGACCAAAATATCGTTCAAATTCGACGGGTGACTACTCGGACTCCAGTGGCACCTAGAGAGGCCTCGTCTGATCCGACACCTCGGCATACGGACCCTCTACAATAGCCTCTCTCATTTTTTTCCTTCTCATTTCGGTGCTCTCGTTGTCCTAATGTTTGCAAACGCGCGAAATAGTGCAGTTGGAGCCAGTGTAAGGTTGTCAAACGCTGTATTTTGCAAACGGTGGGCCGTGGCACCAAACCGCCTACACCGGCACATCCGGTGGCTAGGTGAATGCTAGAGGAGGTGGTGTTTTGGTGCGCGAAAGGGTCGTTGCTTCCGGCTACTTCGTTCGGCGTAGTCCCTTAAGAGCCCTGAGACCAAAATATCGCTCAAATTCGACAGTGACTAATCGACTCATGGCACCTAGAGAGGCCTCTGCCGATCCGGCACCTCGGCATATGGACCCTCTACAATAGCCTCTCTCATTTTTTTCCTTCTCATTTCGGTGCTCTCGCTGTCCTAATGTTTGCAAACGCGTGAAATAGTGCAATGGAGCGAGTGTAAGGTTGTCAAGCAATGCGTATTTTGCAAACGGTGGGCATGGCAATCAACCACCTATCTTGGCACGTCCGAGTGGCCAGTGAACGCTACAGGAGGTGGTGTTTTGGTGCGCGCGAAAGGGTCGTTGCTTCCGGCTTCACTTCGCTTTGGGCGTAGTCCCTTAAGAGCCCCGAGACCAAAATATCGTTCAAATTCGACAGTGACTACTTAGACTCAAGTGGCACCTAAAGAGGCCTCGTCTAATCTGGCACCTCGGCATACGGACCCTCTACAATAGCCTCTCTCATTTTTTTCCTTCTCATTTCGGTGCTCTCGCTGTCCTAATGTTTGCAAACGCATACGAAATAGTGCAATTGGAGCCGCAGTGTAAGGTTGTCAATCAAATGTCCGTATTTTGCAAACGGTGGGCCGTGGCACCAACCGCTGCTTGGCACATTTGGGTGGCCAGTGAATGCTAGAGGAGGTGGTGTTTCGGTCGCAAAGGGTCGTTGCTTCCGGGCTACTTCGTCGGGCGTAGTCCCTTAAGAGCCCCGAGACCAAAATATCATTCAAATTCGACGGTGACTACTCGTGACTCATGGCACCTAGAGGAGTCGTTTTCAAACAATTTACAACTTTTTCAAAATTTACAACTTTTTCAAAATTTACAAACTTGACTTTTCAAAATTTACAAATTTTTCAAACAATGTTCAAGCTTTCTTAGCTTCGAGAATTTAAAATTCTCTACTAACGATACTAACCACGTGAAGGTGGAAGCTTTTCTAAGCACCACTAACCTAAACATAAAATTGTTAGTCAAAGAAATTTAAGTTTCAAATCAAAACCATATACTAGATCTATATACATGACACACAAAATACACAAATTTAAAATAAAATATATTCAAACTTTTAAATCTAGATCTTTACACTAAAAATTATATATATATATATATATATATATATATATATATAAACGCTATATAAATTGAAACTTGAAATTAAATATATACTGCATATGAGCATTGTAAATTCATTCCAATGAACCATCAGATCGGATCTACTCGAATAGCAAACAAGATTGCTTCATGATCTCGACTCTCGAACCTTTCAAAGAATCTTGTTATTAGGTCTTCCTCGATATCTATACAACCGAATATTTGTCGCTAGAACTAGATGTGAATATAGGAGTATTTTCTTGTGTGTCTCAAAGTCTTCAAACATCCAAACAGAGGAGTTTTTAATGGATACCGTGAAGCCAAGTTCCAAGAACTACCACAGACCTCGTAGGGATACTCAATCTCTTCGCCATCTATAATAGGAGAAGTCAACTTCTTTCTTTCCTCGACTGCAACGACATAAGAAATAGTCTTTGCCTTCTTCATTGTCTTCTGCATGGTTACTGCAAAACACATGTCCTACAAAAAAATAACTAAGGTTGAAAAACTCAAATTTAAATTACATATTAAAATTTCAATGGACATAACTCAATACAAAAATTAAATAAATAATCGGATAAATACCTTGTCGCACCAAAATCAAAATTTCGTCAAAGTCTTTGGATGTCAGTAATTTCATCTGCGAAACAAGTTGAATGCTTGTGGAGGTTGATAACTAGGAAGCGGAGTTAGAGGCCTACAAATCCATCCTTCCACCCATTCTTGTGAATCACACTCACAGCGGTGACAAATTCGATACAAGATGCACAAAAACATGTCAACTTTCTTGTCCATACGGCCCACGAAGTAGCGTCTGAGCTACAAAATGAGTGCATATCACTGGACCCAGTGAGTGTCATACAATCCTCGTAGTTAGCAATATGTTTTTCCTCTATCAACCAAAAAATCTGCAAACTGTGGAATTTTCTTGAGAACCTCGGGCCATGTTGTCAGTACACCATTCCACTATGCTCTTTGCATCTTTTAATTTAGCACCATCTTTGTATTTCAACTCTTCTCTTGCAAGAGCTCTTTTCACACATACCCCCTGTCTGCCATGCTCTCCTTTTCCATGTCCAAATCGGTGAAACTCCAAATATGTTGCACACCCATCTTGACATGCATTCTACTCATCCAATAAAACATTCAGGCATTCTTAAACCGAGACGTGCAATTATCTCGACCATATATAATGTTGTTTGAAGTGGATGTCCCTATCACACAAGTTTCCATAAAATAACCGGAAACACCCTTGCACAAATTCAAGAGAATGAGTACGATCATCACCGATATAAAAGTGGTACTCTCTAAAAAAATTTGATCATTCTCTCAGATCGTCGGAGAATGTAGAAATGCTATATGCACAAAAATGGCAACTTGTACCGAGTTGTAATATTGCGATCAACCTCCATTTGTGGTCAGTAATGTGTAATTCTCTAAAATCGACCACTAAAACAATAGTACCAATAGGAAATGTGTCTTTGCATAGCTTGAATTGTTCATCCAACCATCGAGCTCTATGTGTATGCCTCGCATACTCATAAACAATTTCATCCTTAAATTTTCTCATAAATTGAAAAATGGGCATTTGTTCTGTAACTAGCTCACACCGTTTCGACTCTTTTCCATCTTTCAACTAGTATGCAACTGATTTATATTTATCAAATTCAACTAAATTATGTCCTATTGTACCTTCAATTTGCTCATGGATGTAACTTTCCAATTTAGGTAATCCGTCGCATGTACTACAACTTCCATCTAAACAATCCTGACTATAAAAAAATTGTCCAACTTCTTTTTCACAAAATATAGTAGGAATGAAATCCCTAGAAGATATTGGTGGAACTTGAACACCACATTCAGATAACATAGTTTCAGAATGAAAAATAGAACGAATACGTAAAAATTTAGCATAATGCATCGCAAATTCAACATGTTGCCTACAACAACAAGTGGTGCGAGCATGGTTGATTTTCACATAGAATGGTTTCAACATTTCAAAAAAAAAAGCGTTGACTAATTTTAATTTCCGATTCTCTTGTTCAAACTTACGAAAAATTGAGTTTGAGTCATATCTAAGAAATGCTTTGATGTGGTTCACGATTAGTAGAACCAACTCTGCTTTTATAACATCTCTTGTATTAGGTGAAACTCTAGGGTTATCATGCCAAAATTTAATAACAACTTCTCTTATAAAGCATCAGTAATTATCTTTGTCCTTACGCGTGCTCTAGTAGAAAATGCCCAAAAATCGACATTATCGAGTGATCAAGGATATTACGCTCTTTCAATTGCTTTCATTAGAGTTTTTCGATTAACTTGCAACATTCGACTTGTTTGCGTAATCAAACGTTGTTTTTTATTGATTCACTTACAACACTAGTAGTAAAGTACACGACGCACAACATTACTATCCCTAAGACGCTCTCGACACCAACAGGTGATATGCATCACGAAGGTTTTCAACAATTGTAGAGGTTTGACCACGTATGTTAGATGTCATTCAATCCTAAGGTGTTTAATGTAGGTCTCATTTTAATCAATTTCATCAAACTAACCAACAATTGACATCTTTGGGAATCATTTAAAATTTCAAAATGATTATCCCAAATTTCAAGTGGCTTTTCTTCTGGTTGTCATTCGAAAGTTTGTCGACATTGGTTTCAAAATTTTTCATCAATTTCAATCAAAAATTAGGTTTCTTATGTAAAATCTTAGGAGGTGTTTTTGTCAAATTTTGCTTGTCTATAGTTTCAACATGAATTTCCTTATTCACATTTTCATTGTCTCCTTCAATTTCAACATTTGCTATATCATGAGTATTTAATTCTTCTTCAACATCGATAAGAAAACTTCTTCATCACGAGTATTTAATTCAACTTCAACATCGATAAAGAGAAACATTACCTAATTCTTCATTGCTTACAATAGTTGGGATTAAAGATGAACCTCTTCTAGATTCACGAAGTTTCCACATTCGCTCAAAGATTTTCAATTTTGTTGGCCTCTAATTCGCTCCTGTGTTTTTTTACTTAATGACTTCCTTTTTTGACTTCGTTTTTGTCTCCCATGATGTTTTGCTTTCGGTGATAAAAAAACGTGCCTCGAAAAAGACAGAATTTTGCGTAATTGATTTGCAATGCGGTAAGGTCAAAGAGTAAAAATCACATGGTAATTCGTATATCGGGATGTGTGTAAATATGATTTATAAAGCGCGAGCGCACTTTATAAACCGCGAGCACACTTTAAAAAGCGCTGCTCACGGTATTTTTACAAAAACCGCGATCGCAGATGTATTTACCGAACCTAAGCCTCGGAAAATCTTTGTTTTTCCCAACCAAAGCTATAAGGTCATTATGAAGTGCAAAAGGTCAAAAACCTCAAATCTGCTTCTTCCAAAGACTTGAACCATGCTAAAAACTGAAAACATTTCACAAAAATGGTGCCATCATGTAGGGTAGACTCCTAGCTTTGTAAAAATATTGTTTTTAAAGTGAGTAGAATAAGATAAATATCATTTTATAATTTATTACTAACAATAGGTCCTTAAGACAATTTTTCTCGTGAATGTTCATGTCTACGTTTAAGACTGTAACTTTTGTTTCGCTTATCAAAATATGATAAAAATTATACCATCCCAAGCGTGGACAAATTCTATACACCTTAAAAAAAAAAAAATTGATTTCGATATTTTTTGATATAGTTATGGCGGGCAAACGGAAAGCGCTCCATTTTCTAAATATTTTCAGACCACTTTCACGGAAAAAATCATTAAAAAAAATATTGCTAAAAAAATACAAAATAAAATCCATCCCAAGATAGATAACTACATCTAACATTTCACCAAAGGAAAAAAATAACAAGATTTGGTCATCCAAAATGCGGGCAAACGGACTACAATCTTATAAGTTTTTTCTCAAAATAAAAATAAGTCATATAATTTTAAGTGTTTAATATAGCTAAACTTGTCCGTTTTTACAAAAATTAGTATTTTAAAAACTAGATTCGAATGCTACAATTCATATTTATCTAAATTTTTCTAATTTAGAGTGCATGTATAGCTAATAATCCCTACAAGTTGAGATTTCACTGCTTTTTTGCAATATGACGCCCAAGGATGACCCTATATTTGTCCATCAACTTCCCGCACTTACCCTATTCACTACCTTCTTGTTTTTAGGTATACCTAATTCATTAATTGCATACAATGATCCTCATTATCATCCCAAGCCTTGGTGCAATCCTCTTGGCTTACGGCCACAAAGTGCTTCGTGGTGAGGAATGCCAAGCATTATTTCGAATGGCCACAAAAATATGTTGACAGAAAGCGCATGCGCCTTGTGCGCATGCAAAAAGAAAGGCGCAACACGGTAAGTCACACCAAAATGCGTGTCGAAACTTCGAAGGATGCGCCAAAGGAAATGAAGGGGGCGTATAGTTACTCTTTGTTGCACAGACAAAAGGTGCGCCAACAAAAAGGACCAAAAATGGCTGAGTTCGGAAAACTAGATTTCCTTGGGAAAGGACTTAGCAACATTCCGAACGCAAAGGGGTCCCCGAGGGGGGACCAGAACAAAATTTTGGTATGGTTACCCATAAAATTGCCCTTGCCAATTTTACGGGATAACAGCCGGCTCTTTCTGGGGACTATCTCAGAATGGAACTCAGGGGTAGAGAATCCCAGATCCATACGTGCCTATCCATTGGGTAACAGAGTCAAAAACAAGGGCAACCGAAAAGGAAACACACAACCCACAAAAGCAAACACACGACAAAAAATAAACACAAAACTCGAAGAAAATCAGACAAAGAAGAGAGCAAGCTCTACTTGAAGATTTTTAGATGTCTTTGCTCGCTTATAGGGAAGCTGAGCTCGGGCCTCAGATCACGAGAGATAGAGATAAGCTATTCTCTCCATTGAGCCGCTTGATCTTGGAAGGTCCTCTCCATAGGGAATCAAATTTTCCATGCATGCCCTTTGGCTCTCTTCGTTTGTCCCACAAAGGATGAGGTCTCCCACAGTACTCTCTTTGCTTAGCTTTTTATCGAACAATCTCTTGACCTGATTCGATGTTCGGTGATCCTATCGACCACTCTTACTCTTTTTTCTTGAGCTCTGCTGATACATGATCCTCTTTTTAAGGAAATTTTGGAAAGTCACATCTTCGATTGCTCGTGCCAAGCGAAGCGGGGAGTTCCGCAGAAATGGGAAGCTCGACGTCGGTGCCATATAACACTTGAAAAGGTGACATGCCGAGAGACCTCTTGGGAGTGATGTGGTCTGCCCATAAAGCGTCATATAATGACTTGTGCCACATTCGTTGATTTTCATCCACTAGCTTTCGTATGATGGTTACTAAGTTTTTATTACTGGATTCTACCTGACCA
Organism: Taxus wallichiana var. yunnanensis; assembly: GCA_018340775.1. Taxonomy (NCBI): domain Eukaryota; kingdom Viridiplantae; phylum Streptophyta; class Pinopsida; order Cupressales; family Taxaceae; genus Taxus; species Taxus wallichiana. The sequence continues at coordinate 434,066,281 of CM031241.1, read as the reverse complement.
TTTCCCTGAGGGTAATAATCTGAGGCGTGAGCCAGAGTTATTCCGTATTCATAGCAAAAACCAACAACTTCTCGTGAGGAGAAGTTGGAAGCGTTATCAACAACAATCTTGTTTGGAATGCCAAACCTGACAATGATATTTTCTTTGATAAAACTGCAAACAACCTCGGAAGTGGCATGTTTGACAGGTATGGCTTCTACCCATTTTGTGAAATAATCTGTTGCTGTCAGGACATAACTATGTCTGGCACTCGATTGGGGATTGAGTGCACCAATAAAATCAATTCCCCACTGCTTGAATGGTTCATCAACAATAACTGGCCTGAGGGGAAAAGCAGCCAACTTGGGCTTGCCGACAAACTGTTGGCAAGGCTCACACTTTGCTACCCAGGTGGCTATGTCTTGGAAAAGTGTCGGCCAATAGTACACGCCCGATGATCTTGTGTGCCATCACGGAAGAGGAGAAATGGCCCCACAGGGCCGAATTATGAAAACTCTCAAGTAACTTCACTTGTTGTGGCTTGTCAACACATCGCAAGAAGATGCCATCTATTCCGCGTTTGTATAAACCGTCATCCCAGATGATATATCTGGCTGCTCTGAGCTTTATAGCGTGCTTCTCCTTTGTAGTTAGATGAGCTGGGCATTCGCCATAGGTGAGAAAGAAAGCAATATCGGAATACCACTCGTCGCTGGTTGCGACAAATAGGACCATAGGCAGTGAATCGGGTTTCTCCAGCTGGCTTTGTGCTCCATGGGTGCAATCATCTTTTCTTCCGGAAACTTCTGAATCTTGGTTTTCAGCCATAAGTTGACATAGGCCTTTACCTCTTACTAACTTGGTTGGTTTTATATCCAGGTCATACTCTTGGACTTTTGCAATCCAATTCCCCCGCAAGCTTCCTAACTCCTGTTGAGTTAAAATTGACTTGACTGCCGTGTCAGGGACCAACACTACTGTATGAGAGTTTAGAATGTAATACCTGAAGTTCTTGACTACTTTGACCATGGCGAAGGCATGTTTTCCAACTGAGACATCTTTAATTCATGAGGCTTGAGAGGAGAGCTCATAAACGCAATCGGGGATTCAACATTTTGAGAATTCTTTTGCATTAGGATGGCCGACACAGTGTGCTCGGATGCATAGCTATACATAATAAAATCTTTGGAGAAATCGGGACATACCAGGACTGGCGCGTGAGCGACGGAGGCTTTTATTTCCTCAAACGACTTCTTCCCTTCTTCGCTCCATCGGAAATTTGGTGACCCTTTCATCATGTCTAATATATGACGAGTCTTTTCAGCAAAGTCGGGAACAAAGCGCCTGAGAAAATTCACTTTTCCGAAGAAAGAGTGAACACTGGTCTTGCTTGTAGGTAAAGTAAGGCTCTGAATAGCCTTAACTCTTTCGGTATCTATCTTTGTCCCTTCTTTGCTAACAACATGTCCCAACAATTTTCCTTCTGTGACTCCAAAAACAGACTTTTTCGGATTCAGGGAGATCCGTGCTCTCGGCATCTAATCAATACTTGCTCCAAATGATCACAATGATCATTTCACTGTTTGGAGAACACAGTTAAGTCATCTAAGTAGACTACGATGACCTTCCCCATCATACCTTTGAACGCAAGGTCCATGGCCCGCTGGAAAGTGGCACCAGCATTGGTCAGGCCAAAAGGCATTCTGCTATAGGCGAATGTGCCCCAGGGGGTAGTGAATGCTGTTTTAAATTGGTCTTCAGGTGAGACTTCAATCTGATTGTAGCCCGAAAAACCATCAAGCATGGACAACATTTCTGATCCGATTCTGCTGCGAACCTTTGATCCATTATGGGAAGCGGGTAGTTGTCCTTCAGGACGCCTGATTCAGGTTGCGAAAATCTACACATATGCGTATCTCACCATTCTTCTTGCATGCACTGGCACAATGTTTGCCACCCAAGTACTGTGATGGATAGGAAAAATGATCCGTGCGTCCAACATTTTCTGAATTTCAGCCTGGATAGTACCTGAGATCTTAGGGTTATAGTGTCTCTACTTCTGGCGAAAAGGTTTGACGTCCTCTTTCAACGGGATGTCATGTTGGACGTCCTTCGGCTTAAAATACTTTAGATCGGCGTAGGACCATGCCAATACATCCATGTATTTCTTCAGTAGTTTGACAAACTTCCGCTTCTCTTCAGGTGTGCAACATTTTCCAATGTTTACAAACTGCGGATGTCCAACCGAACCTAAATTGACCGTTTCGGTTTCTGGGGAGGAGCCAGGATCATCTCGCCTTTTCTTTTTTACAAAACGATCATGCCTGTCGAAACAAACGCTCTAGAGAAACCAAACCTTTTGGGATTTTATTTCCTTTGAGCTGACATATGCCGTCACTTCCTTTTGATTCTTCATTTTGATCGGTAACTGATTCACGGCATGTAGAAGTGGATCCTTCAAAATGAAGTTCACTAAAATTTTCCACCTTTTCTAGAAAGGCAATGAGTTGATTGTCATTGTTGAATACTTGCCAATCTTTGAGAATTATCCGACGCACGCTTGGGCGAAAAACCACCTCAATGGTATATTTGTCATTTTCAAACCTGGGTGAGGGAGCATGAGGGATGCTGAAATGGCCAATGAATCGGCCATGTCATTCTGAGCTCTTGGGATGGCTTTTATTGAAAAAGCGTCAAACTCCTCGATGTTGTCCCACACCACATTGCGGTAATGTCTGAGCCTTTCATTCTTCACTTGGTATATCCTCTTAACTTGATTTACGACCAGCTCTGCATCACCTTGTACCTTAAGATTCTTGATCCCTCTTTCCTTTGCGGCTTGCATGCCAAGTAGCAGAGATTCATACTCAGCAGTATTATTTGTGTTGAAAAATTGTAACTTGAAAGAGAGAGGAATAATCTCTTCTTGGGAGATATTAATACAAAATGGCACCCAGCGCCACACCACTAGTCACGTGCTTTTCAAACTGCAAAGTCTAGATCTTGTTAAGATCCCCTTCTTGGATGAGGACATCCATTTTGTCAGACTCGGTAGACAAGAAATAGTTTCCCATCCCTGATGATTCGAAGAGAATTTGTGCTTTAGGGTCATCGGAGTTAGTAACCAGGTACTTCTTTTGCGATTCAGGCTCCAAAGTTTGCATTACACCTTTGTGGGGATCCTAGCCTTAGACCAGTCCATATGAATCTCCCCACCAACTTCACTGCAAAAACTCCTTCCCAGCAGAATTCCATAGGCTGCTGGAATATCGGCAACAAGGACGGTCATTTTTACCCTTTTCTCCGGAATGCTGCAAACGCAAATTGTGCGTCCTTGATTTGACCGATCAGCGGAACTTGCTTGGTTTCCAAGGAATAACATCGGCCAAAAGGCTTGGTAAGGGTGAGGCCCAGAGCATGGGTGACTTTTTCGGCATGACATTATCGGAAGCTCCAGAATCAATTATGCGATTCTTGGTTTGTGGCCATTGATTAGGAGGGAGAGGTAGAAAGGTTCTATCTTGCCTGATGCGGAAGTCGAGGCAACATTTATGCGGGATGAAGGAGGGGTGGAAAGGATTCCTTTTGGGGAAACCTGATTAGTTATGATAACCTGACTTTGGATGTATTCAGTCAACCTTACAAGTTGTTCGGGGTTTGATTGAAGGTACTCGGCTTCAGACATTTGGATCTTGGTCTTTTTAGCGTGGTCAATTATGTCAAACGTGGCCAAGGGCTGCGTTGATGGAGGAATGAGTCCTTCATTTCGCGATGGTAAAGTAAGGTTACTGGCCTTCATGGAAATAGAAGAAGGCTGATTTGGAGGAGAGATGGGAGGAAAATATTTCTTTGTAAAAGACTTAACAGGGGGTTGAGCAGGAAGAGGATTACCTCTTTTAGCAATAGTTGGGGCGTGGATGATGCAACCTTCTCTTTCTACACATTGGCAGCGACCTCTGCTTCTTTTCCTTGCGAGCGGGTAAAAACAACATATGATTGTCCTTGCATATCCTTGGGTACCCTCTTCTTCGTCAGATTCTTCCTCATCAAATTCCATATACCCGATAGTAGAGTCGCCAGTCGGTTCACCGACATCTTGATCATCTTCACCTTGAGACGAAGGTTCTTCATAATTTTGCTCTTCTTCTTCGATTTCGGCTAAAGCGTTGACCGGAGGAGCCTCAAGCGCCAACCACGGAGCAGTTGCAGGCAAACGCGGCCTATGCGGGATCTTTGTTGGGAGTGAAAGTTCTTCGTGGAATATCCCGGTATGAGGAACTGGGGGAAGCTTGGGCTAACTGCTTCTTTAATGCGAGCAAGTCATTCACCATCTTTTGAAATGCTAGGATCAGATGAAGTAGTGGGAGAAGGGCTCGAAGCTTTAAGCTTGGACGATTCCCTTTTTAATTCACCAGATATTAGCAAGTTATCTTCGATTCGGATGGCAGCAGCCTGGGTGAGAATCAAGGTAGCTACTTGTTCTTGCAGGAGTAAGAAACTTACTTTCGAGCTCATAGCGTTTACGAAGAAACACTTCTAATTCTCCGGTGTTGGAAGCATGGTAGGCGGAACACGGTTGATCAGTGAATTGAAACGGGTGATGAAGTCACGCATAGTTTCATTGGCCTCCTTCTTTAGGTGAGTGATCTTTGACATAAACGCAAACGCGTCTTCGGAAGGCTTATACTTGTCTTCAAAAGCAGCCCGCAAGGTGGCCCAACTAGTAATAGATCCGGCCGGAAAATGCTGAAACCATTCTGCTGCGGGCCCTTGCAAAGTTTCCAGAAAAAGGTGAACCGACACATCTTCATGGGTCACATCTAGGATACTGCATGACATGATGAATGCAGATATGTGTGAATCCATGCTTTGGTTTCCGCTCCCATCAAATTTGGGAAAATTCTTTCGGTTTCCATGTGGGAGCGCGTGAACAGGATGTGGCAAAGCCAGGGGGCCCATAGCATTTCCCCATGGTACTGCCATTTGGATGGCTGGAAAAAGAATGCGGTGGAAGCACAGTTCCATTGAGCGAAGAGCACTACTGAAGTGATGTAGATGTTCTGATGAGAGATGCTTCCTTCGTGGAGGTGAGACACTCCTGGATGACCGGTCAGCTGAACTCAGTGATGAGAAGCGAGCTGGTGTTACACTGAAGTTGTGCCTTTGAAGCAGGTCGAAGGTAAGATCAACTTCTCCATGAGCTCTCTTGCTACGAGTAAATGGTTCACCTGCTAGTGTACCTTCCAGATCTGTAATTTTTGGAGCGGATTTAAGAACTCTTTTTGGCTGTACCTGCTGATTTTCTGATTATTCTGACGAAAATCAGCAGCATGTACTTTTCTGAATATTTAAATTTTATCCTCCTCTTGAAAACCGATTGCGGTTTATTTGTTTGATTAACAAGGATAAAATGATGGTAAAACTTAGTAAGCTGATTTTTAGATCTAGAGTTGACTTTTCAAAGAGTTTGAAAATTTTGGTAAACTATCAAAAACTCAGATCTACGGAAAAATACAGATTTTTATAAAAACTCAGTGAACTAAAGATCTCCAACTAGACCAGATCTATGGATCTCAAAAGAAAATTTTCAATTTGGAGTATTTTGCAAAAATTTTGGATTTTAAGCAAAAGTTCAGATTTGCAAACAGGTAATGATTTTTCTGATTTTCACTGATTTTTTAAACACACCACCATCATAGATCTGATAGATCATTCGATCCCCAGTAGAGTCACCAAAAACTGTTGGTTTGAAAATCTGTCGAGTGGACAGATCTATGGATAGATGAGCCAACAGTGTGCAGGGCATAGCCCCTCTTTGAGTCAGCAAAGCGAAACTAGTTTATTGCTATTCTACCAGCAGGAATCTTGTGCAAGTCTCACAATATTCTACCTTCAGGGGTTGGGATCTCATCCCAGTAGAGGTATTTCCAACTGTAAAAGAAGGAAAAGCGGGTGGGGAGATAGGAAAGATCGAAGGGAGAAAAAATGAATTCCAAAGCGAGAAAGGTCGAGAAGGTCTATGATTTGGGTTGGTAGTATCTGAGCCGAACCTACTTTGCATAGACAGAATAAAGCAATACTGATGAATAAATGACAACAAAGTAGAAGTAGATTCAACAGAACAATCACACAGATCTAACATAAGAAAGGTCTGATGTAAAACACATGTATTCAGCACAAAGTCTAAATATTGTATTAATATTTGTTTCTGTTACAAAAAGTTCAAAATCTTTTCTTCCTACTTCTATTTCTCATCTGAAAAATATCCACCCTTGAATACAACAAGTATTCAAGTATTTATAGAAGAAGAGAAGAAGAGAAGGCAAAAACAAACCAACCACTTAATTACAAAAATATCTTACAAAATATCTCAAAGTCATTTGTTGACTTTTGACAACTTTGTGGATGACATCATCCCATGGTGCAACATGGATGATGTCATCATTTGTGTCAACATACTTTAGATAATTACAAGGAGAAAGTCGGGAAGAATGAAACTATTCATCATCGTCCCGCGGCTGAAAGGGGGTATCCTACTTTTGCTTCTGCTCAGGTGACGAGATGTGGAACTGGGCACGGTATTCCATGAACTTGGTGATCATGGGTTGAAGTTGATCCTGGGAAGGATCCTTGTGTCGATCACTGATAGCCTCGCAAGTCTCCCGCTCATCTGTGAGCTTTTCTGGGAGTTTGGAATATTCATTTTCCGCGTCTATCAGGTACCCAATGAAGTCACGACAGGCCAACAGGTTGTTGATGGATTCGGCGTCGAAAGTGACTTCTGGTCCCAGCCCTTGTGAAATGATCTCCTTGAAGATCCGAATAGTTTCATCCACCTTTCTTAAGGTGAAAGAAGGAGTGAGCAAGCCGGAGACATTCTCAGGACAATTTGCTCCATTTGATGCATTGCATCCAGGGCTTCCTCCTTGATCTTGTCAATCTTCTCTAGGACGAACTCCAGTGATCGACCCGATAATCCAGAGTAGAAAGGATTTTGTTGAGGGCTCTGGGGTGCCCAAAGACGCCGAACTTGACCAGATCTTCGACTGAACAGTCGAGCATTTTCTGAAAGGTCTCATGCTGCATCCTGGCATGGTCCAGCTCTTCGGAGATGGGTCCTGCTATCACCTAGAGCTCTTTGTTCACCCGATTGATATTCTGATATAAACTGGTGAACTTGGCGATCACTCCCTCACTTTCTTTGAGGATTTGGCTCCTCCAGGTGGAAACTGCCATACCCTGCTCGCCGATTTTGGCGTATTCATTAATCTTGTCCTGGCTCAGAGGCTCAGGAGTTTCGGCGGCAGTTGTAGGAGGTGCACTGCCCATTTTCTGCAAGGCGTGGAGAAGATGTTTATTTTGCTCCTTTAACAGCCTCTTTTCTTCCTTTGCTTCCTGGAGCTTCTTGCAAAGGGCGTCAACTGCAGATAGGGCCTCTCCTTGAAGGCTTTCTGAAGATGTCCCCATTGTGACTTGGGTCACTGTATAATCTGTTGAAGACAGATCCTTTTTATCCTTTAAAGGATTGGGGTAAGCTATCTCCATTACTCTCTCTCCTGACGCACTCTGAGAGAAGCGGGTTATAGGCTTTTGCTTCTTGGCCCCCTTTGATGGGATGACGGAGAAGTCCATCGGTGCGATGGGAACTTTCCTCTTTTGTTGGCTCAGGTGCTGAGAGATCCATGTTGGACTTATGGGAGAGGGGCCGGAAATAGAAAAGGGAGCAGCTGCAGTAGTAGAAGGAAAATGCGTGGAGACACTTGGAGGTGGCATTGAGAGGGAGGCCGAGGAAGTGCTCACGGGAGGAAGAGATACTGCAGGGGAGGTAGACATGGGAATGGAAGGGAGCTGAGAGATGAGGGAAGAAATGGTGGGGGACAGCTCCGCGAGAGAAGAGAAGATGGACGATGAGGAAGGGGGAACAGTAGAAGATGGGGGAGAGGACACGACCAAAGGAATGGTCGCTTGGGTCACTCGAGGAGGGGAAGGAGGAGAGGGAGAAGAGATAGAAGGGACCTCAATAGTTGCAGTAGTGGCAACATCCTGAGTGGATGTGCCCATCGGAACATCCTCGGCCACTTCTTTCTCTGGAGAAGCCAGAGTTATAACTTGTTCTTGTGCGGCGGAAGGGGGACTCTCAGGAGTCTCTTCTTGGGCAGAGCTTGACTCGCCCTCCTTGTCTTTACCTTTGCTCTTTGGTAGATGTTTTGGTCTGGAAGGTGCGTTGCCCAATGGAGATGTGGTGAAATCAACTCCGAGGTAGATGAGACCATTCATCCTGCACCAGTGCTCTGTTCTCCAGAGTTTCTTTGACCCTTTCTTCTATCGTTTGAGGCGCTTTAGTTATCAATTACAGATGAAATGGCGGTCGTCCCCCCACCCGTGTCAAGATATACCTGATCAACTTCTTGATCAGCAGTTTGATAACCTTTTGGGATGATGGCTACGCCGTACTGGATGATTTCAGCCAAGGCCAAGCGGGAATGGTCTTTCCTTCTGAGCTCGACCTCATGATACAAGTCGATATAAATATCCTCGATCTATGGAATGTGGATTGGATCGAGTTTGGCCCCAGGCAGGAGCAATTCCTTGGGTCGAAAGTGGGCCTTGTCGGGAAAGTTGTGCTTTAGATTTAGTAGCTCCAGCTCTGCAAACATCTCCCATGGCTTTGTGGTGAGAAAGACAAGTGTACCTGCCCACTGTGAGGGGGAAAGGAGTTCCACCCTTCTTTCTCTTCAAGCACTTCTCGTGATAGGTTATGAGCTGTCTTGATAGCTCCAACAGGATCAACTTGGGGCCGGCATATCTTGGCAATTTGGTTGGTTCCCCCAAGAAGTTGGCTGCCCTTAGATAAGTGAAGGTGGGGAATTGAGTGAACAAGGCCCCCCATTTCTCTGTTGCTGCAACAATGCTCTTGGTCGTATGACCGTGAGTCATGTTTGGCCTCAAAAGGCAGACGATGCCATAGAAGAAGGCATCGTTAATCTTTGTAAAGGCTGAGAATATTGTTCTCCAACTTCAGCTCTGGATAGTATTCATATATTTTTACTTGGGGCCAAACCCGCACCACATCAATGCTGGATAATCTCTTTCTGAGGCTGCAGCATAAACTACGTAGGAGTTCATGTAGAACCTCCCCATTGTGGTAAGTTGTTGGAGCTTGCTCGGATATAGTGCTGCTTATGATCTCCGCCCACTCAAGCGTTGATCTGGCACATTCTTGTTCATTGTCTCCAGGTATCTAAGCATCCATTTATGAAAGTAGTGGGCATCAGGAAGCCCAAATACTCTTGCTTAGGAATGTGATGGTATCACTGAGTTCCTCTGAGAAATCACTGCGATGAATGACTTGTGGCCATCTGGTCACCACCTTCTTGTTTTTCAGGTATACCTCATTCATTAATTGCATACACTGATCTTCATTATCTTCCCAAGCCTTGGTGCAATCTTCTTGGCTTACGGCCACAAAGTGCCGGTGGTGAGGAATGCGAAGCATTATTTCGAAGTGCGGGCAGTGAGGTTGATCACGACCTCACCTTTCTCATTCTGGACACACCTTGTGTCTTTGTTGTAGCAGTGGGCTACTACCATCATGAACTCGTTGTTCACACCTTTGCCATTGGCCAGGATCCCTCCAGCAAAATGCAAGCCACTTTGCCTACTAGTTTGTCCATCCACGGACTTCCTGTGACCCTTCTGGTTCTGGCCCAGAAGTCTTCCATATCGATATGACCAAGTTCTGAGTCTCTTATATCCAGGTCACACTCTGCCTGGGATTCGGGCATCCTGACCCTCTGATATTTGTACTTCATTTCTTCCTCTGTAAGCTTGGCTTTACCCTTAGACTTGGTAGGTCTCTTGCTTGATGTAGACATATGTAGTTCTGAACTTAGTTGTTGATCTGCAAGAAGAAGAAGTGAAACCCAACGCAGGAGAGTCATGTTAGCTGTATTTGATCTCCCATTAAAGTATTGACAGAAGGAAGAGTTAGCAATTTTAAGGCATCAGGGCGCAGGGCGCATGAACACTGCAGGCTGCAGGGCTAAATAGTGTGGCACACAGAAAAATGGTGTTCTGAGGACAAATCAGCGCGAAAGGCGCAGGCGCATGGATACTGCACATGACATTTTTTTGTTGCAAGCGGGAGTGCGCCGGCGCCATTTATATGCATTTTATACCAGGGCGCATGTATTTTCATGTTGGCGGGATGTGCCAGGCATATATTTTCATGTTACATGGGGATTTGGTGCGCCAAAGGCGCATGCAAGTTTAGCATGTGTAACATAGACTTTAGGTGTGAAAAAGGGGAACTTGGCGCGGCGCATGGGAGGTCTGCATGACATGATGTTGCTGCAATAGGGGATGCGCCTGCGCCGCTAATAGTTTTATACTTGGCGCAAGCACGGTTGGTGTTGCATGGATGCAGGGTGCGCCGATGGCACAATTTTTGCAATGTTACACATGTGTTTGGTGCGCCAAGAGGGCGCAGGGTTAGTGGGTGTTGCAAGCAAGGAAAGTGCGCTTTGAGGCGTCATTTTTTTATGCGAGCTAGCATGGCGGATGCACCATTGTTATGCGCTGTTGTACCTCATGTTGCAGGGCGCCATAGGCGTGATTGCGCCAAAGGGTAAAAAACGTAGTTTATCAATTTTTAAGCCTCTTCTTTCTCTGTGGGGTTTGAATGGGTGTTAAGCCTCTTCTCGGGGGTTCCGGATAGAGAGGGGGTAAGCAAAAAAGACCCAAGTGCTTTGAGGCAAGGCTCTCTTTACTAGCAGATCTGGAAAGAGGAGGAGAGCATGGGAGAAAGACAGCTAGGGCAGCAAAGGAGGATTTTGACAAATCTATGTACCCTCTACTACAAACAAACAACAACCAAAAAAATACGGGGAAAAGACCACCTACCCAGAATATATATCGTGAGAAGCGAAGCGGGGTCCACGAACGTGACACGAGGATGACAGGCGTCTTTGTGAGTGCGAAGAATAAAAACAATCACGTGTTTTTTGACTGGTGATAATGACAGGGCGGATGCGCCTATATATAGGCAAAGGTGTAATAAATGCGCCAACCACTTTTTGAAGTGGCGCATCAAAACACCTGTCGACATTGCAAAACTTGCGCCCTGTGGCGCACCAAGATGTGTGTTAACACGTTGTTATGTGTGCCTTTAGCACACCAAAAGTGTTGTCAACATGGAAATACGTGTGCCCTTGGCACACCAAAATGTGGCGCAACAAAAATATTGTTGACACGAAGGCGCATGCGCCTTGGTGCATGCAAGAAAGGCATAACATGGTGAGGCACACCAAAATGTGTGTCGACACGCCAAGGATGCGCGAAGGAAATGAAGGGGCGCATATTTACCACTTGTTGCATGAGAAAAAGGTGTGCCCAACCCAAAAAAGACCAAAAATGGCTAAGCTTTGACAGTGATTACTCAATCTCCGTGGAACCTAGAGATGTCTCGCGCATCCCTTCACCTCCACATAAGGACCCTATACAATATCCTATCTTGATTTTTTCCATTTCTAATCGGGTGCTCTTGCTTCCATAATGTTTCGCAAACGTGCCGCATAGTGCAATTTAAGCTCTGTAAGGTCACAAACACTATATTTTGCAAACGAAAGATCAGTGGGACCAAACTAATCGTGCACACACATCGGGATGACTCTGTAAACACTCTGGGAGGTATTGTTTTGGTTCCTATGCTCCCAAGCAGCTTTCGGATACCTCCTGCAGCCAAGCAACCCCCTCCACAGTACACAAACCGCTGTCATAGTTGTTTTTTTGCTTGGAAAACAATGAAAACTTCTCTTATCTTTGAGAATATTAAATTCTCTACTAATAATAGTGCCAACCATGTGAAGGTAGAAGATTTTATGGCACCACTAACTCGCATAAAGTGTTAGTTAAAGTAATTTAAGTTGAATAAACCATACTGTACATATACAAAATACATAAATTTAATAAAATATATGAACTGATCTAGTATGTACAAATTTAAAAACTTCAAAGAAATATAAACCGAACTTGACCATGTAAAATCATTCTAATGAACCATAAGAATTAGATCTACTAACAATTCTAACCACATGAAGGTATCTAAGATTTTATGTCAAGTTAACCCGCATAAAAGTGTTAGTCAAAGTAATTTATTTGTTTAATCAAAACCATGTACTAGATATATACAAAATACACAAATTAAATATAAAATATATGAACTTGAATATAGTATAAATTTTTTAAAAATTCAATGAAATATATACCGTACTTCGAAAGCATGTAAATTCATTCCAATGAACCATCAGGATTAGATCTACTAACAATGCACTCAACCACATCACTAGGAGTTCATTAGCTAGGCAATATCCTGAAGATGTGGGTTCATATTTTGAGGTAATTAAAATTAATAAAATTAAAGTCAATATACCAATAAATATGAGGGGGTGAAAGGGTTTAATTTATTAATGTTTCTGAATCGTATTTGAGGTAGGTTAGAGAAGTGGGCTAAAGGAAAGGGGAGGTTTAACTTTTAATATAAAACTAAAACATTTGAACCCTAGTTTTTAAAACTAAATACCTTAAAATTACAAAAGGAGTGTGGTCATAAATTAAATTATAATCTTTTTTTTTTTTAATAAAGAAGTATAGATTCTTAACTAAGAAATAATAAGATGGTAGAAAACTAGGATCGAGTATGGTTTTCAACACAAGTGATGTTATTCCACCATCTTAATTATTCTTTGAAGAACTATCAGATAAATGATTAAAACTTAACATATATAAGGTGATTTGTAATTGGTTTTCAATGGCTTCAAACTATCTTTCGAGAGGAAAAGCATATTAAAAATATGAGGAGAAATATAATATATATTTTTTTCTAATTTATTAGTAAGTGTAAATGTGCTAAAGTTTAAT
>CM031241.1:433917623-434053284 GCA_018340775.1 Taxus wallichiana var. yunnanensis | reverse complement strand
GTTGCTTAGTTCGTTGCCTTGTATTCTACTTCTTTGTTCTATGATCTATCTATACCAAGTATATCCACCTAGATAAAAACCAATCTCTAGCTCAGCCCTCTAAAATCTTGCACATGTTATTGAACATCAATCTGAGACCTCTAAAATACTCATACCTAATTTTTGTCATACTCTAAACACATTAATTGGTCTCAGAAATGTATGGATATGAAGGTCTATCTACATCATATTAACTTGATGCCATTGCATTTTAATGGCCAATTTTTCAAAAGTTTCATTTGGATTAGTTGAATTAGATTATACATTTAGGTTAGTTGAGAGAGAAAACTCACAAAGGTCTCCTATAAATATAAACACACACTAACCTATTAGGGGCATCTAGGAATCTTGTAAACAATACTTCACTTTACTTGTCCAGCACATCATATACACATCTGAATACAACTAACCACATCCTAGATCACACTCATAGAGCTGAATTTCAAAGTACACAAGTTTATGAATTTTAAAGTACAAAAGTTTAAAGCTCATTTTGTCAAGTTGAGGGATGAATCAAGAGATAATTTTCTATTCTATATTTTTCTATATCCCAACATATGTTTGGAGAAATATAAGTATTTTATCCCTCCATAACTTAGTGGTATACATAAAAAAACTCATAAAATTAATGGGGGTGTGAGGAGGTAGTCCAAACCAAATTACACTTTTTTCAAGTCAAAGACAAAGTATCCATGATTTTGAGACAATTAGAGGCAGTGAAAATGGTTCAATATCCAACCAAAGTTCCTTATGCACAAGATGCACCCAAACCATGATGGTATAGAGATCACATGACTACTGTGATTTTCATCGTGTCAAGGGAAAAAAACCAGATAAATGTTTAAAAATGAGAAACTTTATTGAAGACCTCATTGAGGATGGGAAGAAAATAAGATTCATGAGCCCTGGATGTATATCATCCTACCAAGGACAAGATGACAACAAGAGATAACATAACAACCAAGTCATTGTAATTTAATTTAAATAAATAAGGAAACGCTGTATTTTGCAAACGGTGGGTTTATGGCGTGGCACCAAACCGCCCTCGCGGCATGTCCCAGGTGGCAGGGTGAACACTAGAGGAGGTGGTGTTTCGGTGCGTGAAAAGGATTCGTTGCTTCCTGTGCTTTACTTCATTCAGGCGTAGTCCCTTAAGAGCCCCGAGACCAAAATATCGTTCAAATTCGGCGGAGTGACTAATCGGACTTCATGGCACCTAGAGAGGCCTCGTCTGATCCAAAACCTAGAGCATATGGACCCTCTCTGATAGCCTCTCTCATTATTTTCCTTCTCATTTGGTTGCTCTCATTTGTCCTAATGTTTATGCAGAACGTGCGAAATAGATGCGGTTGAAGCCGGTGTAAGGTTGTCAAGACCAAACGCTATATTTTGCAAAGCGGTGGGCAGCGTGGCACCAAGGCGATTACATCGGCACGTTCGGGTGGCCGAGTGAACGCTAGAGGAGGTAGTGTTTCGGTGCGTGAAAGGGTCATTAGCTTTAGGCTACTTCGTTCGGGCATAGTCCCTTAAGAGCCACGAGACCAAAATATCGTTCAAATTGACGGTGACTACTCGGACTGCCTGTGGCACCTAGAGAGGCCTCGTCACGATCACGACACCTCGGCATACGGACCCTCTACAATAGCCTCTCTCATTTTTTCCTTCTCATTTCGGTGCTCTCGTTGTCCTAATGTTTTGCAAGCACGCAGAAATAGTGCGATTGGAGCAGGTGTAAGGTTGTCAAACATTGTATTTGCAAGCGGTGGGCCGTGGCACCAAACCGCCTACACCAGGCACATCGGGTGGCTAGGTGAATGCTAGAGGAGGTGGTGTTTTGGTGTGCGAAGGTCGGTGCTTAGGCTACTTCGTTCGGGCGTAGTCCATTAAAGCCCCAGAGACCAAAATATCGTTCAAATTCGACGGGTGACTAATCGGACTACGTGGCACCTAGAGAGGCCTCGTCCTCGATCCGGCACCTCGGCATATGGACCCTCTCTGACAATAGCCTCTCTCATTTTTTTTTCTTCTCATTTGGGTGCTCTCGCTGTCCTAATGTTTATGCAAACGTGAAATAGTGCGATTGGAGCCGGTGTAAAGGTTGTCGAATCTTTGTATTTTGCAAGCGGTGGGCCGTGGCCTTCAACCACCTATGCTTGGGGTCCAGGGAGTGGCCGGGTGAACGCTACAGGAGGTGGTGTTTTGGTGCGCGAAAAGGTGTTGCTTCCTCGGCTACTTCGTTTGGGCGTAGTCCTTAAGAGCCCCGAGACCAAAATATCGTTGAAATTCGGCGGTGTGACTACTTAGACTCGTGGCACCTAAAGAGGCCTCGTCTGTCTCGGCACCTCGGCATACGGACCCTCTACTGATAGCCTCTCTCATTTTTTCCTTCTCATTTCGGTGCTCTCGCTGTCCTAATGTTTGCAAACGCATACGAAATAGTGCGGTTGGAGCCGAGTGTAAGGTTGTCAAATGCTGTATTTTGCAAGCGGTGGGCATTGCTTTTGAACCGCTGGCGCCGTGCACATTTGGGTGGCGGTGAATGCTAGAGGAGGTGGTGTTTCGGTCGCAAAGGCGTTGCTTAGGAACTACTTCGTTCGGGCGTAGTCCCTAAGAGCCACGAGACCAAAATATCATTCAAATTCGACGGGTGACTACTCGGACTCAATTCGTGGCACCTAGAGGAGTCGTTTTCAAACAATTTACAACTTTTTCAAAATTTACAACTTTTTCAAAATTTACAAACTTGACTTTTTCAAAATTTACAAATTTTTCAAACAATGTTCAAGCTTCTCTCAAACAATAGCTTCGTAGAATTTAAAATTCTCTACTAACGATACTGACCACGTGAAGGTGGAAGCTTTCCTAGCACCACTAACCTAAACATAAAATTGTTAGTCAAAGAAATTTAAGTTTCAAATCAAAACCATATACTAGATCTATATACATGACACACAAAATACACAAATTTAAAATAAAATATATTCAAACTTTTAAATCTAGATCTTTACACTAAAAAAATTATATATATATATATATATATATATATATATATATACGCTATATAAATTGAAACTTGAAATTAAATATATACAGGACATGAGCATTGTAAATTCATTCCAATGAACCATCGGATCGGATCTACTCACGAATAGCAAACAAGATTGCTTCATGATCGACTCTCAACCTTTCAAAGAATCTTGTTATTAGGTCTTCCTCGATATCTATACAACTCAATATTTGTCATTAGAACTAGATGTGAATATAGGAGTATTTTCTTGTGTGTCTCAAAGTCTTGAAACATCCAAACAGGAGGAGTTTTTAATGGATACCGTCGAAGCCAAGTTCCAAGAACTACCACAGGACCCTCGTAGGATACTCAATCTCTTCGCCATCTATAATAGGAGAAGTCAACTTCTTTCTTTCCTCGATGCAACGACATAAGAAATAGTCTGTTCCTTCTTCATTGTCTTCATGCCGCAATTCACTTTGCAAACACATGTCCTACAAAAAATAACTAAGGTTGAAAAACTCAAATTTAAATTACATATTAAAATTTCAATGGACATAACTCAATACAAAAATTAAATAAATAACCGGATAAATACCTTGTCGCACCAAAATCAAAATTTCATCAAAGTCCTTGGATGTTGTAACTTCATCTGCAGAAACAAGTTGTAATGCTTGTGGAGGTTGATAACTAGGAAGCGGAGTTAGAGGCCTACAAATCCATCCTTCCACCCATTCTTGTGAATCACACTCAGCAGGTGAAACTAAATTGATACAAGATGCACAAAAACATGTCAACTTTCTTGTCCATACGGCCCACAAGTAGCGTCGAGCTACAAAATGAGTGCATATCAACCCTGGACCCAGATGAGTGTCATACAATCCTCGTAGTTAGCAATATGTTTTCCCTCTATCAACCAAAAAAATCTGCAAACCGTGGAATTTTCTTGAGAACCTCGGGCCATGTTGTCGAGTACACCATTCCACTATGCTCTTTGCATCTTTTAATTTAGCACCATCTTTGTACTTGACTCTTCTCTTGCAAGAGCTCTTTTCACACATACCCTGCATCGTCATGCTCTCCTTTTCCATGTCCACCTCGGTGAAACTCCAAATATGTTGCACACCCATCTTGACATGCATTCTGCTCATCCAATAAAACATTCGTGCATTCTTAAACCTGAGACATGCAATTATCTGACCATATATAATGTTGTTTGAAGTGGATGTCCCTATCAGACAAGTTTCCATAAAATAACTGGAAACACCCTTGCACAAATTCAGTAGAATGAGTACGATCATCACTGATATAAAAGTGGTACTCTCTAAAAAAATTTGATCATTCTCTGTACTGTCAGGAGAATGTAGAAATGCTATATGCACAAAATGGCAACTTGTACTGAGTTGTAATATTGCGATTGAACCTCCATTTGTGGTTGCAATGTGTAATTCTCTGTAAAATCGACCACTAAAACAATAGTACCAATAGGAAATGTGTCTTTGCATAGCTTGAATTGTTCATCCAACCATCGAGCTCTATGTGTATGCCTCGCATACTCATAAACAATTTCATCCTTAAATTTTCTCATAAATTGAAAAATGGGCATTTGTTCTGTAACTAGCTCACACTGTTTAGACTCTTTTCCATCTTTCAACTAGTATGCAACTGATTTATATTTATCAAACTCAACTAAATTATGTCCTATTGTACCTTCAATTTGCTCATGGATGTAACTTTCCAATTTAGGTAATCCGTCGCATGTACTACAACTTCCATCTAAACAATCCACGACTATAAAAAAATTGTCCAACTTCTTTTCACAAAATATAGTAGGAATGAAATCCTAGAAGATATTGGTGGAACTTGAACACCACATTCGGATAACATAGTTTCGAGAATGAAAAATAGAAACGAATACGTAAAATTTAGCATAATGCATCGCAAATTCAACATGTTGCCTACAACAACAAGTGGTGCGAGCATGGTTGATTTTCACATAGAATGGTTTCAACATTTCAAAAAAAGCGTTGACTAATTTTAATTTCAGATTCTCTTGTTCAAACTTACGAAAAAAATTGAGTTTGAGTCATATCTAAGAAATGCTTTGGATGTGGTTCACGATTAGTAGAACCAACTCTCCGTTTATAACATCTCTTGTATTAGGTGAAACTCTAGGGTTATCATGCCAAAATTTAATAACAACTTCTCTTATAGCATCAGAATTATCTTTGTCCTTACGCGGTGCTCTAGTAGAAAATGCCCAAAATCGACATTATTGAGTGATTGAAGGATATTACGTCTTTCAATTGCTTTCATTAGAGTTTTGATTAACTTGCAACATTCGACTTGTTTGCGTAATCAAACGTTGTTTTTATTGATTCACTTACTGACACTAGTAGCGAAGTACCACGACGCACAATATTACTATCCCTAGTACGTCTCTTGACACCAACGATGTGATATGCATCATGAAGGTTTTCAACAATTGTAGAGGTTTGACCACGTATGTTAGATGTTTGTCAATCCTAAGGTGTTTAATGTAGGTCTCATTTTAATCAATTTCATCAAACTAACCAACAACTGACATCTTTGGGAATCATTTAAAATTTCAAAATGATTATCCCAAATTTTTGAGTGGCTTTTCTTCGGATTTGTCATTGAAAGTTTGTCAGACATTGGTTTCAAAATATTTTCATCAATTTCAATCAAAAAATTAGGTTTCTTATGTAAAATCCTAGGAGGTGTTTTTGTCAAATTTTGCTTGTCTATAGTTTCAACATGAATTTCCTTATTCACATTTTCATTGTCTCCTTGATTTCAACATTTGCTATATCATGAGTATTTAATTCTTCTTCAACATTGACGGTAAAAACTTCTTCATCCACGAGTATTTAATTCAACTTCAACATTGTGGTAGAAACATTACCTAATTCTTCATTGCTTACAATAGTTGGGATTAAAGATGAACCTCTTCTAGATTCACGAAGTTTCCACATTCGCTCAAATACATTTTCAATTTTGTTGGCCTCTAATTCGTTTGGTGTTTTTACTTAATGACTTCCTTTTTGACTTCGTTTTTGTCTCCCATGATGTTTTGCTTTCGGTGATAAAAACGTGTGCGAAAAAGACAAATTTCATAATTAAATGCACGGTAAGGTCAGAGAGTAAAAATCACATGGTAATTCAGACATTGGGATGTGTGTAAATATGATTTATAAAGCGCGAGCGCACTTTATAAACCGCGAGCACACTTTATAAAGCGGCGTTCACGGTATTTTACAAAAACCGCGATCGCGGATGTATTTACCGAACCTAAGCCTCGGAAAATCTTTGTTTTTCCCCAACCAAAGCTATAGAAGGTCATTATGAAGTGCAAAAGGTCAAAAAACCTCAAATCTGCTCTTCCAAAGACTTGAACCATGCTAAAAAACTGAAAACATTTCACAAAAATGGTGCCATCACGTAGGGTAGACTCTTAGCTTTGTAAAAATATTGTTTTTAAAGTGAGTAGAATAAGATAAATATCATTTTATAATTTATTACTAACAATAGGTCCTTAAGACAATTTTTCTCGTGAATGTTCATGTCTACGTTTAAGACTGTAACTTTTGTTTCGCTTATCAAAATATGATAAAAATTATACCATCCCAAGCGTGGACAAATTCTATACACCTTAAAAAAAAAAAAAAATTGATTTCGATATTTTTTGATATAGTTATGGCGGGCAAACGGAAAGCGCTCCATTTTCTAAATATTTTCAGACCACTTTCACGGAAAAAATCATTAAAAAAAAAATATTGCTAAAAAAAATACAAAATAAAATCCATCCCAAGATAGACAACTACATCTAACATTTCACCAAAGGAAAAAAAAAATAACAAGATTTGGTCATCCAAAATGCGGGCAAACGGACTACAATCTTATAAGTTTTTTTCTAAAAAAAATAAGTCATATAATTTTAAGTGTTTAATATAGCTAAACTTGTCCGTTTTTTACAAAAATTAGTATTTTAGAAACTAGATTCCGAATGCTACAATTCATATTTATCTAAATTTTTCTAATTTAGAGTGCATGTATAGCTAATAATCCCTACAAGTTGAGATTTCTTGTTTTTGCAATATGACGTCCAAGGATGACCCTATATTTGTCCATCAACTTCCCGCACTTACCCGGTCACTACCTTCTTGTTTTTAGGTATACCTAATTCATTAATTGCATACAATGATCCTCATTATCATCCCAAGCCTTGGTGCAATCCTCTTGGCTTACGGCCACAAAGTGCTGGGTGGTGAGGAATGCCAAGCATTATTTCAATGGCCACAAAAATATGTTGACACGAAGGCGCATGCGCCCATTGCGCATGCAAGAAAGGCGCAACACGGTAAGTCACACCAAAATGCGTGTCGAAACTTCGGAGGATGCGCCAAAGGAAATGAAGGGCGTATAGTTACTCTTTGTTGCATGATGACAAAGGTCGCCAATAAAAAAGGACCAAAATGGTGAGTTCGAAAACTAGATTTCTTGGGAAAGGACTTAACAACATTAGAACACAAGGGGTCCCAGGACCGAACAAAATTTTTTAGGTATAGTTACCCATAAAATTGCCCTTGCCAATTTACGGGATAATAGTTGCTCTTTACGGGACTATCTCCTCGAAGGAACTCGGGGTAGAGAATCCTAGATCCATACGTGCACATCCATTGGGTAGAGTAGTCAAAAACAAGGGCAAGTGAAAAGGGAAACACACAAACCACAAAAGCAAACACACGAAAAAATAAACACAAAGCATTAAGAAAGCGACAAAGAAGAAGAGCAAGCTCTACTTCTTGAAGATTTTAGATCTTTGCTCGGGGTAGGGAAGCGGGAGCTCTGGGCCTTCCGATCCAGGATACGAGAGATAGAAGTTATTCTCTCCATTGAAGCTGCTTGATCTTGGAAGGTCCTCTCCATAGGGAATCAAATTTTCCATGCATGCCCTTTGGCTCTCTTCGTTGTCCCACAAAAGGATGAGGTCTCCCACAAAGATACTCTCTTTGCTTAGCTTTTTATAGTGAACAATCTCTTGACTTTCATCATGATCTATGTTGGTGATCCTACTCGACCACTCTTACTCTTTTTCTTCGAGCTCACTGTAGATACATGATCCTCTTTTTAAGGAAATTTTGGAAAGTCACATCTTCGATTGCTCGTGCAAGCGCGAATAGCAGGAGTTCATGCAGAAATGGGAAGCTTACGGCGTCGGTGCCATATAACACTTGAAAAGGTGACATGCCGAGAGACCTCTTGGGAGTAATGTGGTCACGCCCATAAAGCGTCATATAATGACTTGTGCCACGATGCGTTGATTTTCATCCACTAGCTTTGTATGATGGTTACTAAGTTTTTATTACTAGATTCTACCTCGACCATTTCCCGAGGGTAATAATCTGAGAGCGTGAGCCAGTGCATATTCAGTATTCATAGCAAAAACCAACAACTTCGTGAGGAGAAGTTGGAAAGCGATTATCAAGAAAACAATCTTTTTGGAATGCAAACTGACAATGATATTTTCTTTGATAAAACTGCAAACAACCTCGGAAGTGGCATGTTTGACAGGTATGGCTTCTACCCATTTTGTGAAATAATCTGTTTATCGGACATAACTATGTCTCGGCACTCGATTGGGGATTGAGTGCACCAATAAAATCAATTCCCCACTACTTGAATGGTTCGTCAACAATGACCGGCCTTTGAGGGAAAAAGCAATGACTTGGGCTTGCCTAACAAATCTTTGCGAAGGCTCACACTTTGCACCCGAAGGTGGCTATGTCTTGGAAAAGTGTCGGCCAATAGTACCTGCCCGGATGATCTTGTGTGCCGTCACGAAAGAGGAGAAATGGCCCCACAGGCGAATTATGAAAAATCTCGAGTAACTTCACTTGTTGTGGCTTGTCAACACATCGCGAAGATGCCATCTATTCCGCGTTTGTATAAATGTCATCCCGGATGATATATCCCGGACTGCTCTGAAGCTTTATAGCGTGCTTCTCCTTTGTAGTGAGATGAGCTGGGCATTCGCCATAGGTGAGAAAGAAAGCAATATCGGAATACCACTCGTCCTTTTTTTGTGAAAAATAGGACCATAAGCGGTGAATCGGGTTTCTCAGCGGCTTTGTGCTCCATGGGTGCAATCATCTTTTCTTCCCCTTCAATCTTGGTTTTCAGCCATAAGTTGACATAGGCCTTTACCTCTTACTAACTTGGTTGGTTTTATATCCAGGTCATACTCTTGGACTTTTGCAATCCAATTCCCCACAAGCTTCCTAACTCCTGTTGAGTTAAAATTGACTTGACTGCCGTGTCAGGGACCAGCACTACTGTATGAGAATTTAGAATGTAATACCTGAAGTTCTTAACTACTTTGACCATGGCGAAGGCATGTTTTTCCAACTGAGACATCTTTAATTCATGAGGCTTGAGAGGAGAGCTCATAAACGCAATCGGGATTCAACATTTTGAGAATTCTTTTGCATTAGGATGGCCGACATAGTGTGCTCAGATGCATAGCTATACATGATAAAATCTTTGGAGAAATCAGGACATACTTGGGGCCAGCGCGTGAGCTTCGGAGGTTTTTATTTCCTCAAACGACTTCTTCCCTTCTTCGCTCCATCAGAAATTTGGCGATCCTTTCATCATGTCTAATATATGACGAGTCTTTTCAAAAAATTGGGAACAAAGCGCCCGAGAAAATTTACTTTTCCGAAGAAAGAGTGAACGCTGTAATTGGTCTTGCTTGTAGGTAAAGTAAGGCTCAAATAGCCTTAACTCTTTCGGTATCTATCTTTGTCCCTTCTTTACTAACAACATGTCCCATAATTTTCCTTACGTGACTCCAGCAGACTTTTTGATTAAGGGAGATCCTGTGCTCTCGGCATCTAATCAATACTTGCTCTAAATGATCACAATGATCATTTCACTGTTTGGAGAACACAGTTAAGTCATCTAAGTAGACTATGATGACCTTCCCCATCATACCTTTGAACGCAAGGTCCATGGCCCACTGGAAAGTGGCACTAGCATTGGTCAGGCCAAAAGGCATTCTGCTATAGGCGAATGTGCCCCAGGGGGTAGTGAATGCTGTTTTAAATTGGTCTTCAGGTGAGACTTCAATCTGATTGTAGCCTGAAAAACCATCAAGCATGGACAACATTTACGCTCCGATTCTTGCTGCAGAACCCGATCTATTATGGGAAGCGGGTAGTTGTCCTTGAGGACACCTAATTTAGGTTGCGAAAATCTACGCATATGCGTATCTCACCATTCTTCTTACGCACGGGCACAATGTTTGCCACCCAAAATCTTGTGATGGATAGGAAAAATAATCCGTGCGTCCAACATTTTCTGAATTTTTAGCTGGATAGTTCTTGATATCTTAGGGTTATAGTGCCTCTACTGCAAAAGGTTTGACGTCTTCTTTCAAAGGGATGTCATGCTGGACGTCCTTCGGCTTAAAAGATTTTAGGTCGGCGTAGGACCATGCCAATACATCTATGTATTTCTTCAGCAGTTTGACAAACTTTCGCTTCTCTTCAGGTGTGCAACATTTTCCAATGTTTACAAGCTGCAGATGTCCAACGAACCTAAATTGACCGTTTCGGTTTAAAGGAGGAGCCGGATCATCTTGCCTTTTCTTTTTTATAAAACGATCATGCTTGTAGAACAAACGCTCTAGAGAAACCAAACCTTTTGGGATTTTATTTCCTTTGAGCTGACATATGCCGTCACTTCCTTTTGATTCTTCATTTTGATCGAATGGCGATTCACGACATGCAAGTGGATCCTTCAAAATGAAGTTCACTAAAATTTTCCACCTTTTCTAGAAAGGCAATGAGTTGATTGTCATTGTTGAATACTTGCCAATCTGAGAATTATCCAAAGCACGCTTGGGCGGAAAACCACCTCAATGGTATATTTATGCATTTTTCAAACTCGGTGAGGGAGCATGAGGGATCTTTGAAATGACAAATGAATCGGCCATGTCATTCTCGAGCTCTTGGGATGTCTTTTATTGAAAAAGCGTCAAACTCCTTGATGCTATCCCACACCGTGTTACGGTAATGTCTACGAGCCTTTCATTCTTTACTTGGTATATCCTCTTAACTTGATTTACGACCAGCTTTGCATCACCTTGTACCTTGATTCTTGATCCCTCTTTCCTTTGCAAATGCTTTAGCGAGAGATTCATACTCAGCAGATATTATTTGTGTTGAAAAATTGTAACTTGAAAGAGAGGAATAATCTCTTCTTCGGAGATATTAATCTGCCCAGCGCCACACCCACTAGTCATGCGGCTGCCATCAAACTGCAAAGTCCAGATCTTGTTAAGATCCCCTTCTCGAGATGAGGACATCCATTTTTCAGACTTCGGTAGACAAGAAATAGTTTCCCATCCCTGATGATTCGAAGAGAATTTGTGCTTTAGGGTCATCGGAGTTAGTAACCAGGTACTTCTTTTGCGATTCAGGCTCCAAAGTTTACATTACACCTTTGTGGGGATCCTAGCCTTAGACCAGTCCATATGAATCTCCCCACCAACTTCACTAAAAAACTCCTTCCCAGAATTCCATAGGCTTGCTGGAATATCGGCAATAAGGACGGTCATTTTTACCCTTTTCTCAGGAATCTTTGTAAACGCAAATTACGCGTCCTTGATTTGACCGATCAGCTAGGAACTTGCTTGGTTTCGAAGAAATAACATCGGCCAAAGGCTTGGTAAGTGAGGCCCAGAGCATGGGTGACTTTTGCCGGCATGACATTATCGAAGCTCCGTAATCAATTATGCGGTTGCTTAGTTTGTGGCCGTTGATCGGAGGAGAGATAGAAAGGTTCTATCTTGCTGATGCTTGGAAGTCGAGGCAACATTTATGCGAGATGAAGGAGGGGTAGAAAGGATTCCTTTTGGCGAAACTGATTAGTTATGACATGACTTTGAATTTGGATGTATTGATCGACCTTACAAGTTGTTCAGGGTTTGATTGAAGGTACTCACTTGACATTTGGATCTTGGTCTTTTTAGCGTGGTCAATTATGTCAAACGCGGCCAAGGGCTGCGTTGATGGAGGAATGAGTCCTTCATTTCGCGATGGTAAAGTAAGGTTCTAGCCTTCATGGAAATAGAAGAAGGCTGATTTGGAGGAGAGATGGGAGGAAAATATTTCTTTGTAAAAACTTAACGAGGGGATGAGAAGGAAGAGGATTACCTCTTTTAGCAATAGTTGCGGGCGTGGATGACATAGCCTTCTCTTTCTACACATTGGCAGCGACCTCTGCTTCTTTTCCTTGCGAGCGGGTAAAAACATCATATGATTGGCCACTTGCATATCCTTGGGTACCCTCTTCTTCGTCAGATTCTTCCTCATCAAATTCCATATACCCGATAGTAGAGTCGCCAGTCGGTTCACCGACATCTTGATCATCTTCACCTTGAGACGAAGGTTCTTCATAATTTTTCTCTTCTTCTTCGATTTCGGCTAAAGCGTTGACTGGAGGAGCCTCAAGCGCCAACCACGGAGCAGTTGTAGGCAAACGCGGCCTATGCGGGATCTTTGTTGGGAGTGAAAGTTCTTTGTGGAATATCCCGGTATGAGGAACTGGGGGAAGCTTGGGCTAACTGCTTCTTTAATGCGAGAAAGTCATTCACCATCTTTTGAAATGCTTTGGATCAGATGAAGTAGTGGGAGAAGGGCTCGAAGCTTTAAGCTTGGATGATTCCCTTTTTAATTCACTAGATATTAGCAAGTTATCTTCGATTCGGATGGCAGCAGCCTGGGCGAGAATCAAGGTAGCTACTTGTTCTTGTAGGAGTAAGAAACTTACTTTCAAGCTCATAGCGTTTACGAAGAAACACTTCGATTCTTCGGTGTTGGAAGCATGGTAGGCGGAACACGGTTGATCAGTGAATTGAAATGGGTGATGAATTCACACATAGTTTCATTGGCCTCCTTCTTTAGGTGAGTGATCTTTGTGATAGCAACGAATGAATCGTGTCTTCGGAGAAAACTTATACCTCTTGAAAAAGCAGCCCATAAGGTGGCCCAACTAGTAATAGATCCGGTCGGCAAATGCTAAAACCATTCTGCTGCGGGCCCTTGCAAAGTTTCTAGAAAAAGGTGAACCGACACATCTTCATGGGTCACATCTAGGATACTGCATGACATGATGAATGTAGATATGTGTGAATCATGCTTTGGTTTCCGCTCCCATCAAATTTGAGAAAATTCTTTCGGTTTCCATGTGGGAGCGCGTGAACAGGATGTGGCAAAGCCAGGGGGCCCATAGCATTTCCCCATGGTACTGCCATTTGGATGGCCGGAAAAAGAACATGGGGCTGGAAGCACGGTTCACGTAAGCGACGAGAGCACTACAAAGTGATGTAGATGTTCCTGATGAGAGATGCTTCCTTCATGGAGGTGAGACACTCCTGGATGACCGGTCAGCTGAACTTAGTGATGAGAAGTGAGCCGGTGTTACACTAAAGTTGTGCCTTTGAAGCAGGTCGAAGGTAAGATCAACTTCTCATGAGCTCTCTTGCTACGAGTAAATGGTTCACCTGCCAGTGTACCTTCCAGATCTGTAATTTTTGGAGCGGATTTAAGAACTCTTTTTGGCTGTACCTGCTGATTTTCTGATTATTGACAAAAATCAGTAGCATGTACTTTTCTGAATATTTAAATTTTATCCTCCTCTTGGCCGATTGCGGTTTATTTGTTTGATCAACAAGGATAAAATGATGGTAAAACTTAGTAAGCTGATTTTTAGATCCGAGTTGACTTTTCAAAGAGTTTGAAAATTTTGGTAAATCATTAAAACTCAAATCTACGGAAAAATATAGATTTTTATAAAAACTCAACAAACTAAAGATCTCCAACTAGACCAGATCTATGGATCTCAGAAGAAAATTTTCAATTTGGAGTATTTTGCAAAAATTTTGGATTTTAAGCAAAAAGTTCATATTTACTGAAGCAGGTAATGATTTTTGATTTTCATTGATTTTTTACACACACCATCATAGATCCGATAGATCTATTTGATCCCCAGTAGAGTCACCAAAAACTATTGGTTTGAAAATTTGTCGAGGGACAAATCTATGGACAGACAGAGCCAACAGTGTGCAGGGCATAGCCCCTCTTTGAGTCAGCAAAGCGAAACTGGTTTATTGCTATTCTACCAGCAAGAATCTTGTGCAAGTCTCACAATATTCTACCTTCAAGGGTTGGGATCTCATCCCAGTAGAGGTATTTCCAACTGTAAAAGAAGGGAAAGAAAGCGAGGGTGGGAGATAGGAAAGATCTGAAGGGAGAAAAGAAATGAATTCCAAAGCAGAAAGGTTAGAAGGTCTATGATTTGGGTTGGTAGTATACAGAGCCGAACCTACTTTGCATAGACGAATAAAGCAATACTGATGAATAAATGACAACAAAGTAGAAGTAGATTCAACAGAACAATCACACAGATCTAACATAAGAAAGGTCTGATGTAAAACACATGTATTCAACACAAAGTCTAAATATTGTATTAATATTTGTTTATGTTACAAAAAGTTCAAAATCTTTTCTTCTACTTCTATTTCTCATCTGAAAAATATCCACCCTTGAATACAACAAGTATTCAAGTATTTATAGAAGAAGAGAAGAAAAGAAGGAAAAAACAAACCAACCACTTAATTACAAAAATATCTTACAAAGATTCTAAAGTCATTTGTTGACTTTTGACAACTTTGTGGATGACATCATCCCATGGTGCAACATGGATGATGTCATCATTTGTGTCAACATACTTTAGATAATTACAAGGAGAAAGTCGAGGAGAATGAAACTATTCATCGTCGTCCCGCAGCTGAAAGGGGGTATCCTACTTTTGTTGCTTTGCTCAGGTGACGAGATGTGGAACTGGGCACGGTATTCCATGAACTTGGTGATCATGGGTTGAAGTTGATCCTGGGAAGGATCCTTGTGTCGATCACTGATAGCCTCGCAAGTCTCCCGCTCATCTGTGAGCTTTTCTGGGAGTTTGGAATATTCATTTTCTGCATCTATCAGGTACCCTATGAAGTCACGACAGGCCAGCAGGTTGTTGATGGATTCGGCGTCGAAAGTGACTTCTGGTCCCAGCCCTTGTGAAACGATCTCCTTGAAGATCCGAATAGTTTCATCAACCTTTCTTAAGGTGAAAGGAGGAGTGAAAAGCCGGAGACATTCTCAAGACAATTTGCTCCATTTGATGCATTGCATCCAGGGCTTCCTCCTTGATCTTGTCAATCTTCTCTAGGACGAACTCCAGCTGATCGACCCGATAATCCAGAGTAGAAAGGATTTTGTTGAGGGCTCTGGGGTGCCCAAAGACGCCGAACTTGACCAGATCTTCGACTGAATAGTCGAGCATTTTCTGAAAGGTCTCATGCTGCATCCTGGCATGGTCCAGCTCTTCGGAGATGGGTCCTACTATCACCTGGAGCTCTTTGTTCACCCGATTGATATTCTGATATAAACTGGTGAACTTGGCGATCACTCCCTCACTTTCTTTGAGGATTTGGCTCCTCCAGGTGGAAACTGCCATACCCTGCTCGCCGATTTTGGTGTATTCATTAATCTTGTCTGGCTCGAGGCTCGGGAGTTTGGCGGCGGTTGTAGGAGGTGCTGCTTGCCATTTTCTACGCAAGGCGTGGAGAAGATGTTTATTTTGCTCCTTTAACAGCCTCTTTTCTTCCTTTGCTTCCTGGAGCTTCTTGCAAAGGCGTCAACTGCAGATAGGGCCTCTCCTTGAAGGCTTTCTAAAGATATCCCCATTGTGACTTGGGTCACTGTATAATCTGTTAAAGACAGATCCTTTTTATCCTTTAAAGGATTGGGGTAAGCTATCTCCATTACTCTCTCTCCTGACGCACTCTGAGAGAAGCGGGTTATAGGATTTTGCTTCTTGGCCCCCTTTGATGGGATGACGGAGAAGTCCATCGGTGCGATGGGAACTTTCCTCTTTTGTTGGCTCAGGTGTTGAGAGATCCATGTTGGACTTATGGGAGAGGGGCCGGAAATAGAAAAGGGAGCAGCTGCAGTAGTAGAAGGAAAATGCGTGGAGACACTTGGAGGTGGCATTGAGAGGGAGGCCGAGGAAGTGCTCACGGGAGGAAGAGATATTGCAGGGGAGGAAGACATGGGAATGGAAGGGAGCTGAGAGATGAGGGAAGAAATGGTGGGGGACAGCTCCGCGAGAGAAGAGAAGATGGACGATGAGGAAGGGGGAACAGGTAGAAGATGGGGAGAGGACACGACCAAAGGAATGGTCGCTTGGGTCACTCGAGGAGGGGAAGGAGGAGAGGGAGAAGAGATAGAAGGGACCTCAATGGTTGCAGTAGTGGCAACATCCTGAATGGATGTGCCCATCGGAACATCCTCGGCCGCTTCTTTCTCTGGAGAAGCCAGAGTTATAACTTGTTCTTGTGCGGCGGAAGGGGGACTCTCAGGAGTCTCTTCTTGGGCAGAGCTTGACTCACCCTCCTTGTCTTTACCTTTTCTCTTTGGCAGATGTTTTGGTCTGGAAGGTGCGTTGCCCAATGGAGATGTGGTGAAATCAACTCCGAGGTAGATGAGACCATTCATCCTGCACCAGTGCTCTGTTCTCACGTAGAGTTTCTTTGACCCTTTCTTCTATCGTTTGAGGCACTTTAGTTCTGTCGATCACAACAAATGGCCAGTCATCCCCACCGTGTCAAGATATACGAAACTTCTTGATCATCAAGCGGTTTGATAACCTTTTGGGATGATGGCTACACCGTACTGGATGATTTCAGCCAAGGCCAAGTGGGAATGATCTTTCCTTCTGAGCTCGACCTCATGATACAGGTCGATATAAATATCCTCGATCTGTGGAATGTGGATTGGATCGAGTTTGGCCCTAGGCAGGTAATTCCTTGGGTCGAAAGTGGCCTTCTCCGGGAAGTTGTGCTTTAGATTTAGTAGCTCCAGCTCTGCAAACATCTCCCGGGCTTTGTGGTGAGAAAGATAAGTGTACCTACCCACTGTGAGGGGGAAAGGAGTTCCACCCTTCTTTCTCTTTAAGCACTTCTCGTGGTAGGTTATGAGCTGTCTTGATAGCTCCAACAGGATCAGCTTGGGGCCGGCATATCTTGGCAATTTGGTTGGTTCCCCCAAGAAGTTGGCTGCCCTTAGATAAGTGAAGGTGGGGAATTGAGTGAACAAGGCCCCCCATTTCTCCATTGCTTTGCAACAATGCTCTTGGTCATACGACCGTGAGTCATGTTTGGCCTCAAAAGGTAGACGATGCCGTAGAAGAAGGCATCGTTAATCTTTGTAAAGAAAAATACATTCTCCACTTGACTCTGGATAGTATTCATATATTTTTACTTGGGGCCAAACCCCACCTTTCGTATTGGATAATCTCTTTCCGAGGCTGCAGCATAAACTACGTAGGAGTTCATGTAGAACCTCCCCATTGTGGTAAGTTGTTGGAGTTGCTCGGATATAGTGCTGCTTATGATCTCCGCCCACTCGAAGCGTTGATCTGGCACATTCTTGTTCATTGTCTCCAGGTATCTAAGCATCCATTTATGAAAGTAGTGGGCATCAGGAAGCCCAAATACTCTGCTTAGGAATGTGATGGTATCACTGAGTTCCTCTGAGAAATCACTGCGATGAATGACTTGCGGCCATCTGGTCACTACCTTCTTGTTTTTCAGGTATACCTCATTCATTAATTACATACACTGATCCTCATTATCTTCCCAAGCCTTGGTGCAATCTTCTTGGCTTACGGCCACGAAGTGCCGGTGGTGAGGAATGCCAAGCATTATTTCAAAGTGCCGGGAAGTGAGGTTGATCACGACCTCACCTTTCTCATTCTGGACACACCTTGTGTCTTTGTTGTAGCAGTGAGCTACTACCATCATGAACTCGTTGTTCACAGCACTGACCAGGATCCCTCCAGCAAAATGCAGGCCACTGCCTACCAGTTTGTCCATCCACGGACTTCCTGTGACCCTTCTGGTTCTAGCCCAGAAGTCTTCCATATCGATATGACCAAGTTCTGAGTCTCTTATATCCAGGTCACACTCTGCCTAGGATTCGGGCATCCTGACCCTCTGATATTTGTACTTCATTTCTTCCTCTGTAAGCTTGGCTTTGCCCTTAGACTTGGTAGGTCTCTTGCTTGATGTAGACATATGTAGTTCTGAACTTAGTTGTTGATCTGCAAGAAGAAGAAGCGAAACCCAACGCAGGAGAGTCATGTTAGCTTGTTTGATCTCCCATTGAAATATTGACAGAAGGAAGAGTTAGCAATTTTAAGGCATCAGGGCACAGGGCGCATGAACACTGCAGGCTGCAGGGCTAAATAGTGTGGCGCACAGAAAAATGGTGTTACAAGGGACAAATCAGCGCCAAAGGCGCAAGGCGCATGGATACTGCACATGACATTTTTGTTGTTGCAAGCGGGAGTGCGCCGGTGCCATTTATATGCGTTTTATACCGGGCGCATGTATTTTTCATGTTGCATGGGGACAGGATGCGCCAAAGGCGTGCAAGTTTAGCATGTGTAACATAGACTTCAGGTGTAAAAAAGGGGAACTTGGCGCGGCACATGGGAGGTCTGCATGACATGATGTTGTTGTAATAGGGGATGTGCCTACGCTTGAATAGTTTTATACTTGGCGCAAACACGTTGGTGTTGCATGGATGCAGGGTGCGCCAATGGCGCAATTTTTGCAATGTTACACATGAGTTTGGTGCGCCAAGAGGGCACAGGGTTAGTGGGTGTTGCAAGCAAGGAAAGTGCGCTTTGAGGGCGCAACTATTTTTTATGCAGCAAGCATGGCGGATGCGCCGTTGGCGCGATTGTACCTCATGTTGCAAGGGCGGCGATTGCGCCAAGGGTTAAAAACGTAGTTTATCAATTTTAAGCCTCTTCTTTCTCTGTGGGGTTTGAATGGGTGTTAAGCCTCTTCTGCAGGGTTCCTTGGATAGAGAAGGGGTGCAAAAAAAGACCCAAGTGCTTTGAGGCAAGGCTCTCTTTACCAAGCGATCTGGAAAGAGAAGGAGAGCATGGGAGAAAAGATAGCTAGGGCAGCAAGGACTTTGACAAAACTATGTAACCTACTACACAAACAAACAACAACCAGCAAAAATACAGGGGGAAAAGACCACCTACCCGGAATATATAACGTGAGAAGCGAAGTGGGGTCCACGAACGTGACACGAGGACGACAGTGGCGCTTGGCAGGAGTGTAGAAGAATAAAAAATAATCACATGTTTTCATTTGTGATAATGACAGGCGGATGCACCTATATATAGCAAAGCGTAATAA
This sequence comes from Taxus wallichiana var. yunnanensis, assembly GCA_018340775.1. Taxonomy (NCBI): domain Eukaryota; kingdom Viridiplantae; phylum Streptophyta; class Pinopsida; order Cupressales; family Taxaceae; genus Taxus; species Taxus wallichiana. Next base: position 434,033,881 of record CM031241.1, on the reverse strand, counting down.
ATGCGCTAACCACTTTTTGAAGTGGCGCATCAAAACACCTGTCGACATTGCAAAACTTGCACCCTGTGGCGCACCAAGATGTGTGTTAACACGTTGTTATGTGCACCTTTAGCACACCAAAAGTGTTGTCAACACGGAAATACGTGCGCCCCTTGGGCACACACAAAATGCGGGCGCAACAAAATATGTTGACACGAAGGCGCATCTGAAGAAAGGCGCAACACGGTAAGGCACACCAAAATGCGTGTTACGACACTTGGAGGATGCGCCAAAGGAAGTGAAGGGGGTGCACAGTTACTCTTTGTTGCACAGACAAAAAGGTGTGCCCAACCAAAAAGGACCAAAAATGGCTGAATTCGGAAAACTAGATTTCCTGGGGAAAGGACTTAGCAACATTCCGAACGCAAAGGGGTCCCCGAGGGGGGACCAGAACAAAATTTTGGTATGGTTACCCGTAAAATGGCCCTTGCCAATTTTACGGGATAACACACCTCCATGTAGGGACCCTCTACAACAGTGTATCTCATTTTTTTCATCTCCAATCGGTGCTCTCTTTGCCCTATTGTTTGAAAACACACCAAATAGTGTAGTTTGAAGCGTGTAAGGCTATCAAATGCTATATTTTGCAAACAAAATCTTGTGGGACCAAATTGATTGTGCACACATGTCAGGATTTCCTGGTAAAAGTTATTAGGGGCATCATTTCAGTCTTGAATGGTGTCGTTTCATTTAAGGTTACTTTGTCTGCAGGTGTAGTCACTCAAGAGTTTTGAGACCGAGAAATGATATATCTTTGACAGGTGATTACTCAATCTCCGTGGAACCTAGAGATGTCTCGTCAGATCCTTCACCTCCACATAAGGACCCTATCTGATATCCTATCTTGATTTTTTTCCATTTCTAATTGGTGCTCTTGTTTCCATAATGTTTCGCAAACGTGCCGAGATAGTGCAATTTAAGTCGGTGTAAGGTTGTCAAACACTATATTTTGCAAACGAAAGATTGTGGGACCAAACTAATCGTGCACACACATCGGATGACACAGTAAACACTCGGGAGGTATTGTTTTGGTTCCCTATGCTCCCAGGTGCTTTCGGGATACCTCCCATAGCAGAAACCCCCTCCACAGGTACACAAACCGTTGTTAGTTGTTTTTTTGCTTGGAAAACAATGAAAACTTCTCTTATCTTTGAGAATATTAAATTCTCTACTAATAGTGCAACCATGTGAAGGTAGAAGATTTTATGGCACCACTTTAACTCGCATAAAAGTGTTAGTTAAAGTAATTTAAGTTGAATAAAAACCATACTAGACATATACAAAATACATAAATTTAATAAAATATATGAACTTGGATCTAGTATGTACAAATTTAAAAAACTTCAAAGAAATATAAACCAGACTTGACCATGTAAAATCATTCTAATGAACCATAAGAATTAGATCTACTAACAATTCCAACCACATGAAGGTATCTAAGATTTTATGTCAAGTTAACCTGCATAAAAGTGTTAGTCAAAGTAATTTATTTGTTGAATCAAAACCATGTACTAGATATATACAAAATACACAAATTAAATATAAAATATATGAACTTGAATATAGTATAAATTTTTTAAAAATTCAATGAAATATATACTGACTCGAGCATGTAAATTCATTCCATGAACCATCGATTAGATCTACTAACGCATACAACCACATCACGGGAGTTCATTAGCTAGGCAATATCCTAGCACGTGAGTTCATATTGAGGTAATTAAAATTAATAAAATTAAAGTCAATATACCAATAGATATGAGGGGTGAAAGGGTTTAATTTATTATTGTTTTGAATCAGGTATTGGAGGTAGGTTAGAGAGGTGGGCTAAAGGAAAGGGAGGTTTAATTTTAATATAAAACTAAAACATTTGAACCCTAGTTTTTAAAACTAAATACCTTAAAATTACAAAAGGAGTGTGGTCATAAATTAAATTATAATCTTTTTTTAATAAAGAAGTATAGATTCTTAACTAAGAAATAATAAGATGGTAGAAAACTAGGATTGAGTATGGTTTTCAACACAAGTGATGTTATTCCACCATCTTAATTATTTGAAGAACTATTGATAAATGATTAAAACTTAACATATATAAGGTGATTTGTAATTGGTTTTCAATGGCTTCAAACTATCTTTCGAGAGGAAAAGCATATTAAAAAATATGAGTGAGAAATATAATATATATTTTTCTAATTTATTAGGTAGAAATAAAAAGGGTGAATAAAATTGTAATTGAAAAATGGGTAAGTAAGGTACATGAAATAAATAGGGGGTATTTTCATTCTAATAATAGAATAGGAGGGGGTATTTTCAATTGAATAATTAGAGGTAGAAACTAGAATCAAGGGTATTCTTTAATAACCTTCGAATGCACGTGTTATACCATACTTATAGTAAGTGAACCCCCGTGAACCACATGAAGGTATCTAAGCTTCTATGGAGCCAAGTTAACTGCGTAAAAGTGTTATTCAAAGTAATTTAATTTGAATCAAAACCATACTAGATATATACAAAATACAAAAATTAAATAAAATATATGAACTTGAATCTAGTAGACAAATTTAAAAACTTCAAAGAAATATATACCAGACTCAAGCATGTAAATTCATTCCAATGAGTCATCAGGATCAGATCTACTCTGAATAGCGGAAATGATTTCTTCATGATCTGAATCTCAAACTTCCAAAGAATCTTGTTATTAGGCCTTCCTCGATATCTATACAACTAAATATTTGTCTCTAGAACTACATGCAAATATAATAGTATTTTCTTGTGTCTTGAAGCCTTCAAACACCCAAACAAAGGAATTTTTTAATAGATACCATCGAAGCCAAGTTCCAAACTACTAATGACCTTGTGGGGTACTCAATATATTTGCCATCTATAATAGGAAAAGGAAACTTCTTTCTTTCCTTGATCTATTGACATAAGAAATAGATTTTTCCTTCTTCATTGTCTTTTGTCACAATAAATGCAAACACATGTCCTACAAAAATAGAGGTTTCAACTAATTACATATTAATTTTGATGGACATAAAAATACAAAAATTGTAAATAACCATTTACCTTGTTACACCAAAATTGAAATGTCGTCAAAGTCCTTGGATGTTGCAACTTAATTTAGAGAAACAATTCGCGATGCATGTGGAAGTTGATAATTGGGAAGCGGAGTTAGAGGCCTAAAATCCATCCATCCACCCATTCTTGTGAATCACACTCAATAGTGACAAATTCAATACAAGATGCACAAAAATGTGCCAATTTTCTTGTCCATGTGGCCCACGAAGAAGTGTTTGAGATACAAAATGAGTGTAGATCACTGGACCCTATGAGTGTCATACAATCCTCGTAGTTAGAAATTTATTGTTCCTCTATCAACCAAAAATATCTACGAACTATGGAATTTTCTTGAGAACCACAAGCCATGTTGTCAATACACCATTCCACTATGCTCTTTGCATCTTTCAATTTAGCACCATCTTTGTATGTCAACTCTTTTCTTGCAGATCTCTTTTCACACATGCCCCCTTTGTCATGCTCTCCTTTTCCATGTCCAACTTTAGTGAAACTCTAAATTTGTTGTACACCCATATTTATGTGCATCCTTCTCATCTAATAGAACATTCGTGCATTCTTAAACGGATAAGTGTAGTTATCTCGACCATATATAATGTTTATTGAAGCGAGATGTCCCTATTAGACAAGTTTTCATAAAATAATGGAAACACCCTTGTACTTATTCGGTTAGAATGAGTCCGATCATCATTGATATAAAATTACTACTCTCTTAAAAATATTCGATCATTCTCCATACTATCGGAGAATGTATAAATGTTATATGCACAAAAATGGAAACCTATATTGAGTTGTAATATTACGATTGAACCTCCATTTTTGGTTGCAACGTGTAATTCTCTGCACAATTGACCACTGAAACAATAGTACCAATAAGAAATGTGTCCTTTCATATCTTGAATTTTTCATCCAACCATTGAGCTCTATGTGTATGCCTAACATACTCATAAATAATTTCATCTTTAAATTTTATCATAAATTGAAAAACATGTATATGTTCGAACTAGCTCACACCATTTAGACTCCTTTCCATCTTTCGATTGTTATGGTACTGATTTATATTGATTAAAACCAACTAAATTATTTCTTATTGCACCTCCAATTTTCTCATGGATACAATTTTCCAATTTAGGTAATCTGCATGTACCATAATTTCCATCTAAACAATCGACCATAAAAAATTGTCCAACTTCTCTTTCACAAAAATATCATAGGAATAAAATCCTAAAAGATATTAATGGAACTTGAACACCACATTCTGATAACATAGTTTTAGAATGAAAATCAGAAAAAATACGTCAAAAATTATCATAATGCATCACAAATTCAACAAGTTGCATACAACAAGTGGTGCAAGCATGGTTGATTTTCACATAGAATAGTTTCAACATTTCAAAAAATGTTGACTAATATTAATTTATGGATGGTCCTTTTCAAACTTACCAAAAATTGAGTTTATGTCATATTTAAGAAATGATTTAGATGTGGTTCATGATTAGTAGAACCAACTCTGCATTTACAACATCTCGTGTATTAGGTGAAACTCTAGTGTTACCATGCCAAAATTTAACAACTTATCTTATAACATCAGATATATCTTTGTCTTTACATGGTGCTCTAGCAGAAAATGCCAAAAAATAAGTGTTATTGGGTGATTGAAGGATATAACGCCTTTCAATTTCTTTTATTATAGTTTTTCGATTAACTTTCATCATTCGGCTTGTTTGGATAATCAAATGATTTTTTTTGTTGATTCACTTACAACACTAGTAGCAAGTACAAAACACACAACATTACTATCCCTTGTGTTTCTCTTTACACTAATAGTGTGATATGCATCATGTAGGTTATCAATAATTACAGAGGTTTGTGTTATTATGAAATCACAACACCCCCAAATGAGTTCTAAAAATCTACTTTTCTAAGGCAGATTCATCTGGTGTGATTGCATAAAATTGAACTTTCCCCAAGGTGTGGGACCTTGCAAAAGTGGGAAAGCTCTCTAGATTAAAAGGTTGGTTCCTTATTCCTCTGTTCAGGTGCATGTGTGGGAGCTTGCAGAGGATTTATCTCTATACTTAGTCTAAAACTTGCCAAGGAGACAAGGGTAAAAGGAGTATAAGAAATAAGAAATGACTAAACTACCAGGTGATGCACCAAAGGAATGATGAACACTTATTTTGCTAATAGACACAAACCAACAAAATGCATACAATAAACAAGCACAAGATAGCCAGATATGTAACGGAGACTAGATGAAAGCAAAAGAGACAAGAAAGGATCTAAAATTGATCACAGACGTGTTTTATTGCTCTGTAGATTGATATAGTTCATTACAAAGTAGCCAAGAGGCAAAAACATAATGTAATTTTGATAGAAGGCCTAAACCCCATAGATCCCTTTGCTAGAAGGAGAAGGGAGCCTACAAAATAAAGAATGTCCAACCCAGAGTGATGAGACCAACTCCTTCTTTTATAGATGGGACAAAGAGGAAGGAGAAAAGAGGCGGAGACTTGATTGAAGCTCGCTGCGGCCAAAAATGCCCCCTGAAATCCTACCCACGATTCATCGAGCTTGGTTCCCCATGCCTGCTTGTTGTATAAGAGAAGATGGCAGGCCAAAATCTTAATATCTAGGTAGTGGAAGCCATCGGATCCCGCATTAATGGAGTGGAAGACGTTTTAGACTTTCTCCCTCAAAATCTACTAAAATGATTAGTTCATGTGTCCATGACGTAGAAGGCTTCGAGATGCTTCAATGGCCTTCCTCACCTTTTCGGTTCTTAGGCAATGTGGCAAGCCCGTGCTCATTTGAGTCTCCACTTGCACTTCTACACTTAGCCCTTTTCTTTTCCTTCTTGCTCCTGGCTCTTTTAACACTACTCCTCCTTCCTGACCCTACTAGTCTATTTCCAAGCCCGCTTGTATATTTTTTAAATAGATTTAAGGCTCATATTCACTCGACAAGAGCTATTTATTCTCCCTTTTTGTGCACAGGGCCGTTTAATCACTCTCATCCTTTGCCACTCCATAGTTGAGTCCTTCTGTGACCAATTTGTAGGATTTGAATGAGTTTTCTCATGTTCCTTCTATGCGAGGTCATGACTGATCCAATATTTGGCACGGGGCAAAATATAGATAACAATTTGGTGACTCATAGGGGTTATCTACCTGCTAGATGAATGAGCAGTGGCCTTAAAGCATCCATTGGGCATGGAGTCAAGCCTTATAAACTAATTTTGATAGATAAACTCTGAAATTCTAACCTCCGAGCCTCTTGAAACCCAATCTGAAACTTGAAGTTGAACTTCACCAAAAGCCACTGAATGTACTATGTAAGAGTAATACAATAGCACCAAAACTATGTACACACTGAAAATCATACATGCTCCAAATGGAACATGCAGAGTGTGCAAAAGCACTTCTTCTCAAGCTAAAATCAAATCTACTCCTCCTAAACTAACTAGAGAGAAAGAATGCTAAACAAATCCTGCAACTGGCAGGGAGAATTAGATTCCCTTTCTCAAGAGAGGCAGCCATGTAAATGATTTGATACTGAATATAGCTACCTGTGTGAGTGAAAAAAGACTCTAAGCTTTGTCCTCCACCCAAATCATAAAGGTATCAACATTAATGGGAAGTACCTCCTCAAGCTGACTAGCATTAGACTCTGAAGGTGTTGATGATGACCCTTGGTACTTTGATGTTCACCCTCATGTCCTAAAGTAGGCATGACTAGGTTTTGGCTTCTCCCTTGGCTCTAATGAAGCCAAGTAGTTGATTGGGCAAGGTCTGATCCTTTGGATGTGCCCATAGCTCTGAATTTCAACTCCAAGAATGGAGCCTTCTTGTTGACCCTCATAGATGGATGGTGTGGAAGCAATGGTGGAACTTTTCTAGCCCTTTCTCTTCTTCCTCCTATGAAGAGTATGGAAGGTTTAAATCTCCCAAACTTGATTCCAAAGAGCTGTTATAAGATGCAGGCTGCTGTAATTGAAAGTTATCCTCCATGACAATAGGCTCATGTGCTTGGAAGGTGGATGATGAAGGAGAAAACAATAGAAACTCAACCGGTTCTTCTCCATCAAAACAGTCCTCCAAATCAGACAAATACATTGCCTCATTGTTGTCCTATTGCAAGTGTTCAACCTCTTCCATGATGTCCTCTTGATCTACAATTTGATCACCATGGTTCTCCTCATCCTCAAACATGAAGTTTGAAAGATCAAACTCCTCCTCAACATTAGAGATTGAAGGAGATGAAGTGGGAGGAAGAACTGAAGGTTCCTCTATGGCCTACTCCTCACTTGGAGCCTTTGAAACTATATGGTCCTCCTCCATCATGGGTTCATTAACCAAAACAGGCCCTTGAATGAAAGCAAGGAATCTTCAATGATGCTTTCTTCATTGAGTGGATTCAACTCTAATTTTATCTCTCCCATCTGCTCCTCTTCAATGGGACTTGGAGTTGATTTTCCCTCCTCTTCAACTAGTTGTGTAGCTTGGGTTAGATCAATATCTTCTTCAGGAAAAGTGCCATAAACAAACTACTATTGATTCTTTTCCTCTTGTTCTTGTTCTTCTTCTGCTACAAACTTAGCCTCAACCACCACTTGTTTCTTCAACTCTAACCTCCTCCATTGGTTTGACCATCAAGGGGATATTTGTAAACCCAAATTTGGCAGCCCAACTCTTCAGATTGTCTTATCATTTATTTTCTATTGGGCTCCTCTTCTTGTTATTCTCCTTGATTGGTTTCTTGGGTCTCTTCCCAACATGGACTTGGGAGAGCAAGAGGAGTGGTAGGTTGGGGTTCAACCAGATTTGTGATTATTTGTGGTGGGGAGGGAGGTGGAACTTCTAGTTTGTTTGGAGGGGATGACTATTTGGAAGGGAAAGGGGAAGAGGAACTGAAATGGGGTGGAAGACTAGGGAATGGAGAAATGGAATCAACACTTGGGGCAACAACTAGGAAGCTTGGAAAGTGGAGCTTGGGTTGAGATGGTGCTTTGCTTGAGAAAGAGAAAAAGAAAAGCTATGAGATGGTGGACTTACCCATTGACAAGGTTGTCTTGACTCCAACTCATAAGCCTCGATCTCCTCAATCCATTGTGCAAGTTGGGGCAACATTTCAACCATGAAGTCTAGCTTCTCCTGAGGGCTGTAATGTCTTGGAAAAGGGCCTTCCCATGGACAGGGTGCCCTAAAACCAATCTGAAATGCCTTCATTTGTGCTATGCCCCTTGACTGAACCATGCCAACCTCCATTTTTTGGATCTTCTCCAGTAGACCAACATCTTGTATTTGATTGTCTTCATTGTTTGCATACCCCTACTCTTGGAAAGCTCCATAGCCAAACTGATTTTGGCATTGCTGCTCATAGGGGTAGACATATTGATTTTTCCTTTGCTCAAAATGTTGATTTGAAGGAGTTGTAAAACATATTGGAGGTGGATTGCTCTACTATTGTAAGTGTGAGTCCCAAGAAGGAAATGAAGTCATGATTGCACAACCTCATGGAATGGGAGAAAATGAAAGAGATGGAAGAAGAAAATGGATGAAAATGAGTGGAAATGGATGGAAAAGGTCTGCAACTCAGAGAATGGGTTTTTGACCAAATGGAGTCACCAGATGTGTTTGCATGTGCCTCAAAAGGTTGAATCCCACCAAGAACACATCAACTTGATGAAATAAAGTGAAGACCTTTGGTCCCACCAGCGTGTGCAAAACTGTTAGTGTGAAATCACAGCACCCCCAAATGAGTTCTAAAAATCTACTTTTCTAAGGTAGACTCATCTGGTGTGATTGCATAACATTGAACTTTCCCCAAGGTGTGGGACCTTGCAAAAGTGGGAAAACTCTCCAGTTAAAAATTTGGTTCCTTATTCCTCTGTTCAGGTGCATGCATGGGAGCTTGCAGAGGATTTATCTCTATACTTAGTCTAAAACTTGCCAAGGAGACAGGGGTAAAAGGAGTATAAGAAATAAGAAATGACTAAACTACCAGGTGATGCACCAAAGGAATGATGAAAAATTATTTTGCTAATAGACACAAACCAATAAAATGCATACAATAAACAAGCTCGAGATAGCCGATATATATACGGAGACTAGATGAAAGAAAAAGAGACAAGAAAGGATCTAAATCGATCATAGATGTGTTTTATTGCTCGTAGATTAATACAGTCCATTACAAAGTAGCCAAGAGGTAGAAACGTAATGTAATTTTGATAGAAGGCCTGAACCCCACAGATCCCTTTGCTAGAAGGAGAAGGGAGCCTACAAAACAAAGAATGTCCAACCCAGAGTGATGAGACCAGCTCCTTCTTTTATAGATGGGACGAAGAGGGAAGGAGAAAAGAGGCGGGAGACTTGATTCAAAGCTCAGCTACTAGCCAACAATGCCCCTGCAAATCCTACCCATGATCCGTCGAGCCTGGTTCCCCACACCTGCTTGTTGTATGAGAGAAGATGGCAGGCCAAAATCTTAATATCCGGGTAGTGGAAGCCATCGGATCCCACACTAATGGAGTGGAAGACATTTTTAGACTTTCTCCCTCAAAATCTACTAAAATGATTAGTTCATGTGTCCACGACGTAGAAGGCTTCGAGATGCTTCAATGGCCTTCCTCACCTTTTCGGTTCTTAGGCAACGTGGTGAGCCCGCGCTCATTTGAGTCTTCGCTTGCACTTCTACACTTAGCCCTTTTCTTTTCCTTCTTACTCCTGGCTCTTTTAACACTACTCCTCCTTCCTGACCCTGCTATTCTATTTCCGAGCCCGCCTGTAGATTTTTTTAAATAGATTTAAGGCTCGGATTCGCTCGACAAAGCCGTTTCTTCTCCCTTTTTATGCACAGGGCTGTTTAATCCCTCTCAGCCTTCGCCACTCCATAGTCGAGTCCTTCTCGACCAATTTGTAGGATTTGAATGAGTTTTCTCAGGTTCCTTCTATGTAGGGTCGTGACTGATCCAATATTTGTACGAGAGTGAAATATGGATAATAGTTTGACCACGTATATTAGATGTTGTCAATCCTAAGGTGTTTAATGTAGGTCTCATTTTATTCAATTTCATCAAACTAACCAACAATTGACATATTTGGGAATCATTTAAAATTTCAAAATGATTATCCCAAATTTCAGTGGATTTTCTTCTGATTTTTCGTTCAAAAAGTTTGTCAAACATTGGTTTCAAAATGTTCTCATCAATTTCAATAAAATAATTAGGTCTCTTTTGTAAAATCCTAGGAGGTGTTTTTGCCAAATTTTGGTTGTCTACAGTTTCAAAATGAATTTCTTGATTCACATTTTCATTGTCTCCTTCAATTTCAACATCAACTACATCACGAGTATTTAATTCATCTTCATCATGAGTATTTAATTCATCTTCAACATTGATGGTAAAAACATTACCTGGTTCCTCATTGTTTACAATAGTAGGGGTTGAAGATGAACCTCTTTTTGATTCACGATGTTTCCGCATTCGCTCGAATCTTTCAATCTTGTTGCCTCTAATTCCTCTAAATTTTTTTACTTATTAATTTCCTTTTTTGACTTCATTTCTTATCTCCCATGATGTTTCAATCGATGTAGGACAACTCCAAATGATGCAAGGCACCTTAAAAATAGTAAAAAAATAGCTTCCAATGATAAGAAATTAGATCTAAAGGTGGAAAAATTTCACATAAATTCATACACTCAGGTCAGAGAATAAAAACACATGGTGAATTGGATGTTGGGATTAACTTAAATATGATTTTAATAACCACGATTGTGGTTCTTTGAAATAGATCAATTTACAACCACAATTGCGGTTCTTAGTATATCATGAAACCCAAACCTTAAGGATAGATAAATCTCTGTTTTTCCCGAACCAAAGCTTTGGGAGGTCATTATGGCATGTGAAAGGCCAAAAACTTCAAATTTTCTCTTCCGCAGACTTGAACCATGCCAAAAATAGAAAACATGTCACAAAAATGGTACCATCACATAGGGAGATCATGTAGCTTCATAGAAATATTGATTTTAAAGTGAATAGAATAAGATAAATATCATTTTATAATTTTTTATTAACAATAGGTCTTTAAAACACTTTTTCCCGTGAATGTTCATGTCTACATTTAATAATGAAACTTTGTTTCACTTTTCAGAATGTGATAAAACCTATACCATCCTAAGTGTAGCCAAATTATATACACGTTAAAAAAAAGTATTTGATTTCAATATTTTTTATGTGGTTATGGTGAGAAAACGGAAAGTGATTCGTTTTCTAAATTTTTTCATACCACTTTTATGGAAAAAATCATTGAAAAAAAAATTTCTCAAAAAATAAAAATAAAATCCATCCCAAGATAGATAGAAGCATCTAAATTTTCACCAAAGGAAAAATAAAAACAAGTTTTGGTCATCCAAATCATGGGCAAATGGACTACAATCTTATAGGTTTTTTAAAAATACCACTTCATAGAATTTTGAGTGTTTAATATATCTAAACTTGTCCATTTTTAAAAACATTAGTAGTTTAGAAACTAGATTTTGGATGCTACGGTTCATATTTATATAACGTTTTCTAATTTTGAGTGCACTTATTGCTAATAATCCCTACAAGTTGAGATTTCACCATTTTTTGCAATATTACATCCACTTATGACCCCTTTTTGTCCCCAACTCGCTTCTTACCCACCCTCCTTACCTTTATTCTTACACCTTATTTGCCCTTGGATAAACTATAGAATTGTTTATCTTGAGCCATTCTCCATTGAAGGAAATAACTTCTCCATCTTGCATCCATTCTCTCACATTGAAGAGCATGGGAAGATCCAAAAGTGGCCTTGTAGCCATGTTTTGGTGAGATTCCATCTTCAAATCTTGAGGAAATCACTTGCTTTTGATTGCTAAAGTTATCTAAATAGGTTGATTTGTTAGATTTGCAATCTAGAGAGTAAGAAATATCTTAGCATTTAATTTGAGATTGTTCATGCATTGAAGAAGTTGTTTCTCATAAGCTCTTATCTTGATGGTTCTATAGTAGGTTTGATCATGCTTAGAAGCTACTAGGTGTTAGCTTTGTTTAATTAGTATGGAAAATTTATATATGTTCACATTTGGAAGCCTTGGTGGGATGGATCCTTAGTCCCTTAACATTTGATGTCAAGTTTTGTTAATTTTATCTCAAGTTTTTGCTAACCCTTATTATGCACATGTGAAATAATTTGAATTCCTTAGGGTATTTTTCTAACTTTACATGTGTTGAGTCTCTTTTGCAGGTTTAATTATGATGGGTTGTCATTAATTTTGAGCTAAATTAGGAAAAAAATGACCTTTTTGAAGTTGTTTGCGTTAGTATTCCATATTTTTGATGTCATTCTAGGTACATGCACATGTGTGTGAGGTTGACTCACGTACACGTCTTAAGGGTCATGTATACATTGAAGGGTGCGCTACTATCATAAAGTCCATGTGCATGCATCTTCTATGCCACATAGGTGTCTCTATGTCTATGCATGTGTTCTATTTCTATTTACCCTCTATGTTTCTCTATCGAACCACACATATGCTTGTAGGTCCACGTAAGGTGCTTCTCTATCTCGCGCATGCATCATCCCGAGTCTCTTAGGTCTAGTTTCTTATCGACCCACATATACACCCTTAGGGTGTGTACTTGTCTCTCTGACCACATGTATGTGTCACTATCTCTGTGTTTTATAGAAGATCCACATGTTTGTAAGGTTTGCGCATATGATGTTAGGGGTGCATGTGTTTCTTAAGCTCGCACAAGTGTTACTGTGTCCGCGTGTGTGTGATCTATTGGATTTTGGGCACTATTTTTCAAGGTTGCAAAATATTGATCTCTATTATTGCTAACATCTTGCAGGTTTCTTAAAGCTAACTATTTGGATGAGTTTAATGAATGTTTTATTTTCATTTTCATTTGCTAGGATAGAGTTGCGTATGCTCTTCACTCATACCTTCTAGGTGATTTTGGGAATCAAAAAAAACTCTAGGACTTTTTCAGGCTTTCAAACACTTCATTAAGATTTGTGCCTAAGGGAATGAACAAAAATTTGGTTAAAATGAATTACTTTGCATTTTTATTTCGTAAGTATTCTCCATTTTTTGTTATATTTGGGTTTTTGTGTTGTGTATGCTCTTCCCTCGCATCTTTTAGGTGATCTTGGGAATAAAAACAACACTTAAATCCTTTTTTATGATGATTTTCTATTTTTGGAGAACTACTAATCTTTCACGTGAAGGACCTAATTTAGAATTCAAAGACTTAGATCTAAAAAATACTAATAAAATTTGATGTAGGTTTCCAAATGGTGTACAACAAAACCACACTAAGCTAAAAGATTAAAAAACACCACATTCAAAACATTGTATTTAGGGTTTAGTTTAGAGCTATGGCTCGCTTTATTTGAATCGGGAGAAGTTACCTTGTCATAAGCATTAAAATAACAAAAGGGTTGCTCCAGGAACCCCAAAGTAGTCCACGCAAGAGGGAACCTTGTGGACAAAATGGGAAGTGCTCTGCTTACCTACTTGTCTAGTATACACTTGTGAGATTTAGAGTCAAAATTATCTTCACGTGACCCTAGTGAAAATACAACTAAATGCATTTATTTCTCATTATATCAAAGGGGGTAAAGTAAATCCAGGATACTCCAAGGTTTAGTCAGTGTGACTTCCTTGGAAAACTGCATGCTCACAGAGGTAATTTGTGACACCTAGTTGAGAGAACCAATTAGGAATCCATTTCATCTTGGAGCCAACTTGACCGAATCAAATCCAATCATGTTTCAAAAAGATTTCACGAAGCAAGAAATTTTTCAGAGTCAAAACCTTGTTATTTAAACAAGGGGAGAGTCCATTAAATTTTGATCCAAGCATCATTCATCACAAAATTTGTGAAGCATTACTTTTTCTTAGTTTTTCACTCACCATAAGATGAGGTGAAACTTTTCCAAAGTGAAGCCAAGTATTTTCAACCCCACTTGATCTACTCCTTTTCTTTCTTATTGATATTTTGGATCAAAATAATAGAAACATACATGTGCTATTGATTGATTATGTCCACTACATTTTCACCCATTTACATTCATCCTTGCTTGAGAAAGGATGGTAAACGTTGAAAGTGTGTTGGTACATCTTCTCATCTTGATAGCCATTTGATATTGATACCCGCGTCAAGATATTCATCATAGCTAGGATTGAATCATCATTGACCTTCCTTTGAAGTGTTACATTTCTCGCATCGCTTTGATATAATTTTGATACTTAGGCCTTGTTTCTCGTAAACTTGATGTAAGTGTCTAGATTGTACCATTATGCTTTGCTCAAATCTTAACAATTCCTTGGTATAATTTGACCTTGTTTCTTTTCAAACATTACCTCAAACCTTTAAAGGTGTTGTTGTTACTTTGTTAGTGTCGTATCAATACTAATATTATTTTTTTTCCAAAAATCTTGGTTAACATATCCAAGTGGTATTGTTGCATTGCTTGCACTTGTAACTTCCACTTTTTGTGATTTAGGCCTTGTTTGTATCTAAACGAGTTATATTATACTTTGATTGGAAGTCACATCAACCCCTTATTAATACTTACGCCTTTTTTATCTTAAAATTGACTTAAGTGTTGACATTTTGTTGATCATCTTATGTCAAACTACCATTGAAAAACATTTGCATAGGGAGTAGTTCCTTGTTGATTGGATTAGTTTACCAAACTTGCGTGATTTTTCCTTATGATTATTTATCATATTGACTTATATTTCTAGGAAAATCCTATTTGATCCTTTGATTCTTTACCATTCATTATTCTTTAACCATTATTGACATTCTTTTGTGACCTTTACAATCTACCGTGTTCTAGGTTTTCACTTAGGTTTGTTATACCCTTGATAAAATTGACAAACAAACTTTTAAAACACTCCTTGTTATGCCCCCTTAACAAGGATGAAATCTAAAAAAATAGAATGGGAAACATCTAACAAGCAAGGATCAAATCCTTTCATTGGTCATGATTTAGGACCCCTCTTCTCCGTGGAAAAGGAAACAAAGGACATGATTGATCATAGTGGTGATGAAGTAGAATCACCATAGGAATAGTTCAAGTTTGACCCCTCTCAATTGGATGAATTAATTTTTCTCAAAAAAGATAGATTACTTGCATGAGTTGTAGAATTAGGTGCCAAAATGCCAAATGAACATGAATTTGTTCCACCTACCAATAATTCCCATGAGGAAGAAGAGGCACAACGTCCCCTTATTAACATGGATGAGATTTTAGGGCATGGACAAGCTTCTACTTTAAACCATCAAAATGAAAACATGGGCGGTTATAAATTACCACCCATCAAAATACCCCAAAGCTAGACTAGAGCACGAGAACACAAAACAACCTCCTCCACACGAGAACCAAGAAGGACCTCCAAATGATGAAGTTACTATGTAACAAAAATATAAATCCTTAGTAGAAAATTAGCTCATTTGGCTTCCCATGTGCAAAAGGAAACAAACAAAAATGCACATCAAGAGAAACCTAAGGCCAAGAATAGTGAACTTCACACTAAAAATCAAGGGGATGAAACATCAAAACATAGTCGGGTATACATGCCAATTCCCTACCAAATATCAAATTCTCACACAAGAGTTACAATCCATGAAAAGTATACTCACGACCCTTTAGGAAAATAATGTCGAACATAGTAAAAAGTACCAATACAAAGAGCTATGTCCTTACCCCTTTGACAGAGCTATGCTACGTATACCATTCCCTAAAAAATTTGATTGCCCAAAATTTGACAAGTATAAAGGGAAAGGTGACCCATGAGATCACGTCAAGGAATTTTACATGGTGTGCCAAGAAGTGGCTTATAGTACCAATTATCTTATACACTTATTCCCAAGGAGTCTAGGGGTCAAGCTTTGGAGTGGTTTCTTCATATACAAAGGGACTCTATCTTCACATGGCTTGAATTAATAGAAATATTTGTACGTGATTTCTCATTCAATGTAGAAAGTGATATCACCATGGTAGACTTATGCAATACATAAAAATACCTAATGAGACCTTTTCTAGTTTCTTACAATGATGAGAGGGGTAAGCTAGCCACTTCCCTTGTTCAATCCCAGATAACATTTCCTTCTATTTACAGATGCATTGTGTCAATAAATTTGACAAATTCATAGAAAAAGGAAGCCAAATTGAAAAGGATTTGATAGCTAAAGGGACACTGAAACCCTTTCTAAAAAAAAAAAAAAAAATCAAACATCTAAACCTACAGATAAATTGAAGTTATTTAAAAAAATAAAATTTTCATAGGAGACAGTATCACAGACTTTAATCGTATACAAGTGGTTCAAATATGCCTCCTTTCAAACTTACTAAAGGACCTATTCAACCCCCAGTCAAATGTCAGTGTTCACTCCTCTCATGGACTCCTTGTCCATGATTCTGAAAAATTTAGACACAATGAACATGGTCCAGTAGCCATTATGGTACCCTTTAGTGACGATGTGCCTAAACCATCATGGTACAAAGAACATGAATATTGTGAGTTCCATCGTGTCAAAGGCCAAAAAAACAAGTTCCTAAAACTAAGACACTTTTTCCAAGACATCATTGATAATGGAGAAATTGAGATTGATTCACCAAGCCTAATCAAACACCTAATCAAAAATGGGAATATTCAAGGAATCTTTCCATAAGCATGATAAATAGGTGGAGAAGAAACTAGTTAAGGGTAATAATTCCAAGAGCTATAAAACTGCTAATTATGTTTACACCCAAGATGACAATCAATTTGAATTACTTATTAGCTGTGTTCATTCTTCTAATGAGCATGTGAATACTATTAGAATCAAGAATAGAGATTGTGTTGTGGTAACAGGCACACTCGCCTTGCGATTTCAAAACCTCCTGTTTACCCCTCAAGATAGTAAGTACAATCTTGTAGAATAACTTGATAAGACCACTGCTAATATCTCAATCTTAGATACCCTCAAGATATAAAATTTTAATACAAACATCATTTACGAAAAAACTTCGGGGTTAGGGTGTCAATGGATACAAATCCTTCCCACCTTCAAATTGTGGTGGAAAATCTTGTACCAAGCAAACACATTGCCTTTAGTCATAATGAGATCTCAAAAAAGATCACACACATAACTTGCCTCTTTACATCAAAGTATTTGTCACCCAAAGAAAGATAAAGAGAGTGCTTATGGACAATAGGTATGGGTTGAACATATGTATAATGAAACTTATTAAATAGTTGGGATGAAAAGAAGCAGATATAGAATCCCAAATCATCACAACTACAACATATGACAATATGGAGCATGAATTGAATGGCAACATAAAATTTTCAACGGAAGTAGGGCCTACTTGTCATAACACCAAGTTCCATGTCATAGACTTGGAGCTCCCATATAACATGTTTCTTGGCCACCCATGGATTCATGCCATGTAGACCGTACAGTCAACCTTCCATAAGTGCATTAAACTGAATCATGAGTGAAACACCATATCCATTCAATGAGATCGAGAACCCTTCACTCACTTGCAGAGATTTGAATAGTTTTTCATGCAAAGTTGCTTATGAATTTCCCTCTTTTGACATTTCTATACCTCTCCAATCTGAAGCTCTCACCTCACGTGTGGATTCTAACACACTAATTTCTTGTGGCTGCGGTGTTTCTACGTTTTATTTGCCCCTTTTCATTCATGGGAGATGAAGGTTCTTGAATATGACTATGGAGAGTATGATATCCAACAGGACCTCTTGGTTTCAGATCTATCCTTGTCACCCAAGACAAGAGGAAAGACCAATTACCGATACAAATGACCCAAGAGATGAGAAAACTATAGGGAAGTTCCTACCTGGTGGCTTATTAGCAAAAGAAAAATTGTTGGACCCTCCCACAATTTGGGTCCCCAAAGAACTATGCCTTCTTGCTACCAAACTCCAGTACACCAAATCCAAAAGAATTATGTACTCCATGGGCTATAAAGGACATGAGTGTGGTAAAAATGAACAAGGTATAAGAAAGCCAGTTCCAACCCCACAATTTAAAACTTAAAGATATGATGTAGGCATCAGACCTTATGGATATCACCCCCTGGAGAAAGATGTTACCTCTTCTAAACATGAGGATAACTCTTCTCATTTAAATAACGACACAAATTCCTATCATAGCCAATACGAGGATCTTGCCTCAATGAGCTTATTCCCATACACCATTGTCTTTACCATAACCCCCGCTAAAACCCAATTTGAACTTTTCTATCCTACTCTTGTTGATTGGGACCCACAAATTAACACGCCTATGGAACTCTTTTAAAATGATGAGGAAATTACAGAATTCATGGGTATTCGTGACAACATTCCTATCGGGGACAATAAAAAGGCTTCTACATTGACCTTGATACATACGCGTACTTTGGGGAGGAGGATGAGTTATGTGGTCAACAAAATTTAATAAAAAGCAAGGGAAAAATTCCTCCAAAAATCCTTTGAAAAAAAAGTCGAAGTCATATAGTGAAAACCTCCTTGAGGCGTTGGTGAAAAAGAAATCAAAAATCTATGGATATAAAAAATGACCACGCCAAGGGTGAAAATCTTGTTGAAATGCCCTTGGAAGAAGATCTTAACCTCCCTTTGATCCTACGTGCATGGAGGATACATCTAAGATGTTAGTAGAAGAAACCATTGATGTCAACATTGGCACAAAAGAACAATGTAAAACAGCTTAAGCTTGGAGCTTTTCTTTCAGCACAAGAACAAAAGACTTTTGTAATGTTTCTCAGAGAATTCTCATAAATATTTTCTTGGTCCTATGCTGATATTTCGGATTGGATCCATCTTTAGTGGTGCATAACCTTGTTGTGCACATAGACATAAAGCCCATCAAACAAAATCTTAGAAAAATGCATCCATGGGTGGCCCTTCTAGTCAAGGAAGAGCTTGAAAAATCTTAACAGATGGATTTATCAGAAAATCAATTATTTATAATGGATATCCAATATAGTCCTAGTACAGAAAAATCCCATAGGAATTAGAATTTGTACCGACTTCAAAGACATCAACAAGGCATGTCCAAAAGATGACTTCCCTCTTCCCAACATCGACATGATTGTTGATTCAACTGCTGGATACGAAATGTTATCTATCATGGATGGATTTTTAGGCTATAATCAAATTAAGATTATGGAGGAGGACCAACATAAGACTTCCTTTACAACCCCTTGGGGGAATTTATGCTATCAGGTGATGCCCTTCAGCCTTAAAAATGATGATGTAACATATCAATGGGAAATGAAAATAATATTCCATGACATGCTCAATGACATCATGGAGGATTATGTGGATGATATCTTAGGAAAATCAAGGACGAGAGAAGAACACCCTAAATTCTTGAGATGCATCTTTAAACATCTCAAATGGTATAAAGTCAGGTTTAATCCAAAGAAATGTGTCTTTGGGGTATTATCAAGTAAACTATTGGGTTTCATTGTATCCATAAGAGGGATTGAGGTTGATCCTGCTAAGGTAACTACTATTATTGAAATGCCTCCTCTCAAAAATGTGAAGAAGTTACACAGTTTGTAGGAAAAAATACAATTCATTCGTCGCTTCATATTGTAGCTTACAAATAAATTCCATCCTTTCACTCATATGCTAAAAAAAAGATGTTGACTTCTTTTGGGGACTGAATAGTAGCAAGCCTTTGCCTTGCTCAAACAATATTTTGCCAATCCACCACCCCTCATACCGCCAACCCCAAGAAAACCGCTATTTTTATATATAATCTACCCAATTTTCTATTGGCACCCTTCTTGCTCAATACGATCTTAGTCAAAAAGAGAAAGCAATATATTATCTCAGCCATACTCTGATCACTTATGAGCTCAACTACCCTCAAATTGAAAAATCTTGCTTGGATTTCATTTTTACCTTTCAAAAAAATTCCACTACCTATTGAACAATAAAACCAAGCTTATATCTAAAGTTGACCCTCTAAAATACCTATTGTCAAAGCCAACACTTACTAGTAGGATGGCTAATTGGATCATCCTACTTAGCGAGTTCTATATTGAATATGTGCATCAGAATTTAGTTAAGGGACAAGTGCTTGCAGACAAACTAGTTGAGGCACCTTTACGTAGAATAGAGCCGATGTGTTTGGATTTTCTAGATGCATCATTAATGTATATCGAATAATATTTCATGTGGCAAGTACACTTTGATAGATAGTTCACTTTCCATGGTTCGGGAGCAGAATAGTGATAGTCACTCCTTTTGGATACTTTATACCTCAAGCTTTCTACCTTAGATTTTCATCTATAAACAACATAACAAAATATGAAGCACTCATTTCTAGGATGAAGTTAGATTTTCAAACAGGTCAACACTGAATATAAGGTCAAGGATGAAAATATCATCTAATATAAGAAGTTAGTGGAGACTCTCAAAGAGTATTTTATGTGTATCACTTTTGAACAAATCCCAAGAGCACAAAAGCAACAGATGTTATGGTGACAATGGGTTCCATGCTATAGATTCCACTAGAAAATAATGACATGTCAATATTTGTTGAAAAGTTATGACATGTCGAATGATACCCGGCATGTGAAGTTGTTGATCCTTTATCCCCTTGGTTTGATCCCATATTTAGCTACATACAAGATGGTATAGTTCCCCTAAATATAACCCACTCTAAAAAGAGGAACCTTATCTAAAAGATATCATGTTACACCCTCCTCGAGGAACCCTCTATCGTCATGGTTGTGACAAGAATTTGTTACGTTGTCTAGATGTAGCAGAGTCAGTCCAAGTGATCAAGGAAGTACACAAAGGAGTTTGTGGATCCCACACCAATGGAATGGTCTTGCAAAGAAATTATTGAGAGTAGGTTACTATTGGCCTACCATGGAAACTAATTGCTTCTATTATGTCAGAAAGTGTGCATTGTGCTAGAATTATAGGATCTCGTATTCATGCACCGAAACATCTTTGCAACCAATCACAACATCATGACCATTCTCTAAGTGGGGACTAGATCTAATAGGGAATCTCACCCCTACCTCCTAAGATGGTCATACCCATAACATAACTAGTCAAATAATACTTCACTAAATGGGTGGAAGTTGTTCCTCTCGCGTATGTTACTAGGAACATATCTCAAAATTTATCAAGAATCATCTCATATGTCGTTACAACATCCCTTACGCCATTGTAGTTGACAATGGTAAGTCCTTCAAGAACAAGACTATGAAGGCTCTATTCCAACACTTTCAAATACACTTAAAATGGTCTACTCCCTATTACCCTCAAGGTAATGGACAAGTAGAAGCCTCTAACAAAACCCTTGTTTGAATTATGAAAATGATGGTAAGTAAGATTGGTCACAATTGGCATTTACAGATCCATCCCACCCTCTGGGCTTATAGGACTTCCATCTGCAATCCTACTTGTGTAACACCCTAATATTTAGTCTTTGGCACTAAGTCCATCATCCCCTAAAATTGAACTTTCGTTCCTAAGAATACCTCATAGAGATTATCTGACAAATACGAAGACTACCATGTGGCTAGATTGACAGAGCTTGAACTACTAGATGAAAGAGGCCTCCGAGCACTCAACCACTTAAAAGTGTATTAGAATCGAATGTCCTAGAACTACAACAAATGGATTATACCTCATCAGTTTGAGGTAGGATATTTGGTGTTGAAGGAAAAATAGTTCAACATGGTGAAATAAAGAGAAAATAAGGACAAGTTTAAACCTAATTCATTGGGACTTTATGTGAAAGTGGAAAAATATGGGTCGAGTATACCAACTTGCCCATTATGAAAGAGATGAGATGTGCAAACCTATGAACACCATACACCTCAAGAGGTTCTACACTTAAACATGGCGTAAATATTAAAAACAACTAAAAAAGTATAAAAATATGAAAATAAAATAAAAATCAAGAAAAAGTAAAGAGAAAACAAGTCATCTAAGTGTGAAAACCATGCAATTGTGACACTTTGGATAGGTCCTTGGTGAAAACCGGTTTCAGTGCCTTGGGAGGATTTGTTGTTCACAAACATCTCACATCTAGGGGGTACATTTGCTTTTTCTAGAGCTAGTTTTTCACCTACATTTGAGATTCCTTTTGAGCCTATCTTTTGAAGCCTTGATCCAGATGATCCTCCTCTTGTAAATATGTGAAGATATTTCCTTTGTACATTCCCATCTAATGTTGGGGCATCCATGTTTCTTTGTATTTTTATACATAACTTCAGAAAAAAATTTAAAAACATTCAAATATGGTTGATAATCCCAAAACATTAGAAAACCATCTCGTAGAAAATAAAAATAATAATAGAATATTGTTTCCAAAAACTCCCAAAAATAGCATAAAAAGTATCGAAAACTGTCTCACCAAAACATAGTAGTACTTTTCTTACTTGTTTAGTTGTTTGTTTCTTACTTTGCTTGTTTGTTTGTACATTTTTGTATAACTTTACTTATTTTCTTGTACATTTTGTGTTGCTTAACATACTTCTTGTGATTGATCTATTTTTTTCTTGATTAGATTCATTCTTGTTTATATTCAATGTGTTTTGCATGCTTGTATATATTTGTACATAGTTGTGTTGTCAAATTGTTTAGTGTGTAAATTTGGTAGATTTGTTAACTTTTGCTTGTGCTTGTTTGTTATCACATCATCATCTATATCATCACATCTAACATCACATACATCATATATAACATCAATAAAAACTAAGTTACATCATCATGAAAATAAACATCCAACATGTATGTTAAGCTACTATCATCGTATTGTATCATCAATGAGGTAATAGAACAACATCTTGTCCCCCATCCCCAATATCAAAAATTAAAAACGTGGAAAATCATAAGTATCTCATCAAAAACAAATGTGATATCATCTAATGTTATCTCATAAATAAAACACATGTGATACAATCATAAATCATAATAAATTCCATCATCATATACATGTAAATATGTCAAAATGTCAATGTCTATATAAAATGTGTGTCATGTGCATAATCATCGATACAACGTATGCATAAAAATGTGCCTTTATATTAAGGCGTACATAAAAAATACATCATTTGTAAGTACACCATCAATAATGGAGTCATGTGTGGCTCTTTCCTACCCTTGACTACCTAGCATGGGTGGTAGCGCCTGTTATATTGAGGGACCCTATATTGATCTCACAGATTAGGATGACCTATGTGATCTCAATGTAGAACTTCTAATATCCAACTCAAGCAAATGGAATCACTTGATGCCCTCAAGGAATGTTTCATGATACAAAACCCTCTAATATGATTCCTCGCCACCGGTCATGGCTAAGTCAATGAAAACATCTTGTGTACCCATTGTTGTGGTCACCTGTTTGAGCACAATAAGCTCGATATAAGTCTCTCTCGCATCTTCTTAAGCTTGAGTCCACTCTGCGATCCACTGGACCCACTATGCCACTAGCTAATCTTTCTCGCCTATAGCTGATCACGTTGAGCAATCACCTATTGTTCTACTACATCAAGACAACTAAATCCTTGAAACTCCAAATGAACTTCCTAAGAGGTGAGGTTGCCTTGTAATCCTCTCTCCATCCCTTAATTGATGGGCTTTGTGGTGGGTTACCCATCGATCTCGACCTCTATCTCCTCCAACTCCTCCGCCTACATCTCCACATTCGCCTCCTCCATCCCACCCATCCCTAAGAAGATTGTTTGTTGGACTACCATCGAGGCGTGTGACAAAGGCACCTATGGTATATAAACATGAACCTGTGGCATCTAAGCATCGTGGAGCCATCAGTTATCTTGGGCCTTGTGGACCAACCCGACATAAGGATATCTATACGGGAACCTACTAAACTAGGATCTTCTCCTTTGCAGAAATTTGAGCCTATGCACTGGCTTTGCCCTATCCACATCCCCGATCTTGGCCACCATGCTACATTAACTACTAAGCTCTAGTTCTATGATATTTTCCCGAAACTCCTCTCTGGCCTTCCACGACACTCCGCATCAATGACGGCCTCGTGGAATCATCACCTCCCTAGGAAAAAGATGATGTACCATCTCGTGATAATCCGTTGTCTCCCAAGGATCTACAATATGATTTAAGGGTACCCATGGCTAGGGCACCATCTACTCAAAACTATCCGTAGCTCAACGTGATCTAATGAGATGGCCAATGTTAAATATCTCCTTAGAGCGGTGACAATACCATAGCTCGTCGCTAGGGATACCCTACACATGACCAAATTTCCTCTGGACGTGATCCACTCTATACCAATTGGAAATGTAATCTTGGCTACCGATCAGAAAGTGCTCATCTGCTACTACACTCAACTTTACAACATCATCAAACCACTAATAAACTCTATAAGGGCACCATGTAATGATGCGTAATTATAGCTCATCGCTGACATGATGATAGTAATCTATATCTCATATGTGGCCCCATATGTCATGCCTAATCGGTGCCCATCAAATTATCAAGGGCTCATCGAGACCTAACTCAAGAACTCCTGCAGGGTGACCAATGGTAATATGGTCCCATGTCCATATCTAAAGAAGAGTCGCTGGACCCATGGTCTTCTAACCGTGGTAAGTAATAAGATGAAGATCCCAATATAAGTGTGCTAATATAAACTATCCCCAACCATATCTCTATCTCGTTGATTAGTCCATGAATCAACACAAGCTTCCATTATTAACCCATTTCATGTTCACATAGTTCCAATTTTAGGGTTACATATTTTGCTTAGGTTCAGGGAGTAATCTACCCCATGCCTGCTCTCTAACGGACTCAGAACTTCAACTGGGTTTTTCTCCTACTAAACACTTCCAAAATTTCCCTAAACCATTCCCAATGGATAGGAAATTTTCTCACCTTTCCGGTGATATAAATTAGTCCTTCTAACTCCTTATAGAACTCAAGTTATGAGTGGGCGAGTTTCTAGGGCAAATTTTCCCTAGAGGGACACGTGGCAAGAGGAGGGGGATTGCGCCTTGGGCGGCTTGGCGGGTCACAGGGCGGCATAGGGAAATTTTCCCATCGCAAAGCTCAAGGGAAAAAACATTTTGCACCCCCACGGTCCTCGGGTGTACACGTGTCAGCCTCGCGCACGCGGAGAAGGGGAGGAGTTTGCAGAGCGAGAAAATGGAGAATTTTGGCGTGTTGCACCCAACAGGGAAGAAAAGGAAGAAGAGGGCACATGGGTCCACACCCCACGGAGGGACCAAGTCTAAGGGGGAGGTGGAGAAGCGGGCCATGGAAGAAATTTTATAATTTTTCCAAGGCCAAAACCCCAAAAACAACAAAGGCTCCGCCCCGCTACCTACCCAAAATCCACCCCCAAAGTGGCACGTGGCACCTTCTCATTTGTGCCAAAGGCAAAAAGGCTGTGGGCCACGGGGCAAAAACGGTCAAATTTTCCCAAAATTTTCAAAGGGATAAAAATTAAAATGAACTGTGCCTCCGCCTCAGCCCTTAGAGGACACGTGTCACCCTCTGATTGGCTGCGGGCCGGCGGAGGAGGAAAATGAAAATTTTTCCCAAGTAAAAATTTTCAAAGGAATAAGTTTAAAAAATTAGTCCACCCCTCCTGGGGTGCCACATGGCAGGCCCGATTGGTTGCGGGATGGCAGGGGGCCGGACTTTTTGGGAAATCTTTCCAAGGTCAAAATTTAAATTTTTCTATAGTTAGATTAAATCGTATTATTTTTTTTGAATGCCAAATTGAAGTAAAACTTCAAATGGCCATAACTTTTGATAGGAATGTCGATTTGGGAAAACGAGGACTTTTCGAAATCTCTCGATGCCCTCTTTGCACAAAGAATAGATTTTTTAAAATTTGATGAAGTTTTAAAGGTAGGTCAATTTAATGAAAACAATCTACAGGCTTCTAATTAGTGAACTGATGCTTTTCAACTTCTCAATTTGATTAAATTTGAACTCCTCCTTCACTCAACATGTCAAACAGACATGGAGGATCAGTCTAGGGAGGGTTTAGAGTATTTTAGTGAAGTCAAATTTGTCCAATTTGTTCAAGGTTGCATTTTTCCAATAGATGGAAAAATGACTGTGTAAGTTCCCATTTGAAATTCATTAAGTTTTAGAGATTCATTCTTAATTGTTTTAGTGAATTTGAGTTCCTTAAGTCTTCCTAAGTATGAATTTCAAGGTTTCATAACTTATTGTTGAGTATAAGTTTGAACTGCTCATTTTAATTAAAATGTGCATTGCCAGATTTAAGTTTTAAAACAGTGAGTTGTTTCTTTTAAATTGATTTAGCAATTTGTCTTTTGAATGTGCATATGATTCTAACTTAGTCAAATACAATTGCTTATTAGATCATCCATTCAATTCTAAATAAAAATGCATCTCTGATTTCAATTTCAATATACAATTTTGCAATTAATATAACACTATCTTTCATTCCATACGCATGCTTCTTTCTTTTCTTTTCAAACAAAGAATCAATCAATTTTCAAAAATAATTCAAATCAAATGTGCAATACACTTTTTAAGAAGGAATGAAATCATTTTGATTTGATTAAAATACAATGCATTCTTTTCAACTTATCACTTTCTTCATTTGTTTCAAATACAATACATGAATACAACACTGTTTCTTATTCTTTTCAAAAAAATAGATATCATTTTTTTTTACAACAATTCAATTCTAGTATACATACAATTTTAGAAAACTATATTCAATTTTTTATTCATAATTCATCTAACACTTTTCTATTCAAATTTAACACTTTTTAATCCAATTTTTCCAATTTGGTTTCAAATTACAAAATAGTAAGCATATAAAATCATTTACATTTACTTTTCTTTCCAAAAAAAGAACAAATATAAATCTACTTTACATTTCTCAATTCAAATTCAAACTTCCATTTCAATACAATAACTTCACATTACAAATTTTATACAACTCATCCACTCAAGGTGGGAAAGGTTACATTGAATTTTCTCAAAGGATTGGACTCACAAACTATATAAATTCCTTCTCCAAACAAAGCAAAGATGCTTAGTTTCTTCTTCTTCTTTTCAACTTTGATCACAACAAGGAAGGGGGAAAGGCAACACTCTCCACCCAACCAAGACATCCAATGAGAAGGAGAATCCATCCTTCCTCATTGGCCCCGAGCCCCAACCATATTGAAATGGAGCATGAATATCAACACATGGCAACAAGGCTTCTTCACATACAAGCAACATTCACATTGCATACAAATCATTAATAAGATACACATTCCAAAAAAAGACAACAGTTCCCAACTACATTTGAAATCATTCACACAACACATAGGCTTGATCAAGCAAGCCAACAAGAGCAAGAACTATGGGGAACTCCTTATGCCTCCCAATTTGGAATTGGGCATCCACCAAAATGCATACCACCAATAAACATATCAACCCCATAAACCTTATATCTCCCAACCCCTCCTTATGCCCCCCAAGTTTATCCCTTATGCCCCCCCCCATAGTAAGAAATGCAAGCAGTTTCTTTTCCAAGGTGGATCCCAAAACCAAAACTCCCTCCTCAATAAAATAGTGCCATTGGCAATCCCTTATGCCCCCATATGAAATCCCCATAGCCTTCTCCTACACCA
Organism: Taxus wallichiana var. yunnanensis; assembly: GCA_018340775.1. NCBI lineage: Eukaryota > Viridiplantae > Streptophyta > Pinopsida > Cupressales > Taxaceae > Taxus > Taxus wallichiana. Next base: position 434,006,096 of record CM031241.1, on the reverse strand, counting down.
TGCCCTAAGCATTCTACCCAACCAGCCAAGAATACAAGACACATTCACCATTTAAACATGCATGCAAGAGAAAGAAAAAAAAACATTTAAAAAGGGCAAGATCCTACCTCTCCATAATGGAGTTTGTTCCCAAAACAACAAGCTTTCAAATGCTCAAAATGCAGTCCAAAACAGCAACACCAAGCATGCAAATGAATTTCCAAACTCCCTCCACAATTAAGACTCCAAAAAAAATAAAATTTGACCCAAAGAGGAAGAACAAAGTTTCAACAACCTCCAAATGAGCAAGAAGCTTCACTTTTATAGGAAAGGAAAGAGAGAGGATGATGTGGATCCAAGTGGGATGCCACATCATTTTTCCTCATCCCCAAGAGGAAATCAACATCAACAAACAAATCACAATAAATTAAACATGACAAAATCACTTACATACTCCAATTCAACCCATACTCCAAAAGGACTGCATTAAAAATATGTAAGGGAAGTGCAATTAAAACTTACAAATTGTCACTTCAAAAAGCATTAAAAATGCCTAAATTTAACCTCCAAACCATAGGCATGGTTGGTGGATCATTTTAAGAGGTGTGGGACAAGTTTAACTTGTCCCACAAGCCTCCAAATTTGGCCTCCAAGGTCAAATTCGAATTTCATAAAAGATGGAGTGTTTGACATTCCAAAATCTGCCTTACAAGACTCTTACATCTTTCTTACACATTCTTACATATTAACTTACACACTCTTCCAACATTATTATTTAAACTCAACAACTTTATTAATTACATTCCATGTCCCAATTAAATTTAAATAAAGTTTAACTATATGACTCTCACATTAAAACTATCACATTTAAATTAATTAAAAAAAGAACACATTACAAATAAAAATACATACAACAATAATAAAAAGGAACACATAAATAAAACACATATCCCATGGTCACATATAATGGAAATCCCCCATGGGAATTCCTAAAAAACACAACACACACACACAACACAGTTGCCATGGTGACCTTGTTGATTTCACCCGAAATTTCAATATGGTTAGTCTCCAATCCCCCGACATTGTTGTGATTTTTAACCTGCAAAATGCAAATACCTCCTTCGGCCTCGTGGCCACATCAAACATCCAAAATGATATAAACAATATTTCAAAATCATCTAAACACACAAATCACAACAATATCATTAATTCAACATTATCATTTTTAATTAAATAAATCAACTATATCATCATCAGTAATATTCCAACTAGGTCTACTCAAACATCCAATGTCATAAGTCCAAATCAACATCCATAATATATCCATGTCAAAAGTATATCATCAACCACATATAAACATGTCTCTAGTAATCATCAAGCATAATAACTGAATCCAGATCAATAATAATCCATGATCTAACATCTAACCATCATACTAAAACAAACATAATAGTGTCCATAATATGATCAATAGTATCAAAATCAATATCTAAAAGTGTCAAAGGGAAGTGGGCACTACATCCCCCTCCCCTTAGACTCGACTTCCTCCTGAAGTCACTGAACAAATGTGGAAACTACACTCGTAATACTGTGGCATCCTCCCAAGTGGCTGCAGTCTCATCATATCTGTCCCACTACACCCATACTTGATCAATCTCTCTACCTCGAAGGCCCAGGGTCCTATGATCTATGATATGGATGGGCTCCACCATCACCTACCCCTGATCCTACACCTGCAATGATGTCCAGTCCAACACATGAGAAGGATCTGCAATGTACCTCCTAAGGACAGAAACATGAAACACATCATGTACGCGAGACAAGCTGGGTGGCAATGCTAGACGGTAGGCCAAAGGGCCGATACGCTCCAAGATCTCAAAAGGACCAATGAATCTAGGAGCTAACTTAGAACCTTTTCCATAATGGATAGGGCTCTTTGTGTGGTCTAACACGAAGGAACACCTTCATGCCCACATCAAAACTACGATCAATCCTATCTGATCCGCATACTTCTTCTTCTACCTATCCTGTGCCTCCTGCAATCTCTACCTGATCAACACTACCTACTGCTCCATGTCCTACAAAAGAGCTGGTCCAAGAGATACTCTATCCTCTAACCTATCCCAACTAAGGGGTGTCCTACACTCTCTACCATATAATGCCTGAAAAGGAGCCATGCCTATAGAACTCAAAAACTATTATTGTAGGCAAAACTCCACTAAGTACAGGTACTCCTCCCACTTAGACTTGATCCATCACATACATCCTAGCATATCCTCCAAAATCTGATTCACTCACTCGGTCTGTCCATCTATCTCAGGGTGATATGTTGTGCTGAAGTTAATCCTCATCCCGAGGACATACTACATGGTAGTCCAAAAATGTGAAGTGTACAAAGGATCGCGGTCACAAATGATCTTCCACGGGATCCCGTGCAACCTAACGATCTCATCCAAATATACTCATGCCACTACTCTAGCTGTAAGTGGTCTTCTGAGAGAGAAAAGTGAGCCACTTTTGTCAATTTATCAACCGTGACCATAATGGCATCATGGTGATATCTCGACATAGGTAGTCCAACAATGAAATCCATGGAAATGGTGTCCCACTTCCATTCCGTATGGCATGAGGATAAAGAAGACCTCTGATGATGTCGATGCTCGCCTTAACCCTCTAGCACTCTAAACACCATGACACAAACTGAGCCACGTCTCGACGAAGTCCTCTCCAGTGATACAACTGTCATGCAAAAGTGGCGTGCATCTTCTTCACCCCGGGATGGGCTGAATAGGGTGCATGATGTGCCTCTACCAAGATGTCCTACCTCAAGCCTCCATCTCTGGGAACATATATCCGCCTCTCTATGTCTAAGAAGACCATCTACCTCTAAGGTGAAACCATCAAACTTCCCCTCAAGGGGTCTCTGTGACTCTATCTCTGCTCGAGCCACAATGTAGAAGCTGTCAAGAGGAAGCTACTTGAAGAATCCTGCTCCACAAATCTATGCTCACTGTAGTGGCCATAGCCACATGTCTCCATCTACTAAGAGCATCTACTACCACATTCTCTTTCCCCTTCACATGCTCGATCTCCATGTCATACTCACAAAGCAACTCCATCCAACGCCATTGACGAGCGTTTAGATTGGGTTATGTGAAGAGGTGGCGAAGACTCAAATGATCTGTCCTGAGTGTGAATCTCCATCCAAGAAGAAAATGTCTCCATCTAACCAAAGCATGCACAACTACCGACAAGCTCAAGATCATGGGTAGGATAATTAAGCTCATGATCCTTGAGTTTGTGAGACTCAAAAGCTACAACCCTACCATCCTACATCAACACACCTCCAAGCCCTACTAAAGAAGCATCTGATGCAAACAAAGAACTCACCCTATGGATCCGGCACTACAAGAATGGGTGTTGTAGTGAGGCACTCCTTCAGTGTCCTAAAGGCCTGCTCACATCTATCCATCCAAACAAACTTCTTCCCTTTCCTCTAAGGGAAGTGATAGGGTGTGTAATCCGAGAGAAGTCCTAAACAAATCTCCGGTAGTATCCTACTAAACCCATGAAGTTGCGCACCTTGGTCACTATAGTGGGTGCTGCCAATCCATAATGGCTCTAATCTTGGAAGGATCGACTGTGATACCTTCCCCAAAAATAATATGACCCAAATACTGCACCTCTTATCTAAAGAAAGCACACTTCTCCAAGTTCCCGTAAAGTTGCTGCTCACGAAGACACTAAGAACCTATCAAGGTGCCCTCATGCTCCTCACGTGTACATGAGTATATCAAAATGTCATCAAGGAAGATGAGCACGAAGTGATCTAAAAAGGTTCTGAATACCCCATTCATCAAACTCATGAACACTGCAGGGGCATTCGTCAAACCAAAAGGCACCACTATGAACTCATAGTGCCCATATCTCATGTGAAAGGTGGTCTTATGAATGTCCACCTCCAAAATCCTCAACTGATGGTAGCCTCGACTTGAGATCAATCTTAGAGAACACCATGGCTCCCTTCATCTGATCAAACAAGTCATCAATGCGAGGAAGAGGATAACGATTCTTGATCGTTACCTTGTTCAACTGGTAGTAATCAATACACAACCGCAATGATCCATCCTTCTTCTTCATGAAGATCACCGGTGCACCCTAAGGGGATACACTAGGATGGATAAGGCCCTTCTCCAAAAGGCCCTCAAGCTGCAACTTGAGCTCACAGAGCTCCGGGTGGTCATCCGATAAGGTGCCCATGAGATAGGCTCTACTCCAGAACTAGGTCTATATGGAAATCAATCTCACGTGGGGGTGGCATCCCTGGTAGCTCCCCTAGAAAAACATCAAAAAAACTCTCTCAAGATGGGATGATCATCTAGCGATGGTCCACTAGACCCATCCTCTAACCTGTCACTAACTATAATAACATACATCTGACAACCCCATCACACACACCGCTTAAGCTATATAGCAAAGTGAATAGAAATGGGTCTCCTGACTCCCCGAGATCACCGACTCAACTCCCAAATCATCTACACAAGCTATAGTCTTATGATAACAATCCATCCTGGCCCTATGTGCAGATAGCCAATCCATACCTAAAATGACTCCATACGAGCCCAAAGGAAGAATACGAGAGATCTGAGGTGGTGGTGAAAGGTCCCAAATCCACTACACACTCCTTAACTAAGGAGTCCACAGAGATCTTGGCTCCAGAAGCCATCTCGACATCCCAACTAAGACCCTACCTAACTACCACCAACCTGCATCACTCTACTAAAGATGGTGCAATGAAAGAATCAGAAGAACCAAAATCAAACAATACAGAGGTAGGAATACCACCAATGCTACATGTGGTCTCAATGACTATGCTCTGGTGCTCTACCTGGTGGTTCTCAACCACTACATAGATCCTATGTCTGCATCCCATGTCACCAACTATCGGCTCAAAAACCGTGCCTTACCCTTGTTAGGGTTCTGAGGGAAATCTCTCCAAAAATGTCTAGCTACTCCACATCCAAAGCAACCACCTGATCCTCTCCAAGGAACAACACCTCCAGTAGGTGCCCTAAAGCTATGGTGTGGATCCTGATGATCCAGCTATGGTCTATTATGGCCTCTGCTGGAGCTCCAATGACTGAGCTCTAGGTCCACCCTGTGTCCTGATGGGACCCCTAGGAGGAGGCCCCATGCTCCGACCTCTCTATGCATCAGCTCTCTGTGGAGGTCTATATGGTGGGTGGGACTACTCTACTGCCTATTGTTGTGGCCTAAAGGATGACTATGCTGAATGCTACCCACCACGAGGAAGAGGTACTAACCTCTCGATCTACCATCCTACATCTACTGAATGCGGCTCCTGACTCGGTCTCTAGCCTACTGGGTTTTACCCCGAGTCTCCTCTACAATATAGGCCTTCTCAATGGCCTCTACTAAAGTCTGTGGATAATGAATCCATACTACACCTCCAATGTCCAAATTCAGGCCCCGAATGAACCTGTGAATCCACACCTACTCATCCTACATATACTCTACATACTAAGTAGATCTAGAAATCTACTCTCATACTCTGCTACTAAAAGGGTAGCCTATCGAGGTCATGGAACTCATCAATCCTCTACTGATGAACCTCCGTGATAGGTATCTACTCCTAATCTCTCCTCAAATAGCTCCCAAGTCACTGTCTCTGAATCTACATGGAGCTTCTGCTCCTCCTCCACCATACTCCTACTCCATCCCTCAGTAGATGGATCGCAACACGAGCTTTCGTTGCTAGAACAAGGACAAAGCTTGAAGCAACCACTCAAGCTCACTAGCCAGGCCTCTACCTAAAATCCACCTATATCACCTGAGTAATGTGAGGGCCTAAGCTTCAGGATCTCCCTGATGTGATCCGCTGCTGTGGTCTATCGGCCTCTAGGTCTCTCTAGCATGCTCATCCCTAAGCCTAGGGCTCCGAGACCTCTCTCTATGCTCCGAACTCTATCACCCTATCTCCTAGGTGGTGACTCTACTCTACTAACTCCACATGGGAGTTCTCTCCTCTATGCTCCTCGCTAAAATGAGGTATACTGACCCTCGATAGAAGGAGCTCTATCATGACTAGCTGTCTGCCCTCCACCTAATCCTCCGCGTAGAGCAGCATTAACATCCTGAAGGGTCTGTAGAATCTGAGGTAGAATGGCTGCTACACCCTGATCCGGTGGTGGTGGTGGTGGTGGTGGTGAATCTGAGTCTCTGTGAAGGTTCCTCTCACTCCATCTACACCTCCTACATAGACCAAAGTGAGAGTCAGTTCATTTGCTAAGTTATACAACTTCCATGTTTACTAAAACATACAAATTCTTGCTAGTTTTTTTTCTAGATTTTCAAGTGTGCTAGGTTTAAGTTTTCATGTCTCAAGTTTTCTAGTGTGCCCAATGGTCCAAGCCTTTGAACCACTACTCTGATACCAAACTATAGTGCCATTTAAACAACCACTTGAGACCAAAGAAACAACCTAGGGTTAGCTAGAAAATTATGGAATAATTTTTTTTTTTTAGAAGTGTCTACAACTAAGTTACAAGACATCAGTTTTCACTAATAGGTTCCAAAACAAATCCTATTTACCAAAACACAAGTTTCCATTATTAACCTATATCAAGTTCACAAGGTTCCAAATTTAGGGTTACATGTTTTACTTAGGTTCAGGGAGTAATTTACCCCATGCCTGCTCTCTAACAGGCTCAAAACTTCAACTAGATTTTTCTCCTACTAAACACTTCCAAAATTTCCTAAACCATTCCCAATGGATAGGAAATTTTCTCACCTTTCCAACCATATAAAGAAGTCCTCCTAACTCCTTATAAACTCAAGTTATGGCCCGAGCGGAGTTTCTAGGGGAAAATTTCCTCCTTAGGGGACACGTGGCAAGAGGAGGAGGGGAAAAGCTTCTGGGGAATTGGCGGTCCTGCGTCATGGGGCATAAAATTTTCCCATCAAAAGCTCAAGGGATAAAACATTCCATGCCCCGCAGGTCCCCTGGGGACACATGTCGTCCACGATCAGCCTCGTTGTTAGCATGGAGAGGAGGAAGAAGGGGAGGAGCTTGGTGGGTTTTGGATTTTTTTGCATTTGCACCCAAAAGGAAAAAAAAATGGAAGAAACCATGTGGGTCCATGCACCCACCGTGGACAAGTCCGACATGGGAGGTGGAAAAGCGGGGGTCCGTGGGAAATTTTAAATTTTTCCAAAATGCCAAAACCCCAAAAAAATTTTTCCCCTACCCGCCCACCCCCCGTGGCAATTGTGCCACGTGGCACCTTTTCATTGGCTTTAAAGTCAAAAATGCCAGGGGGTCCACTGAAAATTTTTCCCTAAAATTTTCAAAGGGATAAAAAGTTTAAAATGAATTTTTCCAAAGCCTTTTCCGCCTCAGCCAAATTTACCCTTCACGTGTCACCCACGTGCCTCATTGATCATACGGGCGGCCAGGGGAGGGAAAAAAAAAAAATTTTTCCCAAGTAAAATTTTCAAAAAATTAAGTTTTAAAAAAAAATTAGTCCACCCCTCCTAAGGGTGCCACATGTGCAGCATCGATTGGTTGGGATGGGATGGTGGGGGCCATGGACCTTTTGGGAAATTTTTCCAAGGTCAAAATTTAAATTTTTCTATAGTTAGATTAAATCGTATTATTTTTTTGAATGCCAAATTGAAGTAAAACTTCAAATGGCCATAACTTTTGATAGGAATGTCAGATTTGGGAAAACAAGGACTTTTCAAAAATCTCTCGATGCCCTCTTTTCACAAGAATCATCAATTTTAAAATTTGATGAAGTTTAAAGGGTCAATTTTATGAAATAGATCTGCAGGCTTTTAATATGTGAACTGGCAGTTTTTCAACTTATAATTTTGATAAAATTAGAACTCCTCCTTCACTCAACATGTCAAATAGACATGGAGGATCAGTCTAGGGAGGGTTTAGAGTGTTTTAGTGAAGTCAAATTGTCCATTTATTCAAGTTTGCATTTTTCCAATAATAGATGGGAAAAATGACTGCAAAGTCCGATTGAAATTCCTTAAGTTTTAGAGATTCATTCTTGACTGTTTTAGTGAATTTGAGTTCCTTAAGTCTTCCTAAGTATGAATTTCAAGTTTCATAACTTATTGTTGAGTATAAGTCTGAACTACTCATTTTTATTAAAATGTGCATTGCCAGATTTGAGTTTTAAAATAGTGAGTTGTTTCTTTTAAATTGATTTAGCAATTTGTCTTTTGAATGTGCATATGATTCTAACTTAGTCAAATACAATTGCTTATTAGATCATCCATTCAATTCTAACTAAAATGCATCTCTGATTTCAATTTTAATATACAATTTTGTAATTAATATAACACTATCTTTCATTCCATACGCATGCTTCTTTCTTTTCTTTTCAAACAACAATCAATTTTCAACAATAATTCAAATCAATTGTGCAATACACTTTTTAAGAAAGGAATGAAATCTTTTTTCATTGATTAACAATGCATTCTTTTCAACTTTCAATTTTCATTTGTATTCAAATAAAACACATAAATTTCATTCAAACAACATTGTTTCTTATTCTTTTTTCCAACAATTGATCTCATTTTACATTACAAGTTTGAATTCAATTCAATACTTTCATTTATCAACAATTAGAAAACTACTTCAATTCTTTATTCATAATTCAATAACACTTTTACAACTGATCACTTTTTCCAATTTGAATTGGTTTCAAATTTCAAAATACAAAGCATGGAATAATCATTTACATTTTCTTTCCAAAATAAAACAGAGATCAAATATACTTCTTCTTTACATTCTCAATTTCAATTTCATCTTCCATTCCGATTCAATAACTTCACATTACAAATACAATACATCTCATCCACTCAAGGTGGGAAAGGTTACATTAAATTACTCAAAGGAGATGACTGTCAAACTATGAAATTCCTTCTCCAAACAACAACATGCTTGTTTCTTCTTCTTTTCAACTTTGATCACAACAAGGAAGGGGGAAAGGCAACGCTCTCCACCCAACCAAGACATCCAATGAGAAAGGAGAAGCCATCCTTCCCATCCCCCGGCCCCAGCCCCAACCATATTGAAATGGAGCATGAATATCAACACATGGCAACAAGGCTTCTATCACATACAAGCAACATTCACATTGCATACAATCAAAATAAAATGCACAGTTCAAAATAAGACAACTAGTTCCCAACTACATTTGAAATAATTCATACAACACATAGGCTTGATCAAGCAAGCCAACAAGAGCAAGAACTATGGGGAACTCCTTATGCCTCCCAATTTGGAATTGGGCATCCACCAAAATGCATACCACCAATAATCATATCAACCCCATAAACCTTATATCTCCCAACCCCTCCTTATGCCCCCCCCCCAAGTTTATCCCTTATGCCCCCATAGTAAGAAATGCAAGCAGTTTCTTTTCCAAGGTGGATCCCAAAACCAAAACTCCCTCCTCAATAAAATAGTGCCATTGGCAATCCCTTATGCCCCCATATGAAATCCCCATAGCCTTCTCCTACACCATGCCCTAAGCATTCTACCCAACCAGCCAAGAATGCAAACACAAACACCATTTAAACATGCATGCAAGAAAGAAAAAAACAACATTTAAAAAGGGCAAGATCCTACCTCTCCATAATGGAGTTTGTTCCCAAAACAACAAGCTCTTCCAATGCTCAAAATGCAAAACAACAAGCTCTTCAAACAAAAAGCACCAAAAACAACAGTTTACACCAAGCATGCAAATGAATTTTCAAACTCCCTCCACAAGCAAGACTCCCACAACAATAAAAAAAATTGACCCCAAAGAGGAAATAACAAAGTTTCAACAACCTCCAAATGAGCAAGAAGCTTCACTTTTATAGGAAAGGAAAGAGAGAGGATGATGTGGATCCAAGTGGGATGCCACATCATTTTTCCTCATCCCCAAGAGGAAATCAACATCAACAAACAAATCACAATAAATAAACATGACAAAATCACTTACATACTCCAATTCAACCCATACTCCAAAAAGGACTGCATTAAAAATATGTAAGGGAAGTGCAATTAAAACTTACAAATGTCATTTCAAAATGCATTAAAAATGCCTAAATTTAACCTCCAAACCATAGGCATGGTTGGTGGATCATTTTAAGAGGTGTGGGACAAGTTTAACTTGTCCCACAAGCCTCCAAATTTGGCCTCCAAGGTCAAATTCGAATTTCATAAAAGATGGAGTGTTTGACCTTCCAAAATCAGCCTTACATACTCTTACATATTTCTTACACATCCTTACAAATTAACTTACACACTCTTCCAACATTATTATTTAAACTCAACAACTTTATTAATTACATTCCATGTCCCAATTAAATTTAAATAAAGTTTAACTATATGACTCTCACATTAAAACTATCACATTTAAATTAATTAAAAAAAAGAACACATTACAAATAAAAATACATACAACAATAATAAAAAGGAACACATAAATAAAACACATATCCCATGGTCACATATAATGGAAATCCCCCATGGGAATTCCTAACAAAACACAACACACAACACACAATACACAGTTGCCATGGTGACCTTGTTGATTTCACCCAGAATTTCAATATGGTTAGTCTCCAGTCCCCCGACATTGTTGTGATTTTTAACCTGCAAAATGCAAATACCTCCTTCGGCCTCGTGGCCATATCGAACATCCAAAATGATATAAACAATATCTCAAAATCATCTAAACACACAAATCACAACAATATCATTAATTCAACATTATCATTTTTAATTAAATAAATCAACTATATCATCATCAAAATCTACCATACCAGATCTACTCAAAATATCCAATATCATAAGTCCAAATCAACATCTATAATATGTCCATGTCACAACAGTATATCATCAACCACATATAGAAAATGTCTCTAGTAATCATCAATCATAATAACTGAATCCAGATCAATACTAATCCATGATCTAACATCTAACCATCATACTAAAACCGCATAAATTATCGTATCTTTTCTTAACTAGTAATAAATGTAATAAATAAGCTTGAAATGCAAAGTTTTCACATCACATACCTAGGGTCCATCGCCAGGAGCCCACATGTACTCTCAAATGATGTCTCGCACATCTCATCCAGACCTAAACTCGAGCCATCTCTCCCACACGTTAGAGCAAAATCAATCAACAAACTGATGTTGTTTGGTATCAAATAATAAGTTGTGATGATTTAACCCCTACGAATTTATATATATAAGTTATTTTGACCCCCCAAAGGGTGATTTTAACTCATCATGATGGTCGTGGGAGTTGATTTCACCGCTTTTGATGATTATTTTTATTAAATAATCATTTTTTCACCTATTTTCGCTACGTCAGGGGTATTTTTGCTACCTAACACCCCTTTCTTATCCTTGGAGCATATTTCTTGTTTCAGATGATCTTCTATGATATAATTATTCTAAAACATCAAAAATCCTAAAAATTCACAATAATTCAAAAACATAAAAAATTGTAAAAGTTTTAAAATCCCAAAAAATAGTAAAATCATCACAAAATCCAAAAATGATAAAAATCAAAAAAATCAAAAATTGGTAAATGACATACACGCAATCAAATATGTGTCAAATGTATTGTACTTGAACATCAAAATTGTCCTACAAAACATCTTTCTTTGAATCTCGCTTGTTCTTGTGCACGACTCGTGGATCATTTAGATCTACCCTCCATATGGATCACCTGTTATAAATCATTTCTACAGATCTATTAAAAACATTTCTTGCGCTTCACAACAATACCCACATGAAATTTTGAACAAAAGAGTTTGTACTAGTATTATGTGGGGATCGATGCCTGCATCCCTACTCTATATTCATATTCGGTATATCGTCGTCTATCTTCCATTGCAATGAGATTTTCCCCCACTTTGGTCTATTTACTTCATCTTTTCAATCGTCGATCAACCTCTTTCATCACCCCATCGACACTCAAGGGGGAATTCTTCACTCTACTAATTTTTCTTCTATCCCTTGAAAAATTCACTTGTTTGTACTTTTCTATTATCTTTGAAGTTACATCGCTTATGCCATCCCAAAGAGGGAAAAATGTAGACACCTAGAATTTGGTCAAGCAATTTTAATACTTAAATTGCACTAACTATCCTCTTTCTCGTAAATTGATGACACTTCGTCAATAAACCACCATTGTCCCTCTATCATCATTAATTAATTATGTTTCGCTAATTAATTAGCCCTCATATCATTCAGGATGTTGATTAACGACTTTTTGTTAATTAACGTTCACTTCTACCTAGGTTAATTAATTATTCTTAATTAATTACGAATGCTAATCTAAATCAATAAATCATCATTTATTGAACCATTTCCTCTCTTAAAATCTCCCAAATCATACTAACTTTATTCTATAAGCCCCTATAGGCATACCCCTTCTATTAATTAATCACATTTGATTAATTAAACCCCCTTTACACGCCCACAAAGTGAACATACTTTATTAAACATACATGGCTTTTGTATATCCTTTTTGGGATTTATCCCACATTCATCAATTTTCTAGCCTTACCAGCAGAAAGCTATATAATAAACCCTCCTTCTTACATTTCTTCTTACACGTTATTTTCCCTAGGATAAACCATATGCATTTTGATCTTGAGACATTCTCCATTGAAGGAAATAGATTCTCCATCTTGCATCCATTCTCTCAAATTGAAGAGCATGGCGGATCCAAAATGTCCTTATAGCCATGTTTTGGTGAGATTCCATCTTCAAATCTTGAGGAAATCACTCTCTTTTGATTGCTAAAGTGATCTAAATAGGTTCATTTGTTATATTAACAATCTAGAGAGTAAGAAATAACTTAGCATTTTGATTTGAGATTGTTCATGTATTGAAGAAGTTGTTTCTCATAAGCTCTTATCTTGATGGTTCTATAGTAGGTTTGATTATGCTTAGAAGATACTAGGTGTTATATTTTTTTATTGGTATGGAAAATTTCTATATGTTCACAACTTTCTTCTCTGTATTTCATGTTTTAGTAGTTTTTTCCCTTTAGAAAGAGGAATAAAAAACATTTACTAGAAGGGACCCTAATTCTTGCTATGTTTTTCCTAAATGCCTTCTGGGAATATACATAGCTATTATACTCATTAAATAAAATGATGTAAGTCAAAAATAAAAAAATGATCATGTTTTGGAGCTTTTTTTTCTAGAGGAGGCATTTTTCCTTAGAAGCCTTGTTTTTTATGGTTTTTATATAAGTCTTCTGAAACAGCAACAAAATAACCAAGTTTAAGAAAAATGCCCTTGTTTTGATTTCTGTTTTGTTCAAACCAGAGTTACTGGGATGATTATTGTCATGATGTTGTATAGTAGAAAGGGTCTTTTATTGTTTTTCTTAGGTCACTATCTGTCTCTTGTAGAAATTGACGACTCTGCATGTCTGCAACTTTTGTAAACTAATCTTATTCAAATACATTTTTCACTTTTTTACTTATAAAAAAGATTGATAATTTCATCTCTCAGATGTCTTTTAGATATACTTAATTTATTATTATTAAATTCTATAGAAATTAAAGATTAATGTGCTTCCCTTCCTAAAAAAACCCAAAACTTGTTTTGATTCCTACTTTGTTCAAACCAGAGTTACTAAGGATTGAATCGGCTACAATGTTGTATCATAGAAAGGGTCTATTATTGTTTTCTTAGGTAACTATCTGTTTGTTCTTCACTCTTGTAGAAATTGATGACTCTGCATGTTTGCAAATTTTGTAAACTAATCTTATTCAAATACATTTGTTACTTTTTGCTTTTAAAAATTTGATAATTTCATCTCTCAGATGTCTTTTAGATATATTTAATTTATTATTCTTAAATTTTATAGAAATTAAAGATCAAAGTGCTTCCCTTCCTAAATCAAACAAAAAACTTGTTTCAGATTATCCATAGGTTACTCGACATAGTATAATCAGTTATGTATGGCCTTGTACCTATTGAATATGAAGTATAAAATTACCATGAATATATGTTACATAATATGGTTTTTATGATTAAAAACTATATTTCCTTGTTTGGAATATAATGATTAATTTTTTTCGATATTTGTGGTTGTGAAGATTAATTGTGAGATTTTTTCATAATGTTTTTTTTAACATTGGATAAACATTATACTATTTTTCACGGTACCTTGCCATTGCATTTCCATTAACCTAAATGGACATATAGGGGCATGTGCCCTTCCAAGGTCAGGAATTGGAGTGTGTTGAGAGGTTCTAATCCTCTGGGAGGCCACTTCGATACACCTCAAGTAGGGCGTTATATTGTGCTTTGGCAAGGTTGTTTAAGTTGTTTGTCATCACTATTTTAAATCTATTTTTCTTTCATGTATGATAGTGCATGTTTTATTATTTCCTATCAGATTGGGCTAATGAAAAAATGAATTAAAATTTGCATTCCCCTATAGGTGTTACTGTGACAACACCACACCTATGTACATATGAAGAATTTATAAAAACTTATTTTATTGTGAATGTCTTGCATTACAGAAAACCATGGCCAAAAAAGTGCAGATTGTAGAAATGGTCAAGGAACACCCTCACTTACCATTGAAATCTATTATGTATCTTTTAACATTTAGCACAATTGATTCATTATTGAAAGGGTTTGGACTGGTGTACGACACAACTCATAATTCCAAGAAGTGTGAGCCCCCTCAAAAATTGAAGAAGATGATTAACTAAAATGTGGAATATTCTACTTCTATAGTTAATCTAATATAAAGAAACAACAGTAAATAAAAGATGAATCCATAAACAAAATGACCCAAGAAACTAAAAAAGTAGAAATGTGAAACCCTTATGTGCAAGGAGAGTTAGAAAGAGCTTAGTTGATTGATGAAGGTGTTAGACTATAAATAAATCGATGAAACAATGCATGAACGAACACTCTAAAGCTCTGTAAAACACATATCTAGAGCAATAAGCTAGATTGGGATACCCGGAGATGTACAAGGTTGTTTATGGGTGCCCTAGTCTTAGATATGGGTGCCTGGTCTCGTGAAAAGATTTGCAAACCTCCTCCGAGGTATCATTAGATTTTGGTTTGCCTTCACTTCCTGTCGCACTAGCTTCGCTAGAATGCATAACATGTCGCTAGAAATTAGTGATGAAGATGAGACTTGCAAAACCCCAAGACAAACTCAATTCCCTAAAAATATAGATGCATATGAAGGGGTCGGGCTGTCCTTAGTGGCTACAATGGTGGACTTACTAGCTAAGTGTTGCACTACATCTCGACTGATGTAGTTCAATGTGTATGTGTGTAATCATTCCCTAGGTACTCTTGTGTTAGTCACACTTTTTGAAAGTAATGAGAAATAACTATGTGTAGAAATATAATAAAATGGTGGATGAAACAAAATAAACTTCCCTCCTATGCAGTGTGATGCAGATGAACCAACCTTGTGACTTGTGATGGATCTAGATGGATGCAACCTTAGGTGATGATAGTAGTGCTTAATTTTTGGTCCATCATTATGGTCTCATAACTTTATATTTATATGGTTCTCTTGTTCTAATATCATAATTAACCCAGAAAAATCCTACCAATAAAAAGATAGAAATCTCAAACGGCTATAAAGTGCCGAAAAGTGGCGGAAAATGTAAAAAGGCTCAAGGGGACCCAATGAGACTAGGGCACTTAGTGGTGCCTTCCCAAGACGGGTTGAGCACCCCGTATAAAGATAAAATGATGCCAAATGGAAGAAATGATCAAGCAGTAGTAGATGCGGGAAGTCGGTAGTAACGACAACAAGCAAAGTAAAATGGCCAAAGGACATGGGTTAATTAGTAATTTCTTCACTAAAAAACCATATAAATAGTAATATGAGGCTGAGACTAAATACACCGTCTAAAGTATGTGATTTTGTGACTACAAAAGATGGGTGTCTTTGTTGACAAGGGGAAAAATGGATTTTAATAAAAGGAACATGGGAAAAAAATACCCAATGCGCACAAGAAATATTTTGAGAAAAAGAAATGATATTTAACATTGTATATGTTATTTTTTTGGCTTCGAAAATACCTTATGTAAATATCATACTGTAGTTACCATTTGTTAGATTTTTTGTAGTATGTATGTTTATGTAAATGAAAAATATGTCGATACTTTGGTTATCTTTTACTAGTCTCTCGTTTGGGAACTATTAGTGCAAAATCAAAGCACCCTTGGAATCGCAACTTGGTGGGTTAAGATCCTCGCCAGACTACACAACATGGAGCATCTCTCAAAGTGTGGGACTTTGTGAGTCAAGAGAGCTCTCTGGATGAAGGTTGGCTCCTATTCTTCTATTCAGTGCACAAAAATAAATTGCAAAGGATCTACTCTAAAACCCAATCTATCTTGCCAAGAAGACATGGTTAAGAAAATGCGAGAAAATAAACCTAAGCTAACAAGGTGATGCACTAAAGGAATGTTAAACACCCATTTTACAATTTAACACGTACTATAGAAATGCAATATAACCACCATGCACGAGATAACCAAACTGAAATGAGAGATCGAAGACAACAATGAACATATTAGAGGGTTTGAGAGTCATCCACATACATATATTATTGCTCCAATTGATACATTACATTACAGTAGCCAAGAGGCAAAAATTTGTATTACAACTTGAATGTGAGGTTTGGAAAACTCCACAAATTCACTTACAGACAAGGGAAGAAGGGAAGGTGTAAAACAAGAATGTCCAACCCTTTATAATGAGCCAAGCTCTTCCTTTTATAGATGAAGCAAAGAGAGGAGAAGAAAAAGGTGGGAAACCTGGTTTGGAGCTCAGCTACCACCATCAATGCCCTCACAAATCCACCCCCAATCTATCAATTCCATCACTCTATGTCTTTTTGGCTTGTGGAAGAAGGAAAAATTGCAAATGCAGATCAAATCTGGGTAGTTGAATCAATCAGATCGTACATTAATGGCATGAAAGACATTACCCTATTTTTACCTACCTAACCTTCTCAAAATTAGAGTTTCAGATCTCATGGTGTAGAAGAGGTCGAGATATTTCTAATGGTACCAAATCTATTGAATTTCGAGCAATGAATCGGAAGATATGCCCATTTGAATGCTTGAATCGGATCTGTACAAAAATGGTGGAAAACTAGTTTTGTAAAATGGGTCCGGGCCCGAAATTCACTTTCACCTTTTGTACAAAACTACAAAGTGTGAAAAAATGCCCCACATACCCAAAATTTACTTTTTCCAAAACCATCTTCGGCCCTCTCGGTCCGCATTTTCTATTTAGGTGAAAAGTATCCCCAGGCCCACCACCACTTTTGGTAAAGAATTCCTCCAAGGCCCGCATTCCTTCAAGTAATTTAGGCCTCGACATGTGGCTCCTCCGGGCATCGGCAGTGTGACTTATTTTTAAACTTTATGCCTTCTCGGCCAAAAATTTCAAACTGCGCTCCCGTGACCCACCTTCCCGCTTTGACTTGAAACATGGCCACGTGTAGGGCTAACGTGCGTTGGGACATGCTTTTGGATTTTTCTTTTGAAGTTGTGCCGAAGAGACACGTGGATCCTTCCGTGGCTTTTCTCTCTCGCTTTCTTCATGTTCTTGCTAAGTCCCTTTTGTTTAATGGGGCCATATGTCCGACTCGTAACAAGTGGAGAGCCGACACGCATTTGGGACCTCGCTCCTAAACTTTACCTTTTGAATTTGTGTGAAGATGACACGTGGAGGTCTCCACCGTCCCTTCCATACTTAGTCAATTTAAGTGGTTGGCTATGTCTCCTTTTTTACTCTTGGACACATGGAGACTCTCACTTGCTTAGGATTGGCCCTTGGGCCACCCCTTTTGAATTTGCGTCATTGAGGCACTTGGCACCCTCCGCTGACTCTCTTCCTTCTTGACTTTTCAAGTGTCAATTCTATCCCTTTTCAGACCTAGGACACGTGGAAGGCCAGTGCTAGTTTGGGAGACCCGCTTTTAGATTTACCTTTCAAGATGTGTTGAGTTGACACATGGAGCCTTCCATGAGTCTACGATACTTAGCTGATTCAGGCTTATGCCTTTCTTGAACCCTAGACACGTGGAATCCTTGCTTCATTTGAGTCTTTGCTTTGGGTTGCACCTTTGAATTTACATTGATGAGACACTTGGTGCCTTCCTCGCCGACATTCTTATAGTTAACCGAATGGGGCCCGCCCGTTATTTGATTTCTGTTGGACCTTGACCACGTGGAGGGCTGGCACTAGTTTGAGTCTTCGCCTTGGGATCTTACTTTTGAATTTACACTGAGCTGACACATGGTTCTTTCCACTCGTTTGGAATTTTCAATGGCCGATGATGTCCCTTTTCAGGCCTAGGACACATGCAATCTTTGCACTTATTTGGGGAATAACCCTTGGTTTTGACCATTGAAGGTGCGCGGTTGAGACACTTGGTAGCCTTCACCGTCTCTTCCATACTTAGCCAATTTGGGCCCCCTCTGAATCATTGGAGCCCAAAGACTTTAAGCATTTCCCATTTCTCTCTAAGAGCCTTTGGTTTCCCTTAACGCCGTTGGCCTCCTTTAACGTTGTTCGATTATTCGCTAAATCTTCTCCTCCATCAGAGTCTCGCCTACAACCTGACTGTTGGATTTGAATGTGGACTTGTAAGACGAGCTATCCCTTAGGTTTTATTTGTGCAGGGTTGTGTTTGACCAATTTTTTCGGGGGAAAAAATGAGATAACAATTTGGTGACTCACGAGGACATCTACCTACTAGATGAAGAGATCAGTAGCCTTGGAAGTATCCATTGGGCATGGAGTTTATCTGGTGATTTTGAAACTAGTTTGGAACTTCCTTCCTCTGTGCACACTCTTTTCTTTGTGAGAAAATCTTGGATTCAAGATTTTTGAGAGTAGAGAGTCATCAAAAACCTAGAAACTTCTCTCTTATTTGATCTTCCACAACATGGTCTGTTGGAGTGCGATGAAAACATCCATACCTACTCCAATATGAATACTCTACCCATTTATTTTCTTGTGGCCACAAGTCTTTTCCATGGGTGAGATGAACTGTAAACAAGCATACACCAGAAGTAATAGAGCATGTGTACCAACACTTAGGGAAATTGAAACCTAAACTATAACAAGACAATGTGCATACGCACTTGGAGAAATTGAAAACCTAGGCTAGTATTTACAGGGGTGAGAATTTTTCCTTTTAGTAGTAGTGTTTGAGGTAGATCCCATTGACTGGAATCAGCAATTCTTCACCACCCAACTTAGCCAGTCGGAAGGCATTACTACTTTTACATTTTGTGACCATGTAGGGGCCACTCCAAATGGCATCAAACTTGGAATGCCTTCCCAATTTTTCCCGATCTGCATCCCATTTTAGAACTAAGTCCCCCTCTTAAAAGGTCATTGTTCTTACTTTCTTATCGAAGCTCTTCTTGATCGATGCTTGATCTCTCTCCATGATCCACATTACATGTTCTCTTACCTCTTCTACTCCCATTAGCTCTACATACCTGATTTTCATAGGTTCAAAATCGGCTAGTTCCAACTATTTCATGAGCTCCAAAGTGGGAAAATCCAATGATATGGGCAATATTGCCTCTTTTCCGTATACAAGCTTGTATGGGAACTACCTATGACCTTTTGGATGTGATCCTATTAGCCCATAGAGCTGATTTGAGCTTTGTGTGCCAAGTTCTCTTATTTTCATCAAGAGTCCTTCTGATAATTCTTAGTAGGTTCTTGTTTGTGGACTCTTCTTGGCCATTACCTTGAGGGTAATAGTTTGATGAAGTGTTGAGGTATACACCATTCTTGACAGCCCATTCAATGATCCTTGTACCAAGGAATGCCAATGCATTATCTGATATAATAGTGGTAGGGACTCCAAACTTGGTGGCTATCCTTCATAGAAATCCAAGATGTTGGATTCATTTTCCTCCTTTAATTCCACCGCTTCAATCCACTTGGTGAAATAGTCAATCATTGTGAGTATCCACTTGTGGCCCTAGCTTGAATTTGGGTTGATTACTCTAATGAAGTCTAGTCCCCATTACATGAATGGTTGATCCACTGAAATTGGACGAAGGGGCAAGGCTGCTAACTTTTCCTTCCCTGTGAAGAATGCACACTTCTTGCATTTCTTGATCCATGAGTAGCAATCCCTAAACATCGTAGGCCAATAATAACCAGCTTTCATGATTTTGAGAGTTGTTACTCGAGGAGAAAAGTGGCCTCTTGCTTCTCCATCATGGAACTCATGCAACACCCTCTCAATTTGGTTTGTCCCAATGCATCTCAATAGAACACTATTGATATCCTTCTTGAACAAGACACCACTGATAAGCACATATGGGATGGCTTATAGTCTGAAGTATCTCCTTTTTGCTTTATTCCATTCTGGAGGGCACAAACCTCTTTGGAGATAATGCACCAAGGCTTGAGTCCAACATTCTGAAGTAACATGTGTTGTCCAATTTTTTCCCCTTGGGAAAAATTGATCAACGCACCTTGCACGTGCAAAAAATGGAGAAAAGCTCGAGGTTTTCATACCTTCACATTTTTGGTGTTTCAGGAAAAGCAAGGGAAAAAATTAGCAAAATTTTTGAAGCCGAAACTCCAAAATCCAAAATTTTAGACTTTCAAGTGTCGGGGTTTTGGAGAATTCGAGCGTAAAGATGGAAATTGGTCAAAAGTCTGAAATTTTGGGTTTTCGGGTTTCAAAAAATCCTGTGCACGAAGTTGGAAAATGGAGCCAAAATTTGAAATTCTGAAGTCTAAAAGTTTGAAATTTCAGACTTTCGGGTTTTTAGGTTTCGGAAAATTCTCAAGCAAAACTCGGGAAAAATCAAACGAAATGTCGAAGTTCCAAGTTCTCGAAAGTCCAAAATTTCATAATTTCGGTTTTCAAGTGTTTCAGACTTTCAAACTCTTAAAGCATTTTGGTAGATGAACAGTTTTTTTTCTCTCGAAATGAAATTTTTTGAAATTCTAAATTTCAGATTTCGAGGTTGCATGCATTTCGACTTTCAAATTTTCTGAGCTCCCGCCCGCCATTTTTGTAAAATACACCTAGACCTTCATATGGCCATAAATTTTGACTGGGACCTCAGATTTACACAAGGGAGGACTTTTCAGAAAGCTCACAGGGTCCTCTACCCATGTCCATATCTAAAGAAGAGTTGTTGGACCCACGGTCTTCTAACCATGGTAAGTAATAAGATGAAGATCCCAATATAAGTGTGCTAGTATAAACTATCCCCAACAATATCTCTATCTCGCTAATCACCCATGAATCCCTTCAATCGACTCCAATGGAAAGGAGGTACCCGCCTTGTCGTGCAAGAGATGCATGCGGTGACAAGAACCATCAAATAAATAACTACACAAGATAAACGACGATCACTAAAGCACCTATATAACTAAACTACCATAACATTTCAAGGTATGTTCTAGAGGCCAAACATCTCAACAAGACATTATGTAATGAGGGCAACGCCCCCATCATACTCTATCACGCCACCGGATCATAACTCTAAGAATCCGCCACAAGTCCTCTAATGTATGGTCATCTTGCCAATAATGAAGTGAAATCACTGATTCTTATTGTGCCATCTCTCAACTAAGGTTGTCAAAAGGCTATGATCTAAAGTAATCTCTCACATTTGCGCCACATACAGTTCACCATTTTTGGGTGTCTCAGGTTTCTCACCTACCACCATTAATGAGGTATGGGATTCCTTTCTTCTCAACAAGGAACAATACGTGGAGGCATGGGTTTTTTCATGGAACACATCATTTTTTTCATGTAAATTCAATGCATTTCTTGGGTGGTTGGAGCAAGAATTCAGATTTCTTCTTCTATCTCCTTCTCTAATTCTTCCTATATATTGTAAGGAGGGGCATTTTTCTAAAGGTTGGACATTTTTGGCTTTGCCCCTCCCTTCTTCTCTTTGGCAGGTGAATTTGTGGAGTTCAAACCTCCCCATTCAAACTGTAATGCAAGTTTGTGCCTCTTGGCCATTGTAGTGTATTGTATCAACTTTTGGAGCAAATAATGCATGTCTGTGGATGATTTTCAACCCTCTCTGTATTCATCAGTTCCATCTGATCTCTCATTGCATTTTGGTTATCTATGTTAGTGGTTATATTACATGTTTTATGGTTTGTGTTTAATGGCAAAGCAGGTGTTCAACATTCCTTTGGTGCATCACCTTGTTAGTTTTAGGATTTATTTTTATGCATCTTCTTAACCCTGTCTCCTTGGCAAGTTAGAGTAGGTTTCGAACAGATCATCTGCAATATGAATGCATGCATCTGAATAGAGGAATAGGAACTAGCCTTCATCCAAATATTTTTCCCAATCGCAAGGTCCCACACTTTGGGAAAGACTCAATGTTATGCAATCACACTGATAGTTTCAACCCATCGAGTTGCAAACATTCAAGGGTGTTGTGATTACGCATCAACAACAAAACAATCTCTTCTTAATTCGTTGAATCATTGTTTCTTGAAGCAGCTTCTCACACAAACCCTTGCCACGAACCAATTTGGTCACTTTGATTTTGATATCATACTCCATTACACGAGTGATCCAACCTACTCTCTTCTCATTCAAGTCCTTGTTTAGGAGAAAATCCTTGACACCAACATGAGACACTAGCAATTGAATCTTATTGTTCGAGACCAAGTGTCTAAACTTCTTCAAACTCCTAATGACAAAGCAAGGACATGTTTTTCAATGAAAGAATACTTTACGTCGTAATCCTTCCAAGCTATGATTGAAGAAAGCTATGGGTTGTTCTAAACCTTCCTTGTTAGGTTGAACCAAGATAGCTGAGATTGTGTCTGACCCTCCAAAAGCATACAGCATGAAGTCCTTTGAAAATTCTAGGTTAATAAGAGTTGGGGCCTATGATATTGCGAGCTTGATGGCCTCAAAACTCTCTTTTCCTTCTGTTGTCCATTTAAATTCAAGACTCTTCTTTAACATCATCATTAAAGGCTTCACAAGAGTGGCAAAATCAAGCACAAACCTCGAACAAATTTTATTCTCCCCAAGAAGCTTTGGAGATACTTCTTGTGTTGTGG
This sequence comes from Taxus wallichiana var. yunnanensis, assembly GCA_018340775.1. NCBI lineage: Eukaryota > Viridiplantae > Streptophyta > Pinopsida > Cupressales > Taxaceae > Taxus > Taxus wallichiana. The sequence continues at coordinate 433,982,959 of CM031241.1, read as the reverse complement.
AAATGGAAGTGTTCGGATGGCTTCAATCCTTTCAGGACCAATTGTTAACCCTTCTCTTGAGACAATGTGGCCCAACAATTTTCCTTCATGTGCCAAGAATACACACTTCTTAGGATTCAAAGACACTCTAAACCTTATACACCTCTCGAAATACATGCCCTGAGGTGGAAGAGATGGTCTGAAGCATTCTTTGAGAAGACAGTGATATCATCTAGATATACCAGGACTATATTGTTGATTAAGCCTTTGAATGTCATGTCCATAGCTCACTGAAATGTTGCTCCGGCATTGACAATCCAAATGGCATCTTCTTATAAGCATATGTACCCCATTTAGTGGTGAAGTTTGTCTTGTACTGATCTTCCTCTTTCACCATTATTTGATTATATCTTGAGTATCCATCTAGCAATGAAAACCTCTCAAACCAGCTACAACCTATAAGATTTGTCCCATCGATGGAAGTGGGTAGTGATCTTTGATGATGCTCTGTTTAGATCATGGAATTCTACACAAATCTTATTTCTCCACTTCTTTTCCTCACAGCACCAAGTTTTTAACCCAAGTTGAATTCTTGATGGGGAAGATGATGTCGGCCTCAAGTCGCTTGTTTAACTCTTTCTCATGAGAGGTTCAATGTGAGAGTTTATCGGCTTCTTTGCTTCTTCTATCTAAAAGGATTAGATCTCGATCCGCTCGATAGTGTGCTATGCCAACCTTGGGTTGAAACCTCTTAATCCTTGTAAGTCTAAGCAAAGACATCTAGGTATTCTTGACAAAGTTGAACGAATTCAGATTTTTCTTATTGAGTACTTACCTTGCCATTTCGCAACGTTTTTCCTTCTTCTATGGAAATGGGCTCTGAATCTTCACCCTTCACTTGAATATTTTCTTTCTTTTTCTGGAATTGATCATTTGGGTTGAATATTGACTCCAAAGTTATAAGACCCTTTGGTAATTTGTTAGTTCTCATCTACACCACTTGGTCACCATAACGTTGTTCCAACTTATCTTGGTTTCTAGAGAGAACTCAACTTCTTCTTGTAGAAAATTGACAATTTTCTGATCATTCTCGAAGACTTGACAACTTGTGTTGTTATCTAGCACAGATGGTCTTACAACCACTTTAATACGGGGTTGGGATTTTCACTATTTGATACTCTCCACTACATCAAATGTCTCCCGATTGCTTATCTAATCTTTCTATTGCATCATTCTTTTTCCTGGTTATGGACACAATATTGAAGGCTTCAAAGTCCTCGATGAGGTCTCATACCCAGCTTTTATAGCTCCTAAGTAGGTCATTCCTTACAGCATTTTGTCCTCTCGGCTTGGTTCACAATCAGCTCACTATCACCAAAAATTTATAGATTCTTAATCCCTCTCTTTCTTGTCCCAATGCATACCATAGATAAAGGCTTCATACTCTTCGTGTTGTTTGAGTAAGCAAACTGGAAATGGAAAGCTGAGTAATATTTCATACCTTGAGATGAAACAAGCATAGCTCCTCCTCTGGACCTTGTCTACTTCTTGAGCCATCAAATAATAACTACCATACCTCATTATCATCCTTGTGGTCTGGCTTAGTGATGTTAGGAAGAGGATGATTCTCTTCATGCAAGCAATAGACTCCTAGCTCCAGCTTCTTCCATTTCCTTATAAGGGTCAAAAGCATGCCTCTTGCTTGCCCATTCATCAAGGGTCAAGTCTGGAATATATCCGACTTTAGTATCAGCTTCATGGGTGCTTGGATAATCTTCTTGATCAAGGGATGAACAATTTGCATTGATTGGGTTGGGTACATGAGGCTCAATATGGAAGTTTGTAATAGGCTCAAATCTGATTGTAGTATTAGCTCCATACCTTGTTCTAAAATATATGTGACCAATCAAGACAAATAACTTCAATTTTAGAAGTGAATTCTCTTGACAAACAAAATGTAAAGTGTGGTGGAAAGTCTATGACTGATACATTTTACAAGACGGTCACATTGGGACATGCATGCAATGTGACGCTCAAATCTCTGATCACTCCAATAGTTATTACTTTTATACCATCTAATTATACCACACCTTTGGAAATGACTTCATATTAAAGAACCAACCAATCAACTATTTGTTTTGGCATTACAAAGCTACTTGCTCTTGATCAATCATGCAATTATGTACCAATTTGTCTCCAATGATCAATGAAACATAATAGAGGGGGCTTCATTCTTACCTTATTGTCCTCCATGATTTCCTTCAGGGATGAGCTACATTGGTAAGAACTTTCTCTTGTTGGTTGGGGGTCCGATTTGAGTTGACCAATTGGCCTCATAAGCACCTTTCAACAAGTCTCTCTTGTCCTAGGATAGCCAATGACTCCCACATTGAAATGTTCACATTTATTTTCTTCATCTGTTTAATGATATTAAATGGGAATGGGCTATATTTTTTGCCCCTTTCCTTGCGCATTATTATCTAGCACATGGGTTGTTATAACCGGTGCACTTGAGTGGGTCTCGGAAGGTGGCTTGGATGACTCTACACATTGGGAGTTGTACCTTCATTGCCAATACCTTATGGAGTAATAGAGGGTTGTGGATTACCTGATTTTGATGATTGTCCCTCTCCAATATTCCTTTTCTTGGACCGTGTATTGGCAACTATACTTTGAGAAGGGGCTTGGTTAACTCCACAAAATTCTTCAGCCTACCAATTGACAAGCATGGTCTCACTTGGAGGTGTCTCTTGCTGAGCTTCTTGCTGCTAATTTTCCTCTTGACTAGGTTCTTGGGACACACCAATGGTCTATACCATCAAGGCCTGGTTTAGTGCACCATTGAAACACGTTGATTGATAGTGAGGTAGACTGCAAGGGGTAACACCCATCGTACTCCTATGCCATGTTGTTTTGTGTTGGAACCAAAGCCCTCGATGTTGAAGTTGTGTTCGGATCATATGGTCGAAATGGGCCTAGCAGCTTGAGGTTGGCCTTGGTTTTGGTTTTGATTTGCGGCCGAGATGGTAATCTATTTTGTTGATATGTGGGTCTAGCTTGATATTGAGTTTCGAGGCTGATATGGCCTAGGACTCTGAACTTGTTGTCTCTTGATAGTCACTATCTCATTTCCTAGGTTCTGTAGTTGCTTCAAGACCTCCTAGTACTCTTTTGAAGTGCTAGAAGATGAGGTGGAATATTCAGCTCTCGAACTCGATTCCTTGGATCAGGTATTAGAGCTAATGTGGGTGTTTGACTAGTGCTCGGACTTCCTAATTCTGGATATAGAGGCATAGGTGGCCTAGGTGTGAGTTTACCATCCTAGATTAAACAATTTTCAGCTCTAATGGAAATGTTATAGGCTGCAGGTAAGGTTACACCTCCCATGGATTGAATCATTAAGGCAATATCAAAAATTTAAAGCTCTAAGAAAGTATAGGAAAGCACCTTCATTTGTTGGTCTTACGACCACAAGAATTCTATCCCACGTCTCGCTAGAATTTGAAGTTGAAATCAGTCAACTGCTCATTAGGAGCTCTCTTGATGGTTGTCAAATGTTCCAACAAGGATAGATTATCTCCTTATCTCCAAATTGGTTGTGAAGAGCTCTGCATAGATGGTCCCAGTTCTAAATAGAGCCTGTTGTTAGACTCCTGAACCATTGTGATGCTTTCCCCTTGAATGAAGAGGCTAACAATTTGACTACAATGTCCATCTCAATGATTTCATGAATTGCACAACATTTGCAATGTCTTTAATGTGGTCACCAGGAGTAGTCTAGTTCTCTCCAATTAAATAATGGAATGCTCTTCAATGCTTTGCGATCGAACTCGGATTTTGTGCATTGAGAGCGAGTGAGCTGCTACTAGTGAAATTGACATAAGGATTGGGTTATGTCATTCGATTGGCCTAAGAACCCTTATTGATTGAATGAAAGGCCTATCTGGGGGAGGTGTCGATAAGGTTCTATTTGGTGTAGATGGAGACCTTTGAGCTCTTCTTCCCCCTCTCCCTCTGTCTAGGGACAAGTGCAAGATAGACACACATTCCTTCTTCTCTAGTTCTTGATCTAGTCTAAATTCTTCTCATGAATCTACCAAGACTGGGCTAAACCAGTGGACTTTGTCTCTTTTGGAGTCACCAGATGTGCAACTTCAGAGCTTCTTAAAAGCTCAAAAACTTGCAACAAGTGCACATCAATCTTGCTGCAATAAAAATGGAAACTTCTTGTGTCCCACCGGTGTGCCAAAAATGTTAGTGCAAAATCACTGCACCCCAAATCGCAGTAACTTGGTGGGTTAAGATCCTCAATGTGATCAAGCACAACATGGAGCATCTCTCAAAGTGTGGGACTCATGAGTTGAGAGAGCTCTCTTGATGAAGACAAACTCCTATTCCTCTGCTCGTGTCCACATAAATAAATTACAGAGATCTACTCTAAAACCTACTCTATCTTGCCAAGCAGACATGGGTTAAGAAAATGTGAGAAAATAAACCTAAGCTAACAAGGTGATGCACCAAAGGAATGTTAAACACCGCATTTGCAATTTAACAGAGACCATAGAAATACAATACAACCACCATGCACGATAACCAAACTACAATGAGAGATCGAAGACAACAATGAACACATGAGAGGGTTTAAGAGTCACCCACATACATATATTATTTCTCTAGAATTGATACAATACATTACAAGAAAGCCAAGAGGCAAAAATTTGTAATACAATTTGAATGGGAGGTTTGGAAAACTCCACGATTCACTTCAGACAAGGGAAGAAGGGAAGGTGTAAAACAAGAATTTCCATCCCTTTACAATGAGCCAAGCTCTTCCTTTTATAGATGAAGCAAAGAGAGGAGAATAAAAAGGTGGGAAACCTAGTTTGGAGCTCAGCTACCACCATCAATGCCCCCGCAAATCTGCCCCCGATGTCAAGTCACCGCTCTATGTTTGTTTGGCATGTGGAAGAAGGAAAATGGAAAATCTAGATTGATCTGGTAGTTGAATCAATCGATTGTACATTAATGGAATGAAATACATTTCCTATTTTTACCCACCTTACCTTCTCAAAATTAGAGTTTCAAGCTCTCATGGCGTAGAAGAGGTCGAGATCTTTCCCATGGTGCCAAATATGTTCAATTTTGAGCGTTGAATCAGAAGATATGCCCATTTGAATGCTTGAGTCAGATTCGTACAAAAATGGTGGAAAACTAGTTTTGCAAAATGGGGCCGTGGGCCTAAAATTCACTTTGAACCTTTTTGCACAAAACTATAAAAGTGTAAAAATCCCCATAGCCCCGCAATTTAATTTTTCCAAAACCATCTTCGGGCCCATCGGTCCACAAATTCTATTTGTGCGAAAAGTCTCCCCAAGCTAGCTAGCTCACTTTTGGAAAAGAATTCCTCCAAGGCCCACCTTCCCGCATGTAATTTAGGCCTGACATGTGGCTCCTCTAGGAATCGGCGAAGGTGCAGCTTATTTTTACACTTTACGCCTTCTCGGGCCAAAAAGTTCAAACTACCTCCGCGACCCGCCTTCTTGCCTCGACTTAAAACATGGCCATGTGTAGGGTTGGTGCACATTTGGGACCCGCTTTGGATTTTTCTTTCGAAGTTATGTCGAAGAGACATGTGGCTCCTTCCATGGCCTTTCTCTATTTCTTCATGTTTCGGCTAAGTCCCTTTTGTTTGGTGGGGCCATATGTCTGACCCGAGACACGTGGAGAGTCAAGCGCGCATTTGAGACCCGCTCCTAGACTTACCCTTTTGAATTTGTGTGGAGATGACACGTGGAGGTCTCCACCATCCCTTCCATACTTAGTCAATTTAAGCGACCGGCTCTATCTCCTTTTTTGACTCTTGACACATGGAGACTTTGCGCTTGCTTGGGACTAGCCTCGGGCCACCCCTTTTGAATTTACATCGTTGAGGCACATGGCACCCTCCGCTGACTCTCTTCCTTCTTGAATTTTCAATCACAACTCTTCGTCCCTTTTTGGACCTAGGACATGTGGAAGGCCAATGCTAGTTTGGGAGACCCACTTTTAGATTTACCTTTGAAGATGCACCGAGTTGACACGTGGCACCTTCCGCGAGTCTGCAATACTCGGTCCGATTCAAAGCTAATGGCTTTCTTAAATCGTAGACACACGGAAGCCTCGTGTTCATTTGAGTCTCTGCTTTGGGTCATGCCTTTGAATTTGTGTTGATGAGACACTTGGCACCTTCTGCCGACACTCTTATACTTAACCGATTTGGGCCCGCTACCATTTGACTTATGTTGGACCCTGACCACGTGGAGGGATGACGCTAGTTTGAGTCTTCACCTTGGGCTCTTACTTTTGAAATTGCACCGAGCTGACACATGGTTCTTTTCACTCGTTTGGACTTTTCAATGGCTGACTCTGTCCACTTTTCGAGCCTGGGACACGTGGAAGCTTTATGCTAGTTTAGGGAACCACCCTTGGCTTCAACCCTTAAAGGTGTGTCATTGAGACACTTGGCGCTCTGCCATCTCTTCTATACTTAGCCAATTTGGGCCCGCTCTGAATCGTTTGTGAAGCCCGAAGACTTTGAGCCTTTCCCCATTTCTCTCCTGAGAGCCTCTAGTTTCCCTTGATGTCGTTGGCCTCCTTTACATTGTTCGATTCTTCGTCGACCTGTTCCTCCATCAGAGTACCGTCTGCAACCCGATTGTTGGATTTGAATGTGGGCTCGTAGAATAGAACCGACCCTTAGGTTTTATTATGTGTAGGGTCGTGTTTGAATGTGGGCTCATGAACAGTAATCGACCCTTAGGTTTTTAGATCTCAACACTGTGTATACATTTTTCCTTCTTCTATGGAAATGGGCTCTGAATCTTCACCCTTCACCTGAATATTTTCTTTCTCCTTCTAGAATTGATCATTTGGGTTGAATATTGACTCCAAAGTTACAAGACCCTTTGGTAGTTTTTTGGTTCTTAGCTACACCACTTGGTCACCATAATGTTGTTCCAACTTGTCTTGGTTTCTGGAAGAGAACTCAACTTCTTCTTGTAGAAAATTGACAATTTGCTGATCATTCTCGAAGAATTGCCAACTTGTGTTGTTATCTCGGGATAGATGGTCTTACAACCACTTTAATATGGGGTCGGATTTGTCACTATTGATGCTCTCCACTAAATCAAATGTCTACTTGATTGTTGCTAATTTGTTCGCTGCATCATTCTTTTTCCCGTATGGACACAATATAGAAGGCTTTGAAGTCCTCGATGAGGTCCCATACCCGGTTTTTATAGCTCCTAAGTAGGTCATTCCTTAAAGCATGTTGTGCTCGACTTGGTTCACAATCAGCTCACTATCACCAAAAATTTATAGATTCTTAATCCCTTTCTTTCTTGCCCAATGCAGTCCATAGATCAAGGCTTCATACTCTTCTCCGTGTTGTTTCGAGTAAGCAAACCGGAAACAGAAAAATGAGTAGTATCTCAAACCTTGTGGTGAAACAAGCATATCTCCTCCTCTTGCACCTTGTCTACTTCTTGATCCATCAAATAATAACTTCCATACCTCATTATCATCCTTGTGGTCCGCTTAGTGATGTTAGGAAGAGGATGATTATCTTCATGCAAGCAATAGACTCATAGCTCCACTTCTTCCATTTCCTTGTAAGGGTCAAAAGCATGCCTCTTACTTGCCCATTCATCAAGGGTCAAGTCTGGAATATATCCACTTTGGTATCAGCTTCATGGGTGCTTGGATAATCTTCTTGATCAAGGGATGAAAAATTTGCATTGATTGGGCTGGGTACATGAGGCTCAATATGGAAGTTTGTAATAGGCTCAGATCTGATTGTAGCCTTAGCTCCATACCTTGTTCTGAATAACATATGTGACCAATCAGTAGACAAATAACCTCCAATTTTAGCAGTGAAGTCTCTTGACAAACACAATGTAAAGTGTGGTGGAAAGTCTATGACTGATACATTTTACAAGACGGTCACATTGGGACATGCATGTAATGTGAGGCTCAAATCTCTGGATCACTCTAACCATTGTTACTTCGTACCATCCAATTGTACCACACCTTTGGAAATGACTTCATATTGAAGACCCAACTAATCAACTATTTGTTTTGGCATTACAGAGCTACTTGCTCTCGAATCAATCATGTAATTATGTACCAATTTGTACCCAACGATCAATGAAACACAGACGAGGGGGCTTCATATTCTTACCTTATTGTCATCCATGATTTCCTTTAGGTTGAGCTGCATTGGTAAGCACTTTCTCTTATTGGTTGGGGTCCGATTCGAAGTTGACCAATTGGCCACAATGACCTTCAGCTTTCAACAGTCTCTCTGTCCTAGGATAGCCAATGACTCCCACATTGAAATGTTCACATTTTTTTCTTCATCTGTTCAATGATGTTAAATGGGAATGGGCTATATTTTTGCTGCCCCTTTCCTTGCGCATTATTATCTAGCACATGGGTTGTTACAACCGGTGCCCGAGTGGGTCCGGAAGGTGGCTTGGGATGACTCTCGCACATTAGGGGTTGTACCTCCATTGCACAATACCTTGTGGAGTAATAGAGGGTTGTGGATTACCTGATTTTGATGATTGTCCCTCTCCAATAATTCTTTTTTTTTTGGACCATGTATTAAAGAGTTATACTTTGAGAAGGGGCTTGGTTAACTCCACAAAAATCTTCACCTATCAATTGACAAGCATGGTCTCACTTAGAGGTGTCTCTTCTTGCTGCTGATTTTCCTTTTGACTAGGTTCTTGGGACATACCAACTATATGCACCATCAAGACCTAGTTTGGTGCACCATTACAACACGTTGATTGACATGAAGGTAGACTACGGGGGTAACACCCATCGTATTCCCGTGTCATCTTGTTTTGTGTTAGAACCAAAGCCCTCGATGTTGAAGTTGTGTTCGAATCATATGGTCGGAAGGGCCTAGCACTTGAGGTTGGCCTTGGTTTTGGTTTTGATTTGCAGCCCGAGATGGTAATCATTTTTTTGATATGTGGGTCTAGCTTGATATTGAGTTTGAGGTTGATACGGCCTAGGACTCGAACTTGTTTTCTATTGATAGTCACTATTTCATTTCCTAGGTTCTCAGCAGGTTGCTTCAAGACCTTCTCGATACTCTTTTGAAGTGCTAAGATGAGGTGGAATATTCAGTTGAACTCGATTCCTTAGATTAGGTATGAGAGCTAATGTGGATGTTTGACTAGTGCTCGGACTTCCTAATTCTGGATATAGAGGCATAGGTGTCCTAGGTGTGAGTTTACCACTGGATTAAACAATTTTCAGCTCTAGTGGAAAGGTTATAGGCTGTAGGTAAGGTTACACCTCCCATGGATTGAATCATTAAGGAAATATCAAAATTTAAAGCTCTAAGAAAGTATAGGAAAGCACCTTCATTTGTTGGTCTTACGACCATCAGAATCCTATCCCACGTCCGCTAGAATCTGAAGTTGAAATCAGTCAACTACTCATTAGGAGCCCTCTTGATGGTTGTCAAATGTTCCAACAAGGATAGATTATCTCCTTCTCTCCAAATTGGTTGTGAAGAGCTCGCATAGATGGTCCCATTTTTGAATAGAGCTGTTGTTAGACTCCCGAACCATTGTGATGCTTTGCCCTTGAATGAAGAGGCTAACAATTTGACCGCAATGTCCATCTCGGTGATTTCATGGATTGCGCAGAAATTCGCAATGTCTTGAATGTGGTCACCGGGAGTAGTCTAGTTCTCTCCAAGTAAAATATGGGATGCTCTTGATCAATGCTACGACCGGAAATAGATTTTGTGCATTAAGAGCGGGTGGGTTGCTGCTAGTGAAATTGACATAAGGATTGGGTTGTGCCATTCGATTGGCCTAAGAACCCTTGTTGATTGAATGAAAGGCCTACCCGGGGAGGTGTCGATAAGGTTCTATTTGGTGGAGATGGAGACCTTTGGGCTCTTCTTCCCCCTCTCCCTCTCGTTTGGGGACAAAGTGCGATAGACACACAATCCTTCTTTTCTAGTTCTTGATCTAGTCTAAATTCTTCTCATGAATCTACCAAGCCAGGGCTCTTTGAAACTAGTGGACTCTGTCTCTTTCGGGGTCACCAGATGTGCAACTTCCGAGCTTCTTAAAAGCTAAAAACTTGCAACAAGTGCACATCAATCTTTCTCGCAATAAAAATGGAAACCTCTTGTGTCCCACCGGCGTGCCAAAACTGTTAGTGTAAAATCACACCACTCCCCGAATCGAGAACTTGATGGGTTAAGATCCTAAGTGTGACTACACAACATGGATCATCTCTCAAAGTGTGGGACCTTGAAAGTCAAGAGAGATCTCCAGATGAAGGCCAACTCCTATTCCTCTGTTTAGGTGCACATAAATAAATTGCAGAGGATCTACTCTAAAACCTACTCTATCTTGCCAAGGAGATAGGGTTAAGAAGATGTGAGAAAATAAACCTAAGCTAACAAGGTGATGCACCAAAGGAATGTTAAACACTTGTTTTGTAATTTAACACAGACCATAGAAATGTAATACAACCACCATGCACAGATAACCAAACTACAATGAGAGATCAGAAGACAACAATGAACACATGAGAGGGTTGAGAATCATCCACAGACATATATTATTGCTCTAGAATTGATACAATACATTACAAAGAGCTAAGAGTCAAAACTTTGTATTACAACTTGAATGGGAGGTTTGGAAAACTCCAAAAATTCACTTGCAAACAAGGGAAGAAGGGAAGGTGTAAAACAAGAATGTCCACCCTTTACAACAAGCCAAGCTCTTCCTTTTATAGATGAAGCGAAGAGAGGAGAAGAAAAAGGTGGGAAACCTGGTTTGGAGCTCACTACCACCATCAATGGCCCCGCAAATCTACCCCCCCAATTTGTCAAGTAAGTTGTTCTATGTTTGTTTGGTGTGTGGAAGAAGAAGGAAAATGGAAAATCTAGATCGGATCTGGTTAGTTGAAGCAATCGGATTGTACATTAATGGCATGAAATATGTTTCCCTATTTTCTACCAACCTAACCTTCTCAAAATTAGAGTTTCATGCTCTCATGGCATAGAAGAGGTCGAGATCTTTCCCATGGTACCAAATCTATTCAATTTTGAGCGTTGAATCGGAAGATATGCCCATTTGAATGCTTAAGTCGGATCCGTACAAAAATGGTGGAAAACTAGTTTTGCAAAACGGGTCCATGGGCCTGAAATTCACTTTGCACCTTTTGCACAAAACTATAAAAGTGCAAAAAAAGCCCCATAGCCCCGCAATTTAATTTTTCCATAAAACCATCTTCGGGCCCGCTTGTCCGCATTTTCTATTTGGGTGAAAAGTCTCCCTGGGCCCGCCAACTCACTTTTGGCAAAGAATCCCTCCAAGGCCCACCTTCCTACATGTAATTTAGGCCTGACATGTGGCTCCTCTGGGCATCGACGGAGGTGCGGCTTATTTTTACACTTTACGCCTTCTCGGGCCAAAAATTTCAAACTGCCTCCGGTGACCCGCCTTCCGCCTTGACTTGAAACATGGCCATGTGTAGGGCCGCACACGTTTAGGACTCGTTTTGGATTTTTTTTTTTTTTTTGAAATTACGCCAAGAGACATGTGGCTCCTTCCGCGGCTTTTCTCTGCTTTCTTCGCATTTTGGCTAAGTCCATTTTGTTTGGCGGGGCCATATGTCGACCGGGACACGTGGAGAGTCAAGCGTGCATTTGGGACCTGCTCCTAGACTTTACCTTTTGAATTTGCGTGGAGATGACACGTGGAGGCCTCCACCGTCCCTTCCATACTTAGTCAATTTAAGCGACCGGCTCTATCTCCTTTTGACTCTTGCACACGTGGAGACTTTGCTTGCTTGCTGGGACTAGCCCTTGGGCCACCCCTTTTGAATTTGCATCGTTGAGGCACATGGCACCCTCCGTTGACTCTCTCCCTTCTTGAATTTTCAACTATCGACTCTGTCCCTTTTTGGACCTGGGACACGTGGAAGGCCAACGCTAGTTTGGGAGACCCGCTTTTAGATTTACCTTTGAAGATGGGCCGAGTGGACACGTGACGCCTTCCGTGAGTCTGCAATACTTAACCGATTCAGGCTTATGGCTTTCTCGAACCGTAGACACGTGGAAGCCTCGTGCTCATTTGAGTCTCCGCTTTGGGTCGTGCCTTTGAATTTGCATTGATGAGACACTTGGCGCCTTCTGCCGACACTCTTATACTTGACCGATTTGGGCCCACTGCCATTTGATTTCTATTGGACCCTGACCACGTGGAGGGCTGGTGCTAGTTTGAGTCTTCGCCTTGGGCTCTTACTTTTGAAATTGCGTCGAGATGACACGTGGTTCTTTCCGCTCGTTTGGACTTTTCAACGGCCAACTCTATCCCTTTTCGGGCCTGGGACACGTGGAAGCTTTGTGCTTGTTTGGGAACCACCCTTGGCTTGACCCTCAAGGTGCGTCATTGAGACACTTGGCGTCGTCATTCCGCCGTCTCTTCTATACTTAGCCAATTTGGGCCTGCTCTCGAATCGCTTTGTGAAGCCCAAGACTTTGACCCTTTCCCCGCTTTCTCTCCTAAGAGCCTCTGGTTTCCCTTGACGTCGTTGGCCTCCTTTAGGTTGTTCGATTCTTTGCCGGCCCTACTCCTCCATTGTAGAGTCCCACCTATAACCTAACTGTTGGATTTGAATGTGGGCTCATAGGATAGAACCGACCCTTAGGTTTTATTCTCATGCGGGGTCGTGTTTGACCAATTGAGATAACAGAAAATACTTCAAAACTCATGCATGGTAGATATATTTGAATGAGAAGTATTAATATGGCTTATAAATGAAAATTACGCTTTCCAAATTTTAAATTCTAAAAAATATTCTTCGGCTGAGAAAATTAGTGAGTGTAGGATGAAAAATAATAATGCCGGTTGAGTATAAGGCTATTGCACTTCAAAAAAATTGGCCCTCTCTAGCTCCTTCCTAGATTTTGCATTAGATGACAATAAGGGATTTGATTCATATTTATTGTTTTGATATTAATGGTAATGGTTTTAGTTGGGAAGATGGTTCCAATTTTCTGTCGCTGATCTTGTGCAGATTAAGTTTTCTTTGGCTTCCCACAGTTCAAAGTGTCTATTTACTACTTCTTAGATGCATAGTCTTAATTTTTTCCCTCTCTTATGGTGTGACTCAGAAAATTCAGTTCTTTTAACATTGTTAAATGTCTTCATTTTTGCTGTAATGTCCACGTTTCACATTTACTTAAATGTGTTTTCAAGATCCAAGTAAAACAACATGTTTCGTACTTGACTTATGATGGGAAACACTCAAACAACTATGAGTTAGATTAAATATTTTGCTTACTTTTCAGACTAGCCCAATGAAACGAACTACTATATCATCTAATTATGAATGTATTTTTCTAGCGGGGCTTTAGTAGAAAATATTATTTTCTTTGCATTAAAAAATTGTCCTGATGTGTGGTGAATTTGTCTGAACTTTAGGGCTTCTCTTGGTTCTTTCCAGTTAGCTCCTTTTCCTCTCTGGGTGCTCTTGAGACTCCTTGTGTTACATACCACGTAGTTTCCTCTTGATGCTCTAGTGGTGTCTGTTACTATGCATGCTTTTATGCCCTTTCAATTGGAGTAGGTCATCTTAGTTGTTCTAATTGGAACAATATTTGGTCTTCTCAACAGAAGTTGTCCCATGACTAGCCTCTTGTTAGGGGAATTAAAGTCTCTAACATTACAAAACAAGGAGAATCATTTAATGTACATGATTGTAAATGGATTAAAATTTTGTACATGATGTCTGAATGTAGAAGTATTGATAAATATTCGAGGCCAGTTATTCTTGACACAATAACTTATAGATTGTTGAAGCCTCCCCAAAATTCTCGTTAAAGTCATCCCACGATCACAATGATGGATAATCTCTCCTTTTTCCATACAAACCCTCCATAAATATAAGTCCAGATCTATTATCTTAGCAAATACCAATGACAGGTGAATGAGTAATTCAAATATCACTTAACATGTGCTGGAATAAGACATTAAACTCTTAGAATGTCTCCAAAGTCCAAATACAATTTAGATTCATCTTCATTGAATAAAGGAGGAGATGATTTCATAGTCTAACCAATAAATGCAAGTCAAAATGGTTAACAATAATAAAAAACTGAGCTGAGATGAAAGAATATTAATTTCCAGTTCTTTGTCTTCAAAATATGTATCTCAAGATAAGAACAATTAAGAATGTTAAAATATGCAGAGCATTTTTTTTTTTTAGTATATATGTCTTTAAAGGATCCAATTATGTCATAAAAATGTTAATTAGTTCACATTATATCATGTGATCTGCCATTGCTCTCCACTATGATTGTGATATTCCTTGTTTCAAAGTTTCAATTCTGAAAATTGTAGAAAACTTGATATCCCTTCAGAACCAACGCAACTAATATTTTACAGCTGCTTCATTATCTTAAAGACGCATTCTTAGAAATTGAGTCAGGGATTCATAAATCTACTCTTCTTCCCGGGTACCTTGTTTGTCCCAAAATATTTTCGGATTGATAACTAATTATTTAGTTTTTAGCAGTTATAGCCATCACACCGACCATTCTTAATTTCTGTCTATGCCAAGATCACCACAACACCTCACCTTTGGCTTCACTTCTAGGAAAGTTCCTCTTAGCTTGTCAATGGTACCCTGTAGTGGATTCAAAATCATTTATCATGGATGCTCCGATTATATGCGTGGTTACCTATTCTTCTTACTTTATATAATTAAGCAAATTCGTCTATACACTTTATAAACATCCGTAAGGAATTTGTTACCAAGTTAATTCAGAGGCTAAACGTGGGCTGTAATGTATTTTTCTTTTTCATTTCCTTTATTTTTCTCTCTTGATGGTAGATGATTGTCAGATGGTTTTAGTTGTACTAATTGCTGTCAATCAGATCTCAACACTTGTGTATACATTTTTAGATATATTCTGGGTTCGCTTTCTGGATATCTTTTGGGAGGTTGAATATGGTTCGTTTAGTGTTAGAACCTAAACAATTTGTTAGGTATTCTTTAAAATATTTATAACTGATTATTGCCTTGAAAATGAAGTGTAATTAAATTATATACAAGTAAAAAATTATATTGGATTGCATTTTCAGAGATGAATTTTATTTATTGATGTTTTAGCACTTATAATATTTAATTTTATTTTTTTACGAAGTACATGTTAATTTTGGTATATTGTTATGTAGGACATATTGTGTTTTTGTAACTGAAATCTGCTTCTTGTTTATCAGTAGTGAATGAATACGGTTTATTTGATCAAGCGTATGCTATTTCATTTATTCTCAACTCGCTCGTGATTAGTGGAAGGTGACTTTCTAGGGTCATTAGAGGGTGAGTTGGATTGTCATTTATTGAATAAAGTTTTATGTATTAGGTTCAAATTAATAAGCAATTGAAAATATGATTGATCTCTTCATACCAATCAGTGATCAAATTTTAAGGGCTTCCCATATTTTAATTTGACAGGCTAGGTCGAGCTTTAATAGAAAAAATGAAAATCTTAATTTCCTTTCAATATATATATGATTAATGTACATAAAATAAATATTAAAAATCAAATTTATTAAATATATACCATCTAATAATAATTTTTAAATTTATTTAAATTAAATAATCTAGATAAATAAATTAAATGACCAGATTACAAAATAAATAAGGACACTGAGAATAAACCAACAAATTCCAAACATGATTTACAAGTCATGCAAAAAATAAAACAAAATATTAGTATTTTGAAAATAGTAAGACTAAGGTATTTGACGACTTCAAATTTGATATTACAAAGGCACTCGGTATTACATTAATAGTAAACGTGTGTTAAGAGCTTACCCGCCGAGTGTTGATTGCTTCCCGATTTCTCGTGTTTCAATTCTTTGCCACTAATGACGACATTAAACTTTGAATACTTATCCCCGGGCATTGCAGTGGTCCTCAAGGGCAAGACAGTCTTACACATGATGAAGACAAAATTGACTGAAGGAGGTATACTGAAAATCATTAAAGGATCCCCCCATAAAGACCCACCACTACAAATGTTGAACTTGTCTTTATTACGTTCATCATTGAACTTTGCAGTTCAACATCGTGTGGCCCTGTTAGACGTTAATCATATTCAACATGTCTTGCTTCCCTCAAAATTTATGGGTCATGTCCTCAAAAAATACTTTGCAAAGAAGGGTCTCGTTGTTCTCGCTCCATAAATATGTTTGTCAATGTTTAATAAAGAGTTGTAAGTTGCGTCTTGGTCATTCTTCAAGTTTCGCCAAATTTTGTTTTGAATTTTTTTGATCACTATTGTTCTTTCTCTTTGTTGTAGGATGGTTCTTATTAGTGAGATGGAAAACATTGTCTCTACCTGCCCTAGGCAAGGAACAATTGTTCCCATTCGGATCACATATTATAAGGGAAAGAAATTTATGTAAAACAATGGCCCCCGCATACACCCATATGTTTCCGAAGACACCTCCCTACCATAACTATGCTCCAACAAATAGTGAAAAGTTTCGCACTGATATTTCTACTTTGACTACAAGGTTTAAGGCATGGACAATAGAAGGCAGGGCTCTAGCTAAAACAACTCTTTAAGAATATAAAAATACAAGGGGTAGTGGCATCATTTTTGCCTTTGATTTTGTGGACAGTAAAGGCGAGGGAGATAAGGATCACTTCTTTCAATGAGGTTGCAAACAAATTCTATGGACAAATAGAAAATGGAAACCTATACAGTATATCAAATGAAAGAGTGGGTAATGCAAATCCTACTTACAACCATTTAAACAACAAGTTTGAATTTTTTTCTCTTGCCCTCCTCTCATTGTGACTCTTAGAAATGAACTACAAAATGATGTGCCTCTCCATCACTTCCATTTCAAGGATATAAAGATATACCTTCCATCCCTACAGGTTCGATGGTGTACTTGATTGGTGTTGTTATGGCCATTTCACCTTGCTCAACTGTTCATCGCAGACAAGTCAAAGGATGTAAGGAGAACATTACAAATGTGATACATGTCGATTTAGTATCTCTTTCACATTATGGGTAAACCATTTAGATGATATTTACAAATAATTGTCGAGATACTCTCAATTCTAGATATTCCATTTTGATAAAATTTGGTCGTGTTTCAGATTTCAATGGTACCATAGTTGACACCATTTCCGCTTCAAAATGCTTCGTTAACCCTATGATTTTAGAGACACAGGATCTCCATAAATGGATATCTTCACCACATTCACATGTTCCATGTCCGTCAGTCACCAAAAGCAAGTTGGGCCTCCACAATCTATGGTTGTTGCTACTACTTTGTCACAGATTTTAGAGATGGGAAATCTTGAAAACAATGAGTGGGTGACTGTTGAAGCTGAAGTGTCAAACATTAACATGGATAATTTATTTTACATGGCTTGTCCAAGAATGATAGGTGAAAAACAATGTAGAAAAAAGGTTCAAGAGAAACCAAATGATAAATGGTTTTGCAACAAATGCAATATTCATGTTCAAAACTATAATTACAGATACGCTCTACATATGGATTTGAAAGATGATACATGGAGCTTAAAAGAGTTACTGCATTTGATGACCCTTCAGAAATGATAATGGGAATTATAGTTGGAGACATGCAATTTCTATCAATTAATAGTGATACCACACATGAGATTTTTGATCACGTCATTGGACATGTGTTCCTTTTCACTGTTTCACTTAAAAAAGAAACATACAAGGGGAAAACCCAATTGAAATGTGTTATTCTTAAGTCAAAGAAAACATGATATTCCCTACAAAATCTAGGATATGGATGTTCTATATTTTTTATGCACAAATGTTTTGTTTGTAGCTACTCCCTTTTCATATTTGTTTTTTTGAAAAATAACTTTTGATATTTTTCTTTTTTTTGAGAATATTATGAACGTGCTCGCTACATGTATTCTAACAATATAAAAAAGAAAATATTCTTTACATAAACCAACTACGGTCATCTACTAAGTTCTAATTCCTTCACCGTATTTTTGTATCCCCCTCATATATGATTATCAATGAAAATGTTTCATGTTGCTCTCTAACAAGATGTCTTGAACATTTTTTTCGTTACTCATGTCTACAATTACATTTATTGTTGTCTTTTCAAGGAAAATATAATGTTTATATCTTTTCATGTGCGCACCTTGATATTTACGCTTGTATAATTAACAAAATAATAATTATTTGTTCATTGGTTTTCTTGTAGAAAGCTCCAACATACGACTTGTTGACTTCCAAATGTCTCCTCCGAAGCAAGGGCATGTAGACATGAGTATTATGCAAGAAATAGATTGTGCATCAATGACCAACAACGTCGCAGATACCATGCTCACAAGTTAGCGGGCGTGCCTCAAAGCTTGCTTCCTTCGCACCAACCACAAATTCAAGCACCCCCACCAAGTACTTCCACTTCCACTTCTTGCACCATGCTTTGCCTTGTGTTGGTATGCATCACACAAATGTTATGAATGTAGGTTGTAGTGACCGGTCCACAATATTCCCTGTGTGGCACCTCGACTTCCACTTTAGTCAACAACATTTATGAATATACCATACATCCAACACATGTTGCCTTTGAATTTTCCCAAATACTCAAATCCAACCTCCCTCTCCCATTCCCTACCCTTTGTTTACACCAAACCTCCCTCTTTCAATCATTCAACAATGTTCCCTTTCCTTCTCTTACCAAAAAAATATTGTTGGCACTTCCATCCCTTATTCAAGCACAATGATGTTTCCGTAAAAGAATAGATGCCTTTGCAAAGATGAATACTTTCTCTTTCTATATGGAAAGCTACCCAAGATTGATGGGGAAAATGAGTAAAGACAAGTACGTATGCAATAGATGTTTGGCCAAGAAAAATGGTCACCGCTTCTCTGCATGGAAAAACATGAATCCAGGCCATCAACTTGTAGTTCTCAAATGCCTTATTAAATCTTATAGGTTAGCTATGTATGCGACAAACAATACAAATACCTTGGCCACACTATCAATTTCCTAAAAACATTGAATCTATTGTTAATTTCCTTCTATGGCATCTTAGAGAATGGACATATTTCTTCTACAAAGAAAAGGGCAAAACCAAAAAAGTATGATTTTCTATGTCAACGGGTTGCATGTGTGGGATGTACTCCAATTCAAAATACTAAATGACCCATATTAAAAAAATGTTCTCATTGACTATAATGCCTTGTCCTCCTTACCGAATGAAATCACCAATGTTTCTTCGATATTGAAAAATGTTCAAGAGATAATCCCCCTACTAGGAAGATATTCCCATAGTATCTTATGCTAAGCAATTTACATCACCCTATATGTTGAGTGTGGAGCTTAATTTCTTCACAGAAAGCTTATTTTTACATGTTGTTGGATTTGACGATGGCCGACATTGGTCAAGAAATGACCAAGATGTCGGTCAGACAATGACCAAAATCAGTTAGCGGTGACCCACATCAATCGATTATCAACCAAAGATGGGTCGAAGTGACCAACATCGATCACCAGAAGTGATCGGACGGCCGTGTAGTAATTGAAATCGGTCAACTTGTGCGACGGTGCTTTGTTTTTTGGCTAGAATTAGAATAAATCTTTTACTTTAAAGATTATTTCTTGATTGTAAAAGCATAGTTAGTTTCCCAAAAATATATATATGCATGTATGCATTGTATGAGGGTATGAGAGAAGAAAATAGAAATTGTTTGCATGTTAGTTTTCTTGGTGAGCAAGAAAGCATAGGAGTGAGGGGAAAATATTGAACATCCTATGAGGTGTTAGAAGAAAGTAGATATTCATTGTATTTCCTCCGTAAAGCACTTTGAATAATCGGTCAGAAATAATTGACATCGTTTAACTGTGTGACATTGCTTTGCTTTTTGGCCAAGAATTAGAATAAATGTTTTTCTTTAAAGATGATTTCTTGATTGTAAAAGCATAGTTAGTTGCCTAAACAGATATATATATGCAATTAAGTTCTAAAAATAAATTACCACAAAATAAATCTTTAGATTTAAGCACCACTTGACTATCGATGCCCTAGAAACTGCACTGAGGATTAATCTAACCTTCCGCCTTGAGTGCTTGCATGAGTGACAACAATTCATGTTGCAGTGGAACTCATTTCCTCTTGAAGATGGATCATGAGAAGTAGATGGAAATGGGACTCATGCAATGGTACATGGAGAATTTATCCCAATGATGAAGAAGGGTTTGGAGATGGATCAAATCCAAATTCACCTTCCAATATTGCACATGGATCTATAAAAAAAAATACTTTGTAATAAGTTTAAATTTTGTAATCAACATCAATTTGAGAAAAATAAATAGCTACATTTCTCTTTCCAAATGAAAAAAGAAATTCCACTCTAAAATCATGTCCAATTTTGGTAAACACCTTATAGATGATAGGTCAATCTCCTAAAAATATGTGTTGCAAGTGAAAATGCTCGAGTCTAAAAGATATGAAAATATAAAAAATCCAAAACAAAAAAATCCACTTTCTTAGAGAACCAAAATAGGGCGTGAGGGTTTCAATACATTCACGAAAGGACATTGTGACTATGAGAATTCTAAAATGATAACCATTTGATCAAGGGTATACCTTGATGAATTAGATACCAAGAAAAAAATCAAGCTTGTGTTCAATAATATAATTTCAAATATTAGTAAATTTTTGCTTCTACCTATGCACATTGGAACAAAGAGACCACTTTGGTAGTTGATCTTATCTACCATAAGTATATTTAATGTGAGAAACTAATAGTTCTTGAAGGGAAAGTAGTTCTAAAATTGTATTTCTGGATATTATTTCTAATATTCCACCACATACAAGAAAAATGAAATCCAATATTCTAGAGTATTTCCTCAAAGATATCATCCACAATTTCTTGAAAATATTCTTTGTTATTATTAACTAGCATGAATTTAGGTTTTTATTTTGGTCAAGTAATTAATCTCCCAGTTTGGCTACAAAATGAGTCTAGCACAATGAAAATACCTCATATAAAAAGCTTGAGGGCATGCACACAAGGAACCTCTATAAGAGGAATGTTAGGGAAATTAATAATATGAAACCACTAAACACAATAAAAATTTATGGAAAGGAAATTTTTGAACCCATGCCCATCCCATAAAAGCGATGATTTAATCTTCTCCCAAGAGATCTTATTTTCTAGTATGTCAACCACATACATCAAAGTGTGTAAAGGGGTTTCTTGGATTGCAAAAGTAATTCCTAGAAATTAGATGATTTCACCATCTTGCATATACTTCCATCGAAATGCTTCCAACCAATAAGGTGGAGGTACGAAATATTTCCTACAACACTACAATTTTTTCATTGAATGCTCGAGCTTGAAGGTAAGAAATAAATTCTTAGACAATGCCTAAATTGATGTTTATTATTCTTGTCTTCAAACAAGGTGAGGAAAATTCATTAACAGAGAGGCCATTAACAAGTTGAGTATGTGTCAATCTAGGAAGAGAGATGCCATTTAAAAGACCTTAGTGAGTAACACCAATGACGAGAAAAGAAAATCCTTCGGTGGTTGAGTCATAGAGCATAGGTGTACGAGGGAACCCTTAGAAAATAGGGTGAAAGAGACCAAAATACTTAGCGATGACACCATTGACAAAGAGGCAAGATAAAGTGTCTAATTGTTTTTAATCGAGCGAACAAAGGTAGGCCCAAATCCTAATGCCTTTAGCATTAGCAAAATTTAGTGTCATTTTGCTTGTTCATATGATTCTTTGAATTTAATTTTCACAAATGAGGCCTTCTATAGAGCATGTTAAGCCCGCCCCATTCCTTACCACACTAAAATTATATTTTTAATGTGTGTGTGTTGAATAAATCTTATTTTTTCTAGACTACGATTGTAAGGAGGAGGTGGTCAATGCAGAGCACCATGACCTCATAAATAATCTTGTAAGAAAACATTCAACAAGGTTATATGCCTCTAATTTAAAATAAGGTTATGGTATCCCAAATATTGGGTATGAATTTGATGTGGTATTGGTTGATATATTTCCCAAGAAAATCAAAATTAAAAGCTTCTATATATACTTGGAAATTAGGGTCATTACAAACATAATCGGTCATTACAAACCACATTGCAAATAGTTTTATAAAACTCACATGGTATTCCATCTTAGCTAGGGCTTTGTCATTAGCCATGTGAGATACAATTTCATATAGAAATTTAATTTAAAAAGGCCAATAATAAGCAACCTTTTGAGCTTGAGAGAGATTACAAGGAGAAATTTAGTGCATTGATTAGGAGCCACTTGTTTCTTAGTGGAAGAGGGTTAAAATTTGGAAACTTTTTAATAATGGAAGAAAAAGGTTTTGTAAAGGAACGATAAGAAAAATTTCCAATCCGCGCTCTTAGATGATAATAGCACACAACATTAGATTTGCAAAACAAGAGAGCTAAAATACCATATATGGAAATACATCATAATCCATAATTATCAATACACTACAATACAATGACTTGAATTAATCAATAATAAATATGTACATATAAGAGGAGGGAAGTAAAACTACTACCTAAATCAGTGGTGAAGAACTCCCACTAACTAATACTAGTAGTTAAGTTAACTCCAAAAGACTAGTAAGCTAACTCCATATAACTCGTAAGCTAACTCAACACAACTAGTAAGCTAACTCCACACAACTAGTACACCTAAGAAAGCTAACCCAATAAGTGTAGGGCTAACACAAGTGTAATAATTATCCCAATAAATAAATAAAAGGATAAATAATAACATACACTAACACCTTCCCGTAAGCATAGCTAGGTGGGCAAAAAAGAAGGTGGGTCCCAACAACAAGGCCTAATGAGGTACCCACGTATAATAACTGAGAAAATGGAGACCACAAAGTACCCAAACTAATAATAAAAAAGTAGAGAGAGAAAAATCCCGTTACAAGATATCCTAAAAATTTTGGCTCTAAAAACTCTTGCAATGTTGAAAGCGTTTGTGCGCATCGTGGTCTCAATCCATTGCTCAATCATAGAACTCAAAAATGACTGACACTGGGCTTGACTAGAATAGCTCTATGGAAGGAGACTGTCCATGGATTGATGTCAAAAGTGTAAAATTACACCAAACATAATCAATCGACTGCTACAAATACATGTGCCACGATTCAAGAAAAACCAAGGTAACAATGCAAGGATGCGAGATCCAAATAAATAGGAGTGCCACAATCTAAGAAAAGCCAAGGTAATAAGGAAAGGACACAAAATCTGAATAAGCAAGATCAATCGCTCCAAATTGGTGTGTCACAATCCAAGCACAATAACCAATGAAACAAGGCAAGGACACAAGATCCAAATAAATATGAGTGTGAAGTGGACAATCCAAGAAAAGCCAAGGTAACAAGGGAAGGAAACAAAACCCAAAGAAGTGGTATCAACATGTAAACAGAAAAGACACAAAACCCAAAGAATCGTGATCAACATCACACCCTCCCATACTTCTAAATGGGTGGATTGACACCACAGATCCGTATGAGTTGCCATAATCAACTACTCGAACACCGACAAACTAACATTGGGCTTCACCATGAATAGCTCCCCCACTAGAGAGACTCGCCAACATGCCAAAAAAGTGTCAAAAATATAGATCTAAAATATCACAACAAACAATACAGATATAAATGTATACACCCATAGATATAATAATGCAACACCCAAAATTTTAGGACATCGGCTCAACCGAAATTGCGTCACAAGTGATTACAACACCCTCCTAAATTTGGCACTTTATAATTGAGTGGATGTAAATATTACAACGAGTAAAACTACATTTTATATTTGAAATGTGTGTATAAAAATTTCATCAATGAGTAGATCTCAAAAAAATACATAATTTGAAAAAATAATCACCTTAATCTGAAATGCCGCGGATCAAAAGTTATGATCTCTAGAAGGTTTCTGCTATTAAAATAATATTTTAATGCTGATGTTTTTTTAAAAGGTACACGTAACACCCAAATGTCCAAAAGGTAAAAGATTGCATCCACATAATATAGGCTTGCGACCAAAGGATAAAATCTTGCACCCAAAACCTAAATGTCTAGAGGGTAAATCATTGCATCCGGAGGGTACACATCTATATCTAATGGATAAAAGAATGCACCCAGAGGGTACAAATCACATCCAAAGATAAAAGACTAAATCCAAAATAGAAATATCCATAGGATAAAAGAATGCATTCGGAAGGTACACGATTATATCCAATGGATAAAATAATGCACCGAGAGGGTACAGATCTACATCCATTGGATAAAAGACTACATCCAAAATAGAAATATCCATAGTGTAAAAGAATGCATCCAGAAGGTACACGCTTATATTTAATGGATAAAATAATGCACCCAGAGGGTATAGATCTGTGTCTAGTGGATAAAATATTACATCCAAAACAAAAATATCCGGATGGTAAAAGAATGCATCCGGAAGGTACACGCTTTTATCCATGGATAAAAGAATGCACCTAAGGTACGGATCTACGCCCATATTTGACTATCTCAAAACATGGTCGAGTTTATAGTTGATCATATGGTTTTGGCACCTTCCAAATCCAATGGCACACTCTGCTTTTGCATAAAAATATATGTTGCAAAATTGCTAACAAATTCTAAATACATGAAAATAATAAAGCCTTGCGTACGAAAGAAAAACTTACAAATGGATGTCTACATCATCTACCGCTCTGATACCATGAAAGGAATGATAATTAGATTTTTCTAAGCCACGATCTCGATGATAATAGCACACCACACTAGATTTACAAAACATAAGAGCTAAAATACTATATATGGAAATACATCATAATCCATAATACTCAATACATAACATACAATGACTTGAATTACTCAATAAGAAAGATGTACGTATAGGAGGAGGGAAGTAAAACTACTACCAAAATCAGTGGTGAAGAACTCCCACTAAGTGATACTAGTAGTTAAGTTAACTCCAAAAGACTAGTAAGATAACTCCATATAACTTAGAAGCTAATGCAACACAACTAGTATGCTAACTTCACACAACTAATACACCTAAGCAAAGCTAACCAATAAGTGTAGGGCTAACAAAAGTGTAATAATTATCTTAATAAATAAATAAAAGGATAAATAATAACCTACACTAATAGTTTGCACCATATCATGCACTCCAAGGAAGACATTGACTACCTTCCTAAGATGGCCTTAATCTATTAGCACAAGTAGTGCTTGAACTTGAGGATTCGACTTTTAAAAAATTACACTTTGTCACTCATTTTAAGTCAGCAAGATTTGGATGTGATTTGAGAACCCTTGAAAGTGTATCCATGATAAATTTAGAGGCGTGTTGCCTAAGATTCGTCACTTTTATTTGTAAAGAATCATGGAATGATGTTTTCTTGAGATCATTTAATGATATGCTCAACTTGGAAGTGGTGGTGGAATAGGCTCTACACTAGATGTGGGAAAGCTAATGCCCAAAAAGTTGTGGAGGAAACACATAAGCTGAAATATAAAGTCTTTCAACAATGAAATCCAACTTTTCTTACTGGTTGGCCTAGCGACCAAATTCCAAACCTGCTTAATATGGTGTAAAGTGGGCCCATGTTGAAGTGAGCTAGTATTAAGAAATAATTCGATTCTTTATGTATTTTGGGGCATTGAAAAATACCATTCAATTTGAATTGGATGGGAAAGTGGTCAAAAAGCATAATATCGACAACACTTCTATATGTAAGTAAAAAAGTTGGAAAAGAGAGAAAAATAATTGCGAAAGAAATCATGGCATGATATAACTATTTAATGTAATGCCCACATTTTCAACACCAAAATACAACAGTAAAATTATCGGAATAATTTTTTTACTTTAATTACACATGATACACAACACCACATGGGATCCAAATAAAGAAACTCGACATCATGTAGGACACTTACATAAACATGAACCCACTCATACAATAGGATAACATAGGGTACACATCAATGTCTTACTCAAATGACATAAACCAAGATAATGACCCAATTACAGTAAGAAACACATGATAGGAATACTCCACGACATGTCCTTTTCATGGTTTACATATTCATTACATTTAGGTTTCCATTGTATGACCTTATAGTTTTCAACAAGATTAAACACATAAGGTTTAAAATTTCCTATTTTTCAAACTCCAATTACTTTATTTTGTAGAGCATTAGTCTTTAACGGAGAATGTGTGGTTGGTTCCTTTCTCCAATTCCATTAGTTATCCATATCTCATTTGTTAAATAAATTAATTTTAAACAACTATGAGTCTCCTAATATTCAATTCTTATGTTAAAGGTTTGTTTCTCAAAAATTGTTTAGTTGACTATAATTGTCTGAAGAACACATAACATGGGATCCTTCATTCCTTTACAACTAGGTTGCATGTTTTTGTTTAACATTTCACTATAGTGGTTCCTTTAGAATTTGATCATTTCTCTTGTGGAAATAACTTTATATAGCATGATTTTGATTAGGAATGTATATACACACATGCATCTTCTAATATTTGACTTAAGGATTTGATTGAAAGAGTCGTGTTTACTAGGTTTGAAAAATAATCTTGTTATGAGGAAAATTCACAAGAAGAAAAAGTAAGGTTACTAGATCAATAGAAAACCTATCCCGAGTTATTTCATAAAGCATTGTTTAATACTAACAATACACCTTTTAATCTTCCAAAATATTACAACCAACTATATAGGTTAACTAATTAAGTTTTATCATTCTTGATTCACAATTTTTGCTCTAATTAGAAATTCATATTTTCACAATCATATTACGCATGGAAGGGTACATTACACCTATGTTCCCCTTATAGATATTTTTCTTTGAATTTAAGTGACGAATTTCACATTTCAAACTACTTTTGTTTCATCATCTTAAGGATTTTCTCTCAATGGAAAGGGTTAATTACATGTTTCAACCATAAATTTCTACTTCCTGAGTGATCCTAGGTTTAATATATTCCTATCTACGCTAAGGGTTCTACTAACTTTTACAAGTCCAACTAGAGTGCAATCTCCTTAACTCACAAGACCTTGCTTTTGTTGAAGGTATCCCATCCTCAAGGCTACATTTTATTATTCCATTAGCATCGTTGTTTAATCCACATTCATGCATACAAAGCATGTGATCATGCATCATATTTGGTTTTCCAATTTATTAGGTTGTTATATTATTCATGGAGCTCTAATTTATCACATTCATTTTATGATCACATTTGACATTTTAGTTGGTTTTGACATCGCTCAATGGTGTACCATTTTTGTAGTGGTCATTCCATAGATTAATATTATTTACCCTTTTTACTAACTACATTTACATGGTTACTTTGGTCATGTATAACATCATTTTGGAACAAATGAAATTCCTATAACACTTACATAACACTTAGGATTTAAGACTACAAGGAGTACGACCTCACACAAGACAACTCATTTCAATGCTCTTGACATGGAATTAAGTGTATATTGAAAGAGAGATATCCCAAACAATCTTATGCATTACAAAATCCTCCTAAGGACCTATTTCAATTGTTGGGTAAATACGCAAGTAATTTGAAACGTAGTCTCCACTCACATAATTTAGATCTCACAAGAGATCAATCGTAGGTACAACCACCAACTATCTTGCAAGGCTTTGGCCACCCACTAGGGTACTAAGGAAAAATTACGCACAAGGGGGTTAAACTTATTCATGATATGGTCATACCTACAACACCTAGACATGATCACCTCACTCATCCCAATATGATAGGTTTCACAACATATAAATCACCACATCATAAAAATATCAAGGAAATGGTCCTTAATAAGATGCATCTTAGGTGTGAAACATGAAGATGATTAATGAGATCAGAGTATTTTATTAACATGATCAATGTTTTATACCTTGGAAAAGACTCAAATGGGGGAGGAAGTACAATAGGCATTATAACTCATTCTTTTATTTTCGTTAGTTTTGATGAGAGGAGATTCTACCTAGCATTGTGGTTGTTAAGGAAATAAACCAATAATTAACATAGCAAAATATTAGTTTAATATCTTTATAACATAGGTACAACATTGAGTACAACTTCACATCCAATTCGACACTATAAAATATAGCCACATTGGTATTCTCTTTTCAAAATATACAAAGAAAATTCTTCGAACAACAATACATATCATTATTCTATGGTAATACATGTATTGCAAGATGAATATAACTTTACAATGACAACTCATTAATTACAACATATCACATCCAGAAAATTCCTCTTGTTCGGAGTACCTACAACCAATGTTGCATTAGTCCTAGGAATGAGTATGGAAATACCCTACACTCAGCATAAATTCCACGCATCCATCATTTCAAACAATCAAAACAAAAAATAAGAGAGAGATAGAGATAGGGAGAGAGAGAGAGAGAGAGAGAGATCGTTTCTTCACAATTTGAGTTTCCATATTCTATTGTTTATTTTCTTTTTATTTAAGAGTATGGAAGGGATGGAGAAATTCTAATATTTATTTTATTTTCAAATCACCATAACATCTCTTATTCAATTTTCATTTCATTTTCAAACTCATATACATTTTGACCCATTTACATTTTCAAAACCAATCAATATTTTCATAATTATCTCTAGAGAGAGAAAGGAGAAGAGAGAGAAAGTATGGAATTCATTTTCTTTTCTATTCATCATATCATAATCACATACATTATCCAATTTTCATTTCATTTCTAATCCATAAACATTTATAACTCATTTACATTTTTATAACCAGTCAAAATATCATAGTTACTTCTAGAAAGAGAAAAGGGAAGAGAGAGAAACATCATAATTTACCAAAAGCATTCATACAATAATTTGATCAATTAATACTCTATAAAGTGTGGAAACAATATATAAAATCTTCCACAGGATAGTTAGGAGTCAAAAGAACCCTTAAAATGGTGTATTTAGCTAAAGTTGGGTTTGGTGCAAATTGCTCAAAACATCTAAAGTGCTCACAAATTGGGCCTTGAAAACACTCATTTTAAGTTTGAACACAAAGTTTGATGATTCCTACATACTCTCCCATATACATAAAATTCATTGTGTTTGAAAAAGTTTATTATGAAGAGCGGAGCTCAAGTTACAAGGCAACTCTGGGGCCAATTATCGTAATTGTGACAACTCTTGTCACTTAAGTGACCAATGGGCCCCAAAACCCACTCAAAAACTTTTTCTACAAAGGTTTTTCAATTGAAATGAATATGGGTTATGATTCTCTTGTTAGTGGTCTAGGGGATAGGTGGAAGTGGTTTTCATTTTTTCTCAAACTAAGTGGTAACCGTAAAAAGAAAACAATCGTGTTTTACTAAAAATAGCACGTCACTACAAGTGAATGATAAGCTAAGGGCTTAGAAATTCGACATGCAAGGGTATTAATTAATTTCAAACAACTTGGTTAAGTTTCCCATAGTGTCTCATGTTACTAGGGTCATGTAAGGAGTTTAAGGTTGTGGTATATTTGGGTGTGGCGCTCCATGCATAACTTTCTTTCGGTCATAATTTTTTTGATGTTTGATGTTTTGAGAAAAATGAAGTAAGTTTTATTATTTGGAGTTACATTTCCTAATAATTAACATTTAATTTCCAAATGTAAGAAATGATGAAAGTGGAATTTAGTACAAGAGAAAAAAAAAGGGAAAGTACATACCTTTTTCCGAAAATGCTTGATCCCCACATTCAATGAGAAATCAGCTAGGCATTTGTTTCATGACATTGACCGATCAAACAACATTTGGCTGAAAGTTTTGATTCCTTTTCCATGAATCCATTTTGCACAAATCTTGCAAATCATTGAAATTTACGATATCATAGCTCTATGAGACATTTTTTTAACTAGTATATGTGCCTTGCCTATGCTTCGACCTTTACATACATTTCTTCCAAGGTAGTTGTGGCTGCAATGTTTGAAGAAATTACTCTATCCTTGATTATTTCTTCGATGTCCACACACACATCCAAATATTCCTAACTGGCTGGAACATGAAGGATACTAATAATGGTCATATCTAGAAAATCTGCCAATAACCTTCACTTAAAATTTTATAGTGCCTTTCTAATAAGAACATTTTTTCACAAATAATATATCATTTTTGTAGATAAGCCAAGAACATTTTATCTCAGACACTTTATTTTTCAATAGTCCACCTACCTTGTAAATGCTCCCCCATTTGCGTAAGTGTCAACCAACGCACTTGTAAGTAACAACATCTGACAAAAAATTGGCATTATGCATCAATGGATACCATTAAGACACCCTGTTCTAAGGCTCTTACTTTGGCACAAGTGCGGGTTATGTTGGAAAGAGGACACGCAAGGGGAATATTTTCACGCAAAGGAAGTGTGAAAATACAAAATCTTTCCGATACATAATTGGAGAATAGTAGGGAAGGCAATTTCAATGTCTTTATC
Source organism: Taxus wallichiana var. yunnanensis (assembly GCA_018340775.1). Taxonomy (NCBI): domain Eukaryota; kingdom Viridiplantae; phylum Streptophyta; class Pinopsida; order Cupressales; family Taxaceae; genus Taxus; species Taxus wallichiana. The sequence goes on along the minus strand of CM031241.1, from coordinate 433,952,396 downwards.
CACACAAAATAAAATACATAGAATGAAAAATAAAGAGCAACAAGGTGCAAAAAGGTTATAGTTTACATTACGTAGACAGGTGCTTATGAGTAGAAAAAGAAAAATCAATGCAACTAAATGTTACACCCAAAATAATTCCCTCATTATCCTTAATATTATTCTTATCTTCTGCATGATCAAAAAACTGCAGCAGGGAGGTAGTTTCCTTTCAACCCAAAGGCAATTGAAACCACTTCAAACAGAAAAATTCAAATCAGTCCAAATTTACAAGGTAAAACGAGAAGATTTATGGTTTTAGATATTTTTCTTTAACACAAGGATTCTTTAACCCATAATGGCATTGATTTTATGATGGATTTTAAGATGAGTTCCCTCTAGCACAGCTCCTAAAAACATGTTGTTTATTCATTATAAATTTTACACTACTAACTATTATTGAGAATTTACAAATTAACTTGGTTTATATGTGGTTAATGCATCTTAGATCCATAATAAAGTGCTTGTATTATTGTGCAAGGAAAAGATAGTCTATAAGGTTGTCTTTAGATGCCCATTTTCTGACAAAATCTGCACCAAAAGGGAGATTTACGTCTTAACAATGCTAATGGTGAATGTGAAGGGGAAAATTATTATTTTTTTGTTGGGCACTAAATTTACCTCCTCCCCTTATAAGAGCATCATCCTCGATGTGACACAAATTTGAAGCTCAAAGGATACATAAGCAAGAAATTAATAATGACACATGTCGTTTAACAAAACAACTTGTCGATAACATGACCACAAGAAGCAAACTAATTTCAAATATCTTAAATTTTAATGTTTTGTGAAGATTGGTAGTTAGTTATCTTTTACTTTATTACTTAATTTGTATTTTTCTTTACAAATATTTCTTAATCTCAAGCTCTTAATATTTCATTGTTTAGAATTTTAATTTTCTTATGTTCATGGGTGCCCAATAGTAATTGGCCTCAAGATGTCACATAAAACTCAACACAACACAAATGACCCACGATACATCTTGCTACATACTTTCACAACTATATCACATCACAAGACCTCTAATTCCACCATGGAATGACAACAAGTAGTCCACATAGCAAATAATTTCCAACAATTATGTCATAGGCATAGATCCAACACACACAAGTGACTAAAAAATAGTGAATCATGATGTTGATACAAAGGCAACTGGTATCACATGACCCAAAAAAACCATGATTGTACCAACATAGTGCCAAGACAATATCCAATAGTCCATACCAACCAAGGGGAGTGTCAAACCTCAATCATAACAATGTGTAACAAGACTCACAAGAGTACACATAACTCATAACACCAACTCCACACATCACAAAACATCACAAAATAATCTCCATATATCTCCAAAAGCAACACAAAACAACTCCATATACCTCCCAAAGCATCACCAAACAACTCCATATACCTCCCAAGAGAAATAATCATAGTTCCAAAACCAAGCCGGTCACTCAACCATAGAGCCCCATCAAGAATATCAGGTCACTCAACCATAGAGTGCCATCAAGAATATCAGGTCACTCAACCATAGAGTGTCATCGAGAACATCAGGTCACTCAACCATAGAGTTCCATCAAGAATATCGGGTCACTCAACCATAGAGCCCCATCTCCTTTCTCCATTTAATGAGGTCGGGTCACCCTATGGCCCTGGGCACATAGAGCCCCATCACCCCCACCCAAGTGACATAATAACTCGTGGTTCAACAACCCACTAGTTATCTATAACTCCTTGGGGCGTACCCCATACAAAAAAGCAGGGTCCATAGGTTCACCACTCCATGGTGAATCCCATGACCCTATTCCAACACATTACAACATTAGAACCAACATAACAATTCATTTCAAATGCCAAGTGGAAAAAATCCCAAGCCTTGGGAAAGGCTATAAAACTTTTAAACATGAAAAGAAAGTTTAAAACTAAGAAAAATAAATGGCTAATTAGCCATAGTTAGTGCAAAAATCCACATGTTAGTGTAAAAACCAAATAAAATTCCCAAAATATAAGAACACATCAATCAAGAAAACTATTGGTTCTGATAAGAAAAGAGATAATGATCAATTTATGAATAAAATATATATAGAAATAGCACATTACAATCACTACATGGCCTTATCTGCCACCAAAGGGGTACTCATCGAGTTGTTAGCACTTGGATGTCGAGCCTCAACTCATAAAAAATATACATGTAACCAGAAATGAGTATATCAAATAATGTAATTGTCATCATCTCTATGCCTGAATCATCCCTCCATACTCCCACAAGGCTCAACATAGTCAAAATCACATAGGATTGTTCGATGGACAACCCAATAGGAAAGAGAAGGGGACACTAGTTTGCATAAGTTGAGCCTAAGGTGGTGTGCATCCACAATATACTAGCAAGCTCAATTATACTAAATAGATAGAAGTGGGTTTTCAGTCTATATAAGACTCCACTTCCTCACTCGTACTCAACTCAAGATTATGAAAACCTGGTCCATGCCTCCTCTCTCCACACATACACTCTTGATGGTTGCTTCCCTTAGGTTTTTCTAGTGTAAGGTTCACAACATAACACATAACTACATCACTAACACAATGGTGATTCATGCACATTAACCATAGCATCTTACACATGGTATATATACAGGGTATAACTTACTCATGGGTTATGATACATCACTTTTCCACATAATACACCTAAGGTGCAAGTACTACACAATAGGGGTCATACGATCACCATATGCCCCTAATTCATGACATGAACCATCACATATTACACAAATTATACATATGATGAAAACAATGACTAACATTACAACATATAGTCAATTGTAATACAACATGGTGACACACATGATTCATCACAACATGATGATGACATCACGATAAAATCCAATTCACTATACACCAAATTTTGTCATGTAACACATCAACACACCTTCATATCACATAATAACAAAACACTCCAACACTTTGTAATCCGCAATAACATTCTTTTCACACACAACAAGGTGGCACATCACACATGAACTCCTCATTGAGTCCAAAAAAAGGAGAGAAAATACTCTCATTACAAACATCAACATGATAACAAATATGCACTAAGTGACATGCACAACATGTGCATTCATAATATCACAATTACAACATTGTTCACATCACAACATATATCACATTACTCTTCCCATCTCCACCACCACCATGCAAGATCATCACAACTCCAATCTATCCCAAAGGTTCAAGAGCATGAACCTCCACTGATACCATATGTAATGCCCACATTTTCAACACCAAAATACAACAGTAAAATTATCGAATATAATTTTTTTTTTACTTTAATTGTATACTACACAACACCACATGGGATCCAAATAAAGAAACTCGACATCATGTAGGACACTTACATAAACATGAACCCACTCATATAATAGGATAACATAGGGTACACATCAATGTCTTACTCAAATGATGTAAACCAAGACTGAATTACAATAAGAAACACATAGGCATACTCCACAACATGGCCTTTTCATGGTTTACATATTCATTACATTTAGGTTTCCATTGTATGACCTTATAGTTTTCAATAGGATTAAACACATAAGGTTTAAAATTTCCTATTTTTCAAAATCCAATTACTTTATTTTTCAGAGCATTATTAGTCTTTAATGGATAATGCGTGGTTGGTTCCTTTCTCCAATTCCATTAGTTATCCATAGCTCATTTGTTAAATAAATTAATTTTAAACAACTATGAGTCTCCTAGTATTCAATTCTTATGTTAAAGGTTTGTTTCTCAAAAATTGTTTAGTTGACTATAATTATCTTAAGAACACATAACATGGGACCCTTCATTCCTTTACAACTAGGCTACATGTTTTTGTTTAATATTTCACTTATAGTGGTTCCTTTAGAATTCTATCGTTTCTCTTGTGGAAATAACTTTATATAGCATGATTGTGATTAGGAACATATATACACACATGTGTCTTCTAGTATTTGAATTAAGGATTTGATTGAAAGATCCGTGTTTACTAGGTTTGGAAAAATACTCTTGTTATAAGGAGGAAAATTCACAAGAAGAAAAAGGAAGGTTACTAGATCAATAGAAAACCTATCCCGAGTTCATTTCATAGCATTGTTTAATACTAACAATACACTTTTTTCATCTTCCAGTTATTACAACCAACTATGTAGGTTAACTAATTAAGTTGTATCATTCTTGATTCACAATCCATTACTCCATTAGAATTCATATTTTCACAATCATATTGCACATGGAAGGGTACATTACACCTATGTTCCCCTTATAGAGATTTTTCTTTGAATTCAAGTGACGAATTTCACATTTCAAACTACTTTTGTTTCATCATCTTAAGGATTTACTCTCAATGGAAATATGTTAATTACATGTTTCGACCATAAATTTATACTTCCTGAGTGATCCTAGGTTTAATATATTCCTATCTATGCCAAGGGTTCTACTAACTTTTACAAGTCCAACTAGAGTGTAATCTCCTTAACTCACAAGACCTTGGCTACAATTGAAGGTATCCCATCCTCAAGTCTACATTTTTTATTCCATTAGCATTGTTGTTTAATCCACATTCATGCATACAAGTATACGATCATGCATCATATTTGTTTTCCAATTTATTAGGTTGTTGTATTATTCATGGATCTCTAATTTATCACATTCATGTTATGATCACATTTGACATTTTTATTTGGTTTTGATGTTGCTCAATGGTGTACCATTTTTGTAGTGGTCATTCCATAGATTAATCTTATTTACCCTTTTTACTAACTACATTTACATGGTTACTTTGGTCCAAACATAACACCATTTTGGAACAAATGAAATTCCTATAACACTTACATAACACTTAGGGATTTAAGACTACAAGGAGTACAACCTCGCACAAGACAACTCATTTCAATGCTCTTGGACATGGAAGTATAAGTTTATATTGAAAGAGAAATATCCCAAACAATCTTATGCATTACAAAATCCTCCTAAAGACCTATTTCAATTGTTTGGGGTAAATACGCAGTAATTCAAAACGTACTCCACTCACATAATTTAGATCTCACAAGAGATCAATTGTAGGTACAACCACCAACTATCTTGCAAGGCTTTGGCCACCCACTAGGGTACAAGGGAAATTACGCACAAGGGGGTTAACTTATTCATGATATGGTCAAAACCTACAACACCTAGACATGATCACCTCACTCTTCCTAATATGATAGGTTTCATAAAATATATGCACCACATCATAAAAATATCAAGGAAATGAACCTTAATAAGGCATCTTAGGTTCAAGTATGAGGATGATTAATGAGAGAAAAGTATTTTATTAACACGATCAATGTTTAATACCATGGAAAAGACTCAAATGGGAGGAGGAAGTACAATAGGCATTATAACTCATTATTTTATTTTCATTAGTTTTGATTAGAGGATATTCTACCTAGCATTGTGGTTATTAAGGAAATAAACGAATAATTAACATAGTAAAATATTAGTTTAATTTCTTTATAACATTCCCCCCACAATGTGAAATCATTTACTTTTTTGGATGTCGAGTAACACCAAAAATGCGTCCGTAAGGATTTTTTTTTTGTATTTTCCTACTTTTTATAATGACTCTTGACACCACGATAACAAAAACCTAAAATCACCTATGTGACCTTGGATTTCCAACTTACAATACACAATGATTTAACCAATGAATGAAAATAGTTAACATAATGAATAAATTGATAGATGTTTTTGTACATAAGACTTACCGATGGTTAATGACAACAAGATTATAGCTTAAAATGTTATAAAAAAACACCTTCTTCAACATTAAGACTGCTTTCAAATAACTATTCTACTTTATACTCCTCGGTATATACTTATTATAATAAATTGGGACCTAGACAATACACTATTGAACATAACAAATTGACTTACAAAATGGGACAAAGGTCTTTGTAAAGACTATATATTTTCACAAAATATGAGAGACATAAAAACTAAATAAATCTTAAATGCAGGTTGTTTATCTTTGATGAATTACACCCTCACGAGCTTCAAGGAAAATGGAACACCGATGGAGATAAATTTAGATATAACCAAATCTGCGTATAACAATCACAAGTTTCTAATGAGTTGGGTTCCACATTTGTATCCACCACAATAAGAATTTCCTTTTGAAAACACATGGAAATAAAGATAAGTTTGTCGTGCCGCCTGTTTCTACCTATCCCTCACGCACGTTCGCGGGGTAATTTATTTAAAATTAGTCAAAACTAAACTAAACTACTGCTGCAAGACGGGTGGCCTCTCCCGCCTGTTATTTTGGAGGTCGCAGGTTCAAATCTACCTATCTCCCTGCGAACGTGCGTGAGAGATAGGCTCGCCGTGCCGCCTGTGGGAATATATGGCCGTTAGAAAGATGAGACGAAGCTATATTCCATGAGGAGATTTGAACCGCATGTAGATATGATGATGGAAAATTATTTCTCCACATGCTAAAGTGTGCAAAGAATATAGTCTCAAACCCTCTGCATGGCGTCGAGTGAGAACCAAAGATTCATGAATCGTTAACTTAATCGAGAATTAATATCCCTCAAATGACTCAAATGGAGATATGATGAGACTTTGATTGAACACATGTAAAAATGGAAGCCAAATCTAAAGATAAGATCTATATTTTTTTCAAGTGAAGAATGGTGAAAATGTACAAAGATATTGTGGATTTGCGGTAGGAGTAGATTTTTAGATATGCAGGGAAACCAAGACCAATAATTCCTAGAACTCAGGGACTGCATATGAAATATGGGTGCAAGGATTTTAGCATGGCACAAATGAATGAAAAAGGAAAAAATTGCATGGATCAATAAGAACATATCAAAGGATTATTGGAATTATAAAGCATAAGGTCATATCGAATTGGATTTTAAATGCTCTATGCACTATAAAAAATGATCTGATTGATGGTAGTTGTGCTTTAATAGAGGTTCACACAGAATGCAAAACTCTAACATGCATTAAAATTTATCCATAGTACCTTTTAATAATGTCCACCATGCACAAAAATAATGTCTCACACCTTTCCTTATTTGGCCACTCTGAAGTAATTGATCCTTGGCTGAAATAGAGGCTTGATCTGTTGTGTTTTTGAGTTGAGGAAAACAATAAAAACTTTATGTAGAGATTGGATGAGACCTAAGAAAATGTTTTGAGATATATCTTCCTTGTAATACTCAAACTTGTATCTGATTCATTACTTGTGGATTCTTTCAGTGATCTTGATCTTTGTTGATTGAGACTACTCCTGGAACACAAGCTTTATAATAAATACTGAGTGTGCGTGACACTATGCATAGGGAGATCTAAGGATAAGGATATGATAAATCTGCACATTTCTCTTATCAACAAAATTTCATTCTCAGGGGTGAATAGAAATAAGAATACCCCTCACAATATTAAAAAATCCATCATATATACCGGAAAAAATATCCTACTACGATACCATATGAAAGTTTCGATCAAATTATCACACAAGAAAACTTAATTATTATTCCATATGAGATCTTACAAATTTATAGGTGAATTTGTTCCTAAAATGTAGGAAACAAATCACAAGAATAAACAATGTGTGATATATTGTTACAACAATATATACGACTAACAATCAAATATAACATACTAACCAATAATCTAATGTTATTTACCACATTGACAAATAATTTACCCACTGTAAATGTGAGCACTAACCAAATTATTCCTATTAGATGAGTGGGAAAATGATTCTTTCATTGGATGGGGCAAAATATTGAGAAATACTCAATAATACAACATACAAGATAACTAAGAGGGGGTGAATCATTCATACAACAATTTTTACTTCATTTACAAAACCATACATTCATCATATAAGTTTTCCATTCAACATACATAACCATGTGAGCTTATTAAGATGTGCAACATTCAATCATAAGAGCATGAAACAAGATACACAACACATAAACACCATATAAAGTTGGAAACCCTCAAGGGGGAGAAAAACAACTAAACATTTTCTGATATTACTCAAAACAAGGAATTTTTGAAGCACTAACTTCAAAAGGAGTACCAACCCCTAGTTTAGTAGGGTGCCAGGCCTATAAGAAACACCAACCCTAGTTTAGTGAGGCACAAACCCCACAATGAGGATACAACCCCCTAAGGTGATCAAGAAGGAACTTAACCACTTAGAAATGAATTACCACCAATTATATGTTACTCATACAACTGATAGTGATCCAATTTCAGCTCACAATTCTTCAAACCCTCATCAAAACAAGCACACTCCTAACTAGCTCAATTTCTCTTCTCAATGGGTTAAATATATCAATTTCCTTTGCACATCTGATCCTATATCATTATCAGGTATTAATCACACTTATATTATATGTCCATAACCCCTCTTCACTCTCATTTTATCCTCTATAGGTATCTTATATACGCATTATCAATAAGCAGTCACAAATGACTCATTACACTAGTTTATATACACAACACAAGCTCATAACACCCCCAGGTTGTCCATGACCAACTAGGTAGGTCATCCCAACCCAAACACATAACAATAAAATCATATAAATCAACTCAAATGACCCAAGTAGGTCAGAAGGGATCAAGACATCTCTAACAAGCACAAGGATACCCAAACAAGCCCAAAATGCACTCTCCAAGCTCTGAAAAAAGATCGAGCACTCCAAGGTCTTCTAACATCTTTATAATAGCTCCATCAACTCCACACAAGTAAGATAAATCCTCTGATATAATTCAATGAACCCAATAACCTCTTCACCAAATCCAAAATCATGAAGTATAATAAGAAGTAAGCAAACTCTACTAGGTCTTGGCACCCGAAATCATTTCAAGAAAATGAACGAGTTCACATAGCTAAACTCATCATAATGACTCAAGTAATATATAAATGGAAATTTATCTCAATTATATTTCTGTAACAACTCAAATTTTCATCCAAATCATAGTCGAAGACTACAAAACAATTCAAACTCAGAACTACTCTAATGCTGGATTCAAGACCCCAAAACTAGGTCTTCAAACTAGAGTTGGTTCACATGTTAAAGCACCTCATAAAGAAAGATAACATATACCATTGGAAAGGTATCTGAATTAAATTTCCAAAACAACTCACTTCATCATCCAACTCATAGTGGAGGGCCTTTAAACAATCCAATCTCTAAAAAAGCTGTTCATTCAGGTTCCAGGACTCAAAAACCAGTCTTGAGGAATCAATGCTCAATCTCCTTAAAAACCTCTTCCAACATCAACTACCACCAGAACACATCAAGGAAACTTGTACCAATATGTAGAAGCACCAAGAATCATATGCCATAAGGATAAATTTATCCAAGCACACCTATTTCAATCACTTTCTAGAGCAAACCAACTAGGGCTTACTAGGCCATTAGGTCTTCAACTGAAAAACACTTGACCATGCAAAAACTAGAGCTCAAAAAAATCATAAAAATTTTCAATCAACTATCCATGAACATAATATGCATCAACAAAAAGCAAAATTATAAAAATCACTTCAAACCAAAAGACTAACATTTTAGCTCGGAAGGCCAACATTGGTAGACAAACTTTGAAGACATGTATCTTCCATTTTCTCCATTGAATCAAATTGAAAATTTTTATGGCCATTTAGATCACCTCCCAAGGATTATTTAATGATTTTTTTCATCCTAGAACATTCATCTTAGCCTTGAAATTGTAAAAACCCACAAAACTAGGGTTTTTCTCTCTCTTCTTAAAAGATGGAACACCAAACCACCACCAAAATGAGCTCTGAGGAATCCTATACAAGCCCAAATCATCACATTTTCTTTCCATAATCATTTAAAGACCAAAAATTCTAATCTCTCAAGTCGCTCTAGAAGGATGGTTTTTCTAGGGTTTCAAAGTAACTTATCTTCTTAAGGATTGTTCTACAAAAACTTTGACAATCAAATCAATCCATCCTTTTTGAAAATTTATATTATCTCGGTGTAAAAATATTGGTCTCAAAACCTCTCGGGTCCTATGTAAAGTGTGTGAAAGCAAGTGAGCATAGAATTTACCAATTCGAGTTGAATTGTACTTCTTCTCAACTCGGTTTTACCATAAACTTCATAACGTAGTGCCCACTCCTCTTTGAAACTTATTATATTTTGATTTCAATTACCATTGACTATAGACATGGATATTATTATATCATTTTGGTTTATCATGATGTTAGATGATAGAGATATTCTGACTATTAATGGATTGTGATTCATAGTATGATTTGTGTGGATTCTTAGAGACGTGGAGAGACATTTTATATTGATGATGATGATATGTTGTTAGCATATATATTTACCGACATTCAAAACTCTCCACATGTTGACTATGATTTAGCATTTTAACTAATCTCGTGATCTTATTGATATCGATGCCATTGTAGAATTGAGATGTTTTTTTTTTATTATTGGCAAATAGTTTTTTGAAAGGGACTATACCCTTGTTTACAAAAGAAGGCCTAAAAGCCAGGATAAGCAAGAGAACCAGAGAGAAAAGGATCAAAATCCAAATGTTACAATGATGTTCAAAGTAGCTAAAAAACAGCTACCAAGACGAGACAAAACAACAAAATTACTGCAAAAAAGCAGTAAAGGATCCGCAAAAATAGCAAAAAAACAAACAAGGACAGCAGAAGCATCTACAGCTACTTCTTAGTAGCTTTGTCTATGATGGTTTTGATATTCTTCCAGGATTTAAACATACCCAAAGTAGTCATATGGGCAGCGTCATTATAATCCAGCTGCTCCAAGGTCTTCTTGCTTTCCTTATCGTACCCCAAAGAGTCACTGGCACTCCGCTTAGGTTGAGACACTTCGACGTGTTGCTCAATAAATTCCTCAATCGCCCTAAATATGGCAATGTTGTAATCATGCCTAGTTTTGGCCTTCCTAGCGAGAGTCCAAGGAGTGTAATTTCTTGTATATATCTTCAATGTGGCTACTGTCCACATCCTCCTCCTCCTCCTTCTTCCTCTTTCCTTTCTGTTTTGTCAAGTTTTTAACTTCATCCTTCAACAATTTCATATACGCCTCTAAGGCTTCCCTTTTTGTAGAATTGAGATGTTATTGAAATTATAAACAAATGATAATATTGATTAGTTGAGATGATGATTTAGTTATATGAGGATGTTTATTGATTGATGTGTGTATATTTTATCTTTGATGTATTTGATGCGGCCACGAGGCCAAAGGAGGTATTGTGTGATTTTAGCAAGTAATTATATCACAACAATCAAAAGGGGGTTAGGAGACCAACCATGGCGGAATACTGGATGGATACAATGATGGTCACCATGGAAACTTGTGTAATGTGTTTGATTGTTTTAATTTGTTAGGGGGTCCCCATGGGGGATGACCTCCAATTGTGACCATGGGCTTTGTGTGTAATTATTTCCCTTTATTTTATTTAATTGTGGAGTATGTGATTTAATTTGTGATGTAATTCATTTTTATCATTGTTGATTAATGTGCCTTAATTAAGTGGATTTATCATGTTTATTAAGTTAATTGGGGATGTGACAAAAGGGGCCATTTATTAGAGTAGTTGGTCCTTTGGATTTTGTGATTTAAGTTGAGTGTATGTGACCTTGAGTGTTGTACACCCTTCCTTACTTGGGAAATTCAGATTTGGGCTTAAGGGCCATTTTTTGAGGCTTGTGGGACAAGTTAAGCTTGTCCCACACCTCTTAATTTTTATACCAACCCTACCTATGGATTGGGGGTCAAAAATAGACCCCATTATGTGTTTTGTAAGGAAAAAATTACATTTATTGCACTTTTCTTACATGGGTTTTAAATTATGTCCTTAGGGGGTGGGTTTGGATTGTGTGTGTAAGAGGCTTGTCATTTCTCTCAACCACCAATTTATTGTGCCTTGGGGTTGAGGTTTGACTTGTGATGTGGAGTTGAGGATAAGTGATGTGGCATCCTACATAGAGCCACCTCACCCTCCTCTCCTTTTTTTTATATATGTAAGTTTAATTATTTGTTTGGGGTTACTTCATTTTATTGTGCATGTGCATTTTTGGAGTTAGAGAGTTTTTGGAATGCTTGTTGAAGTCTTGGAGATTATTGGAGTTGGATTAAGATTGAAGGATCTTGGAGTGTGATTCTTTGATCAAGTGTTTACTATGGAAATGTATGAGCTACACTCTTTTTACTTTTTGTTGTTTATATGTGTGTATTGCATGTATGTGAATGGTTTGTGTGCTTGTTGGGATCTTGGGTAGAATGCCTAAGTATGGTGTAGGAGAATACTATGGGGATTTTCTATTGTAAGGAGGCATAAGAGTATATTTTATGTTTGGGAGGGAGTTGGGTTGGGTCCCCCACCTTTGATAAGAAAATTCTTGCATTTATTACTTGGTTCTTTTGAGGAGACATAAGAGATCAGTAGGGAGACATAAGAGAATGTGGGAGGCATAAGAGTTGTGTAGGGGTTTTGAGATGTATTTTGGAGGGTTTTAAGGTGGGCACCTAATCCCATTGGGAGGCATAAGTGATCTCCCCATAGATCCTTGCTCCATTGGCTTTGCATTTCCAAGTCTTGTGTATTTTGATAGTTTCATTCTTGTGATTGTTACCTTGTGTTTGAATGTGTGTTAAATGGTTGTGAAAATTTGTATTGTGATGTGGAAGCATTGTGTTATTTTCTATGAGTTGTATCCATTCCTTATTGCATTTTGGTTAGGGCTCGGGGTCAATAAGGAGGATAACTTCCTCTCTTCATTGGATTATTGGTTGGGTGGAGAGTGTTTCCTCTCTCATTTTTTTGTTGTGATTGAAGTGAAGAAATGGTGGAGCTCTTGTTGAATATTTAGGACTTGGAGCATTTGTAGAAGTCAAAAGAAATCCTTCATTGTAGAAACATTTCTTGTAATTCCCACTTAAGTGGAAGGCTAGTAGACTTGCATTTAAAAGAAAAGTTGTATTGTATATTTTGTTTATTAAGTTGTAATGTATTGTTGGAAAGAAATCTCTTTGCATTGTAAGAAATGAGCTATGCTAAAAGAAAAATAAAGTTCATTGTTATTTGTAGGAGTTATATTATTGTAAAGAATGAAAGGAAAACTTGGAAGTTGTAAATCATTGAAAATGTATCCTTAGTAAATCTTAAAGGTATAATAGTTGCTTGTGTTTCCTTGAGTAAATGGTTGTAGTTGAAATGGAAAGATGCACTAAGTTATAATAAGTTACTTTGTTGAAAAAATCATTCTTGTTGTGGAAAGGAAAACAATGATACTAGAAATAGATTTAGTTTCATTCCTTTATTTGAGCTTGAAAGCAACTTTATTGGAAAAGTGTTCTTGTAGTTGTTTTCTTGTTTACTATTGAATTAGAAAATCTATGTAAATTAGTAATTTAAGTTATGGAATGAATAAATGGTTTAACCTTTCAACTAGAGACTTTAGGCACATAAATTCAAGCTAAGGGTAAACTAAATCACTCTAGTAAAATTTTTTTTTGAAAAAATGCGGAATTGATGGTTCTATTTTCGAAGAACATGACCGCCACTGTGCAAAACGGCGGTTTCGCACCACCACCAGATAAACGGTGATTTTGAATCATCACCCAAGTAGGGTGGCGGTCCCAGGACCATCGGCCTACTCAAGGCGGTGGTTCATCACTTTCGATAAAAAAGTAAAATGCGCGACTGTGCAATCTTAAACTTGATTAAATTAAAATCTGAACCTATAAAATGTAAAAGGAAACTACCAGAAAACTATAAGGGAACAAAATCATTGTTTGAAGAAAGTAAATCCTTGAATGGGAATTTAAATGTATTCAATCTCATAGATTAAAATGGAAGTAGGGTTTTTCCCAAATAGAAGACTCAAAAATGAAATAACTAAATAACAACTCCATATTTAGAGTGGAAACCTCTATAACCTTCAAATGGAATGCATTGCTATAATAAATCCATAAACTAAACTAAACTAAGTTTGATCCTAATGAATCCCTTCATGTCTTATTCGTCCCTTGCTCTCATGGCTTCTATTTCTTCAACCTGTAAATTAAACAAAAGAAAAGAGACCAAATGAAGAGGCTAGGGAAAAGAAAAAGGCTAAATAAAATTTAATAAGGATAGTTAGGGTTAGTATAGAACCCTAAGATATAGTAACCACAATTCATTTGATCCAAGGGTTAAGAATCAACCCTACAATTTTTAGGTGATAATATTCATATTATGGTTTTATTTTAAATAAATCAAATGTATGTGAAAATGGGTGAATGGGGCCACTTAGTGCCCTAGTGTGTTAAGTTAATTATTTAACTCTTCTTGTATGTTTGTAATAAATGATTCAAAGGACATTAAGACTAATAATTTAAGGGAACTAAGGTAACCAAGGATAAGGGTTTAATAAATATGGGTTTGAATGTTAATTTAAGAGGGGGAAAACCATTTAACCAAGTAAAATAAATTATGGCACTTTCTTAGCAAATTGTAATTAAAATTGACATTAGAAATGGATTAAGAATATTTAATTATTAATCTAGACCTGATCTATCCAATGTAATGTAGCAATTTCTGGTAGGAATTATTAAACGTCTATTAGGGTTTGACACCCTTGTAACCTAAAACCAAACAAAAATTGCTACAACTTTCTATATAGTTATTAAGGTTTAATGTGGTTTTAGAATGTCAAAAATTGTGGGCATTACACATAACTTACAAAAATCTCTTCATATTGACATGAAATTTGACCCAAGCATCATTATTACCTCCTCTAAGCTGAAACAAGTCTCATCCATGCTCAAATATTCCTCAAAACCCCTTATCCACAGTGAGTTACATATGTTTACCTAGCTTGTATTCACCTTCTTGCTTCCCAAAGACCATGAAACATCATCCACACATTGAGAACATCTGGAAAACCTCATACACCTCATATGTAACATCACCATTTTATTATCATGCTTCAAAAAGACTTATTTCCTCTAAAACAAATACCTCCATCTTTGAACCACATGCTCTAGGTCTAGGAATATGCCTAGAATGACTTGAATCAAGCCATGCAACCCATGAACTGACCATGATGACTCATTGTAGACACATATACACCTCTTACACATCATAATAACCATGTTTAACCTTGTGAAAACCTTTAAACATCTTGGGAGAGCTCACCTGATGACCATGTGTACTAGACCATGCTCTAAAACACCATAACAACTCACCAAACCTAGACACTACCAATCAACCTTCATGTTTGACCTTGACTTATAATTCATGGAGACTCCTATGACACCATGAAACCCTTTGACATCAATGGAATTTTACATCAATGACAACAACTAGACATAATGAACAACCTTTCTCATAGAAATAGGTGATTTTTTCTTGATAACAAGAATAATCCACTGAATGGTACCTGAAGAAACGGATGGGAATGATTTCCATGTTTATCATCCTGCACACTACACTAAGACACTACAAACTCCACCTCCTCTGAATCAGTGTGAAGTGATATTCTTATCAATCACGGACAAGTGTTTATAAAAACTTCTCGAGGTATGCATTGCTTGAGATGACTTCCTTCCTTACTCATAGTTAGCTTCTCAGATCATGCTCATAATGACCATCCTCCTAATAAATTAATCTTGAATGAAGCTCTTGATGTTTCAAATCTCGCGATGTTCCTTTCATGAATGAATTTGATCAGAGTGACTTCCTCCTTGTTCGGATCATGAGACAAACTCCAAACCTTGTGATGATGGGAAAAAGTAACAATATACGAAAAATTGGAGTTTCCACAACTTTTTGAATTAAAGTTGGAAATGATCTATTTTTAATAGGTCTTAGTCGGAATGCTATTTTTAGACAATTTTACATTGTTTTCACTCCTTGATGTTTCTTTATTTTATGGAGGACCGCCGATGTTGAGAATTCACCTCATTTGAACACTTTATATTTTTGGACATTCTTGCCATTAACACATGTTATTTTTAGTAAGTGCGTCACAAGTGTCGAGTTCAACGAAAATGGTCTTGAAATTCTAAGTTTTATTTTGGGATTCCTTGCTCCAAATTTGGGATGATTCCTTCATCTAGATGAGTGGGAAAATGAATTTTTCATCATATGGGGTAGAATACTTGAGAAACACTCAATCCTTTGTGTCTTTAGAAATTATTAATGACATTGTGAATGAAATGGCTCTGATAAAACTAGATTTTTCGAGGATCACTGCTCCAAGTTTTGGATGGTTTTACCCACCCAATATTTGGGAAAGTGAAAAGTATTCAATGAGGGGAGAATAGTGACAAAAAAATAGTCCTCAATATCCCTAAAAATCATATTTTTCATTGCACAAAAAGATTTTTTTGGGGATTGTTTTCTCCAATTTTAAGGTAATTTCTCCCACCGATCCTCGAAGCGAGGAATGGTATTGCTTTCCTTTAACTATTATGTCATGGAAGCCATTAATGGAGGCTTGAAGCTTTGATAATAATAAATTTACCAAAGTGACCAACTGTGTGAAAACAATGAGCTCAAATTGTGTTCATTCTTCGCACTGGGATATCGTGCTTGACTTTCGAATGGAGAGCTACATGCAAAACTTAGTTTTCATGGTCATGGATGTTCTAGAAACATGCGGGCAGAATATCTGTCATGTTTTGAATTTTTTTGAAGGTATTATATTTTCAGTAATGGTGGGGGAGTGAATAGTGCAAAGAGAGCAACTTTAAATGGGTTAACTTAATTTTCGAGGCTTCCCTACTAAGTGTGACTTGACCATGGGTTAATAGAAGTTGCGCGTTAAATTGGGTTTCCTCATGGGTGAAATTTTATATCCCATTAGAAAAAAGTACAAGATGGGGAAAAATTTCTTCAAAGCGGGATCATGACAAGTTTCGTCATGAGGTGCAATGTGAGGGAGATTGAAAAAGTTATTTGAGCTCCCAAGGACTGAAGGATGGTCGCATGAAGAACCTCCAAAGATTTTTCTCATGGGAAAATTTTTATTTCCCCTCCATCCCCTTGGAAAAAGGTACAATATGGACAAAAAATTGCACTTTGAGCAAGATGGTGACACTTGGCAAGATTTGGTGCAGTGTGCAGAAAATGAGGAGTTAGCCAATTAAACACCTTATAGAGTTGTGAAGGGTCACATGAGGGACCGAGAGTAAGCTTTCTCATGGGAACAATTTTTTTGTCCCATATTTCACCTTGGGAAAGGAAAAGAGGGACATAATGTTCTTTGAGCAAGAAGCTGACATGTGGCAGTAAAAAATTTGGCTAAGTATGGGATCAGTACACTCTGCACTAGAGAGGACTTGAAAACTTCACTCCCACAACCTAGAAAAGTCCTTTAAGATGAAATTTTATATGATTATGACTCCAAGAGACCTTATAAGATCAATGGCATAGGTTTTATAACCTAAATCTACTTGCAATTCTAAAAATGCTACTTTTTTATCAGGACAACATGGTGCACCTACAAAGATTGAAGTATTTCAAGAAACTATCAAGTATTGATAAAATATGAGTTTTCCACCATGTAGAGGATTCTAAAAGATTTATATTTCCTACTTTGTTTCATTCTAAATCCTTACGGATATCTCGAAAACATCTAGAGAATATCGAGTTCATATTTTGACTACTCACTTCCTACTGAAAAAATCACTTTTATACAAAGTTGTCCCTAAACCATCAAATCTTCCCTAAATCTTCCTAAACCACTTCCAACACCTTCTTGGCTCTCCAATACCACCTTTGGATGATTATGAGCTTTTGGAACCTTCCCAAAATGTGCACACTTGCCTTGAAATGGCCAAAATTGGTCTTTCTAAGCCTATCGAAAATTAGTCTTCAGTTGTACTTTACTGAATGAAAGAAATGACCTTGTTACATTACTTCAAACACTAGAAAATGATTTTTGAGCATATTAGGAGGACCCATGCAAGATTGGGATGATCATGACATGGAAGACAAATTGGCCAAGAGAGGGGTTTAGGAGGATTTTGAAGCAAATTTTCACATTTGGCTTAGTTGTCATGGCTCAAGTTTTGAATTTTTGACTTGCAAAAATGCATGACAACACTTTTACTTTCACTTCCAAAATATAAAACATATTTCAAATATTCTATTTATAGATAAATCAATAGTTACTAAATTTATTTATTAAAAAAACACTTTAATTTTCAATATTTATATTTTATTACTTCATCTATATATATATATATATATATATATATATATATATATATATATATATATATATATATATATATATATATATATATATAGTATATTAAAAAATATAAAGTTTGTAAATGATACACATTTTCAAAGTAGGTACGATGTATTGACACAACTCCAAAGTTTTCTATTTTGAATTAACACACATATTGATATAATTAGAAAACAATAACATATTACACACATCTATTTCAAACAGGATTCTGACTATTTTAAAGCTAAAAATAGATACCCCTCAAACACGACATCTAAGCTAAAGGGGATTGGATTAATTCTGGCCTTGAACTAAAAAAGAAAGCGATTGTACCTTTAAATTTATAGTCCAATTGATATTCTATTTCCAACTACCTAATATGCAATCCCAACTCTTTAATTTATGTGAAATATTTAGATAAAATTCACGAGTTTGTAATATAGATGTTATGTAAAAAGAAAGAAATATTTCACATAAATTAAAGAGTTGGGATTGCATATTAGGTAGTTGGAAATAGAATATCAATTGGACTATAAATTTAAAGGTACAACTGTTTCTTTTTTTTTTAGTTGAAGGCCTAGAATTAATCCAATCCCCTTTAGCTTAGATGTCAGGTTTGAGGGGTATCTATTTTTAGCTTTAAAATAGCTACCATTTGTTTGAAATAGATGTGTGTAATATGTTATTGTTTTCTAATTATATCAATATAATTATTTAATACGTATAATTGTTTGGAAATTTTATTGGCCAAATTTTTTTAAAAATAAGGATAATTAAATTTGACATTCATTTCTACATTTCATGATTTTAATTGTAATATGCTTTATTTTTGAAATAATCGTCATGTGTAACTTGTATATTTAAACTATATATAACTATAATTTTTATGCGGATTTAAATACAAAATATATTAATATTCATACAATTAAATAAATAGAAATTTTTTTAACAAATTTTATTGAGAAATGTATAAATAACACTATTTTATATTTCTAAGTAATAATATTAAAATATTACCGTGATTATCCTATTAATGAAACATGGATAGTGATTCAAAATGCATAAAAAAACATTATTCAAAATGATTCAAAATTATAATCACCCATCAAATTTAACCCTTGGGCGAAAACCACGAGTAATGTGCACAATAAATTGTTTGCACTGACCTTAGAACTAGCAATCACACATGAGCGATGTTAATGTCGAAAAGGATAAGGCCTAGGTATGTTGAAGGATAATAATCGGTGGCAAAAAGTAGAGAGAAAAGAAAAAATAGAAGTAGGATTTGTATTGATTTAACTGGAGTTGAAAAGGGAGAGAGAAGCTAGCCTAGCCTCTTCATTTCACGTACAATTTACATAAGGTCAGACCACCATTTTAGAGAAGCATTTGAAAGAGAATGGGGGAGATGTGAAGGTCGCGAAGGGATGGCACCTGAAATCGAGAGGGGATTAAGGCCTAGGTAGACTAGGCAACTGCCTAGGGCACCAACATTTAGGGGGCGTCAATTTGTTTTATTTTATCATGGTTTTTATGAAGACTAAATCAATTTATTAACCATATATGCTAGTAGAGTTAGTGGCCACCCTTACATACCAATTTGATTCTCTTTATTGAAAATAAAAAATAATTTTAAATAATTATATTAAGATTATGATATTTAACTAGCCTTGAAACCTAGGCAAGTGCCTTTGTTGTTAAATTTAACTCATACATTTGTATTTTAATACTTTGTATTGTTTTGAAGTCTTGCAAGTTATTTTTGGAGGAGATATCAAGAAAGGTAAATATGTATGGAAATTGAGAAAAAATAGTTGGGACAAATATCAATAAAGGAGGATTATGATAGACTATATGTTAGAGAATTAGCCGAGAATTTAGGCAGTGGTAGCTATAACTAAATTTATTAGCAAGTTTTTCTTGGATGGTAGAGGCATAACATATCAAGTAATCCAATATTTGGTTACTGATTAATTAATTTTTCTACTATAAGATTCATTTTTTATATAGAAGGTGTTACCTCTAGTATTGCCTAGGGCGCTCATAATGCTTAATTTGGCCCTACTAGAGACAAGTAGTGAACATAAGCCCTAAAAACAAACTAATAGTTTAGAATTAAGGGAAATTTATTGTGAAAAAGAAGTGACCAACACAACTACAATAAACATGTAAGTGTGGAAAACAAATTTTGTTAATAAAGAAAGAAAAATATAGGCCTACACATTTGAATTCAAATGCAAAAGTAAAAATGCTACAAACCGGAGAGACAATAAGCATACCCATGGCCTATTGCAGCGTCAATCTTTAGTATGTTATGGGGAAAAAATGTATAAATTCTTTCTATTTTCACTCGCAGACAATACTACAATAGTTAAAAACACATATATATCCGACTCCACTTCTGCCATTGAGTAGCACACAATTACCTCTTCCCAGAAAGATCCCAAAGCAGAAGAGTGCTAATAACGGCTGAGCATAACTTGTCGGCACGTTCTGGTTGACTTTATGCAAAAGATTTGAACCTGCAGCCACTCGTTTAACACGGCATATGCCCCACACGCAATGTATTAAACTGTCATCCACTTGTATTTATTTCGACTGCAAATGAATCTGAAACATATCGACAAGATAAGGCTTTCCGCCAATAACCATCCTACTCCTCCCATGGCCGCTCGGGAAACTCCACTATTTGAAGTTGCTGCAAAGGATTCTAATAGGCCTGGTCCAACTGCAATGTATAATAAACTATTATCTATTGTTGTTTTCATTTGCCAAGCACACCCTTCAGCTCGTTATGCATTTAATATATATGTATACATCCTTACATGCATATCCAATTACCTTTAGATGACAAGCGGAAAATGGTACCTAAATCCAAGATAACTTTTATATATATCCATCCAAAGACCTTTTGATGACAGTTGCAAAATGATGCTTAAATCCTAGGCAACTCCCTGCTCAACCTAGAAGAATAGATTTGGACTTCCACCATTTTTATGATTTTCTAGAGAAATATTTTGGCAGGGAAGGTTTTATCTCGCAAAGCTATCTTTGCAGCAAGTTCAGCATAAGGCAGAGTTGGTAACAAATTACCATGAGCCCTCTCACTACTACAAGAGGGGTCATTTTGAGAGAAAAGTTTGAGACAAAATTATACTTTTGTCTCTAAATTCCCCCCAAATTATACTTTTGTCTCTAAATTTCTATTTTAACTTTTAAATTTTTTTATACTAATTTATTCACTTTTGCACATTTTCCTTTCATCTCTCGCCCCCTGTGTGCTGATTTTTTTTTCCAAGTCATGGCACAAAATTATTGCAGAGGTAAAAAATGCTTTCACCCATGCTCAAAGTCTTGGCATCCCGCTTCGACCAGGGATCATACCAGACTGCGTGTCGAATCCCTCACAAAGGTGGGTGAACATGATGGAGTGTTTTCTATCACTGGATAATATAGAAATTCATGTGAGCCAACTGATAACCAATCTCAATGGCTCGACAACCTACATAATCACTGCATGGCGCTCAAGTGGGCGGTAACCCTTTCCAAAAAAACACGCTCTTCAATTTGGCCAATGTATGTTACCAATTTTTCTATATTTTATCATTCGGACACGGGTATGTAAAATTTGTGCTTCTAATTTGTTATTTTTAGATTAGTTAAATGTTATTGATTGTTATGGATTTTTGAAGTTAGGATAAACCTTCCTTTGATTGTTACCCGCGTTGGAAGCCCCCGCAATTCTTTGAGTGTTTGAAGAATGCCGAAAGTAGATTAGATTGTGGCGAATTCTTTCTATGCCTTGGAATGAAGGTTTGTGGAGGCATTGCGGCAAAAAATGAAGCCCCCTTCACTACGCGGGTCCCTTGTTGTCCTCTACCTACTTTGACCGCACAGACTACCAAGATAGGAAGCTGAAACACTTTGGTTCGAGGGATCAAAACCGATCAGTCAATGGTGGAAAACAAACCGCCACCGTCAGGTCATACATATTTCCTTAGAAATCTTAATTCTTGTGTTGAGGCCTCTATTTGGGTAGATCGAGTTCTATTTTGTGTGGTCGCTTTGTCCGCATAAGGAGGCATCTCATGTCTCGGCAATCTTTGCCTCCTGGATTTTTGGATGAATATAAAGACCGGGTTTTGTTTCCCCTAGTTTAACCAGATGAAGATTCTCCATCATTTTTTCATGGGAGGGTTTCTGAGCCACTACGTATGGAAATTTTTGATGGAGAGAATTTCTTCGGGTGTGCCGATGCTGGGGTTTCCTTTAGGTTTGGACCAGTTCATGAATTGCAACCTGCCCGAATCCCTGCAAGCCTTGTTCCCTTCTTCACTCAAATTCGATTTGGGGTGAAGCCCTTAATGCTCTGTCTGATCTTAGTGGGAGATTTTTATTTTCGTGGATGATGGAAAACATCACGGATCAGTGGGTTTTGGTCCACAACAATGATCTAGCAGCTAAAACCAAAGTGCCAATGGTGTATAGAACCTAATCTTTATTAGTTGTAAATGTGGATTGTTATTCAACCTACTTCCACACTTTCGTGCTTCCAGCCTATGCAAAATGGGGTTTTGAAACAGGGTATGGACACCAGTAAAGCATTATAAAAAAATGGGAACATTTACTTTTTGTGGCTTCCGCACCAAGGAAAATCAATATGCAAAATTTGAAAGCATGCACAAGGAATACAATCTGCAATGGGTTGACTCCAGCCAGCAGTAGTCTAAACTCTATATTGTGGTCACCAACAAGTAACTCATCTATGGAATGTACGCCTCTAGTTATGTTGGCCTCTGGATTGTTCAAGGTCTTCTACATAGGGGTTACAATGTGCATGCCACTATCTAGAATGGAGGTATATATATCTTACAGTGGATTAAAGTATGAAATGAGATGAGATTTGTTGTATACCAAAACTTGGTCTGCAGGACCTGTCAAAAGCCAATTTAGCTACCCATATACATGATTGTGTTTGTGGGTGTCCAGTTTGAGAATTATATTTACAAACTTGATTGTCAAAATTGATCAAAGATAAGTTATGTTGATTAACTGTTGCGATATGATGATTTACTTTGGTGGCAGGTGAAGTTGAATCTTTAATGAAATTGAATGGGGGCAGTTAAGATCTTGTATGCAGATATGTTGGATTATCACTGCATTGTGGATGCACTGAATGGATGTTGTGGCCTTTTCTACACGTTTGATCCCCCTCAATATGATGTAAGTAAATTAGGTTTTTGGTTTGTCCACAAGTTATGTCTAGAAATTATGTAAGGCCTGGTTTTGTTGTAAAAAGAAATGCGGTGATGATTTACTTTTTGGTGGGTGTGTAGGAGGTGAGGGCATCCTTAATGTGTTGGAAGCATGTGCTCATATTGAAACATGCCAAAAAGTGGTATTCACATCTTCGTTGTGGGCTGCAGTAGCTTGGAGAGATGACAAAATTCAAAGTGGCTGACCTCCATGAGAGACATTGGAGTGATGTAAACCTTTGTAGAAGATTGAAGGTAAGGTTTATGCAATTGCCTGTAGAATGTATAATCAATAAGTTCATTAAATTAAAGGGTGTGTTGTTGTTGTGATTACAACTGTGGTATGCATTGGGCAAGACATGTCAAAAGAAGACAGCATGGGCCCTGGCAATGGACAAAGGAGTGAATATGGTGACAATCAATACAGGTCTAGTTGTAGGGCTTGGCTCTGCATACAAAACCTCAAGATCCACCATTGCATATCTTAAAGGTATAATCTACCCATTATTTTTTAAGACTTAATTTTATTGTAATTTGGACCATGTTATCAGTAACAAATGATGTTCCTACATGAAATGCTCCTTTTTATGAAACTAAATGGACAGTGTTCATTGGTGTATTCAACTTTTAGCTCCAGCCTCCTAGTGTTAATTTTATAGATGATTAGCCTCCTTAGCTGTTGAGAGTGATATTGTATTTAAATTTATGCCAACAATCATAGGCCTATACAATTTCTCCCATGTTTCATTGAGATTTGTTGCTTGAATCTGCTTTTTTCATTGAGATTTTGGAGGTTGAATGCACTGTTCTATTGGATTTTTGGACTGATGTATCCACTGTACTCTACAGCACCGATTTTAAAACTGTATGTGGGAAATGAAAAATTTGGAGTCATCCTTAAAAATTGATGTTCTTATGGAAAAAGTTTAAACTTAAGCAAATCCTTATTTTAAAACTTGTATGGGAAACACAGTTGCTGCACAGATGCATGAGAATGGATTGTTAGCAAGTGCAGATTTAAGGTTTGTAGCATAGGCCCACATCTCTACATTTGAGGACCCCTCTGCATTTGGGAGATACATCTATTTCAACCAAATTATCAACAATGCCCAGAATGCTGACAATCTTACTGAGAGTTTGAGATCGCTCATTCCATTTTTGTTTTATTTTGTTCATGATGACAGGGGAAAGCTTAGTGAAGAAATATAAGATCAGTATTTTCTTCTACAATTTTATCTAGAAATAACCATGACAACTAATTTTATTGAATCCTTTGACGTAAGTCCTAGATAAGAGATTTTTATTTAAGGTCCATTCAAAAAAATTTTTAATTTTTAAGGAGTCTTATGGAGCTCCAAACTGATTTTTTAAGACAATTAGGGATTTCAGTATAAATTTTTGGATTTATTGACAAGGATCCATATATCCATATGTGGGGACCATTCATCTAATCAAGAGAAGACAATTAGAGGTCAAAAATCTAGGGATGCAATTATTGTTGTCCAAAATTAAAGAAATGGAGAAAAATTAAACTGAAAAGAATGACGTGGAGACACACAATATTCACAGACATACAAAAACGAAAAATAGATAAGCATATTCAAATCATAGAACAAAATGAGTTACAATCACATTCTCAGCACAAGGGGTATTAAAAACAAAGCAGGACCATATTAAGAGAGTATTCTCCCTCTCTTTTAAAATAAAGAACAAAAATAAAACGAATCCTTAGTTATCATGTGATCAATTTGAATCCTCTTGTAAGAGGAGAAAAACCATCTAAAGAAAGAGACATGGCTATGATTATATTCCAAGCTGAGATGGAGGAAATATTATAATATCTGATCTTTATGCTTTACAGTTTAGAATGGAACTGCAGATATGAACATCCTTCAGCTTTTTATGCTGCAAACACATTTTCTTTTTCCAACCTTTTCTTTTTAATGAGCATTTTGTTGTGTGCCAAGAACTATTGTAATTGATATAGATATACATGTGATATCCTCAGCCTTTGTCATCTAAAACAAATGTTCAAGATTAAGAAATATGAGCACTTTACTATGGTAGGATGTAGCCATCAAAGATGGTTACAGTCACCTTCATTTTCTTCTGTAGCTGTTCACCCTTTGGGAAAATTCAAACACTTCATGTGATTTAATATCATCTTTGACAGTAATTTGTTGAAAATTAAGAAGTATATAATCTTCTTATGCACATCTTTACATTGCAGATTCTGTCATGCTTTGCATTCCCTTGATTACTTGGAAATTTGGAGGATGGGATAAACAGAATCTATTCATTTTAGTATTTACCTGTCATCTGCCTAAGTTGTTAACCTGTGACGCTGAAATATCACCCTTGCAGAAACACATGTCAATCTTGTTATTGTGGAAAGGGATATTGTGTTTTGGTACATTCTTGGAACTGCAACTCAATGTATTGATTAGGTCATGTCTGTTAGATGATTTCAAGTTCCATTCTACCTTTAAGTTGCAGATGTAAATCTCTTTAGATTGGGGAAGAGACCAGTCTATCGAAGATGCTATGATGTGAGGGACATCGTAGAAAGGTTTCAAGTTTAAATCTGTAAAAGTGAATGCAACTTAATTAGGCCATCCAGTAAATTATAACTTGCGTTGACGTTAGGCCAGTAATCCTGCAGATCGGGGCAATATGCCGTCATGGTGGAGAAATCATCATCTAAAGAAGTGAAGAAGAAAGGAAGTAGAGATAATATATTTGATGGTCTGCCTTTTCGAAAATTCAAGCTTTTATTAGAAGAAAAGGGGAGCTTCAGGTCTTCAGGAGGCTCTCGGTGAGACAGTCTCGATACAGCTTCTGAGAATGGATCAGGACCGAGGGTGGACTCCAGGACTCCTTCACCTTCTAACTCAGTATCCCGTTGTCAGAGTTTTTCCGAGAGGCCCCATGGGAAACCACTGCCCCTCCCATCTACATTGCCATCGACACTGGGTCGTACAGAATCTGCGATCAGTTTGCCTGTACCTTTGGGGAATGTATCTTGGAGATCATCTCCTTGTTTGCCACTTCCTTCACCTGGCCAGGCATCAAACAGGTTGGATAGTGCAGATGTGGATGGATGCTCAGCATCTTCATCTGTTTCTAGTGTGAGCTCTGTAGATAGTGTTGAAGCTGTAGATCTGCAACAGAACAATAGGCCAGAAAATGCTCATTGTAAGCATCGTGATGCAGCCCTTGCTGGTAGAGTCATTGCAAATGGTTTTGGAGGTTCTAGGTAAGTTTTTCCTTGTAATATATGTGGATTATATTGGCATCTTGAGTCTCTCTTTAGCTATTTTATTCCCATTTTTAAATTTTGTAGCTTATGTAATATTATGAACCACTGCTTGAAAGGTAATCAAAATACTTTTTTCTGGAAGGTTATTTTTCTGTTCTGACATATCTTTTTGCTATGTATGCTTGAAGTGTGATGAATGCAGGGCGTTCTCCTAAGCTCAGCAGGAAAAAATCAGGACAGGATATATTGAGGCCTGGCAGTCCTCTTTCTTCCAAAAATAATCTCTCAGCTTCACCCAAAATAGTTTTTTTGAATAATAGAGATGCTCCAACACGCCTGCAAATTCCAGTTAATGGAATACTTGGAAGTGCACCAGAGAGTTCCATGTCAAGCCCTTCCAGAAGTCCAATGCAAGTTTGTGTGTCTGAGCAATCTCAGAACAATGCTTTCTGGGCAACAAAACCTTATCCTGAGACAGCTCTATTTGGGTCAGGTCATTGTTCAAGTCCTGGTTCAGGTTATAATTCAGGGCATAATTCTATGGGTGGAGATATGGTTGGACAGCCCTTCTGGCAGCAGAGTAGGGGCAGCCCAGAGTGTTCTCCCGTTCCTAGTCCGAGAATGACAAGTGGTCCAAGTTCAAGAGTTCTGAGTGGGGCTGTTACTCCTTTGCATCCTCGTGCTGTTGGAGCAGGTCCCGAATCCCCAACCAGCTGGTTAGAAGAAGGGCAGCACACAGGGCATCATTTTCCCCTACCTCCACTATCTATTTCAAACTCATCACCCTTTGTCGCTTCTTGGCTCAGCATCTTCCTCATCTTCTGCAGTGCCCCGGAGTCCTGGCAGGGCAGACAATCCTCCAAGTCCTGGATCACGCTGGAAGAAAGGAAAACTTCTAGGAAGGGGGACTTTTGGGCATGTTTATGCTGGTCTTAACAAGTATGCATCTATCATCTTACTATTCAATCTTTTTCCAAACTGATCACCCGTGGTCTGTATTATTTTTTTGAAATTTGTGTGATGCATTATGCACATACATGTGATTGCACAACTTAGATTTCTTCAGTCATTTTCCCTCAATAATTCCGTTGTTTTGCATGGTGGTTTTTCTTTAATATAGTCGGTTTGCATACATTTGTAATTGGTTCACATCCCAATTTAAAGATGTCTGGTCCATGTATAAAGACATTCATTGTCCATCACTGCTGTATTCTTGGGCAGCATTCTGTCTTAAGTATTCTACTTTTGTTAAAAAACTATGTCTCTCTGTTTGTCACAATGGATATTGTAAATAACCCTTCATACTAGTTTTATCATGCCTTGAACTCTTGCCCAATGCTCAAATTATTGAAGGGGAAGGATGACTAAATTTATGTCACAGTTCTGGCTTATTTTCCCAATCTTATTTTGCATTCCTTGATAACTTCTGCCTTTACCTGGACAAAAATAGATTGCATTGCACAACACAGGAATATATGCAGATGAAATCCTGAGTTTTCTGTTATTTTTTGTCAGCATTACACACTGAGGGATGTTTGACGGGCTTTATTCTGGCCATTTTATACTTTGCATAGTTATCATTGGCTAATTTGTTGTTTTGTCACAATGGATATTGCAAATATCCCTTCATATTACTTTACTGTTTCTTGAACTGTTACTTGATGCACCCGCAATGGATTTGGGAAGATGGACTAAATTTATGTCACAGTTCTAGCCATTTTCCCCAATCTAATTTTGCCTTGATATTTTTCCATAATCTAGATGAAATATATTGCATTGTAGGATACAAGAATATCTGCATGTAGCAATCCCAAGTTTCTGTTATTTTATTCAACATTGCATTGGGAATATTTGACGCTTATTTTTGGTTATGTTATTACTTTTATAAACATTATTCAGTGATTTTCTGAGCCTATGTCTACTCCTAATAACCTTGTCATATTTTTAGTGAAACTGGCAAAATGTGTGCAATGAAGGAAGTTACTATGCTTTCTGACGATCCAAAGTCAAAGGAAAGTGTAAAGCAGTTGGTACAGGTAACTTCATCTTAAAATGTTTATTTTCAAAGATTCTCATTTGATGTTTAAAATCAATTGAATTATGTATCTGCTGTCATGATCAATCTTTTAGAATTGTGCAAGTAATTTGTCATATTTTCAAGAAATACTTTTTCAATACCAATTGATGATTTCCAGTTGCCTTTGACAGGAAATTGCCTTACTTAGTCGTCTCAGTCATAAAAACATAGTGCAATACTATGGAAGTGAAATGGTATGTGGGTAATAACTTCTATTGTAGTAGAATCATCTAGTCTTTTGTTTGTCTTTAAAGAGCATACCTTTAGCATGCAATTTTCTTAAATTTGGTGCCTGTCATACAACCCGAGAATAATTGTAAATTTTCTATGCTCCAGCCTCTTTCTGTGTATCAATGTCTCCATTTGTTACCTATGATAAAAACTCTTGTTAGTCTTTCTGCTTGCTCAGTAATGCAGCTTACAGAAGTGCTACCAGAACATTATAAGAGTTCAATTACCTTGGTAATAATTTATCTATAAGGCCAGGTAATTTGATTAGGTATAGTTTGTGACAAATTAAATGTAGTAGGTTACACTGTCTGCATTTGTTTTAGTTGATAGAAATCTTTGGCTACTTGTTTGGCTTGCTCAGGGATGCAGTATACCGAAGTGTCATTTTAACATTATTAGTAATTACATTGTAATGATATCAGGCCAGGTTATATTGTTTCCATTTGCTATAGTTAATACAAATCTTTTGCTGCTCATTTTACTTGCTCAGGAATGCACTATACGGATGTGTTAGTAAAATTGTAAGTATTCAATTCATTCATAATAATACGTCTGTCAGGCCAGGTAATGTGATAAGGTACAGTTATGGGAAAGTTAAATATTGCAATGACAAAAGGCTATTAATATGAAACTATGTGCTTTCTTTTTGTCTCTCGAGAGATTTAGGTGTAGGTAGAAGTAGAGGGAGGGTTTTATATAGCCCAAAGGATAATGGATTCAAACACATCCTCATGAATGTGGGACTAATGGAGATGTAGAGTTAGTTATGGATAAGGGGGGTTTAGATGGGGTTTTGAGTTAACTTTTTGTGAGGGTTTAGTTTGTCCTCGTGGCTCATGTGGATAGTGGGGTGTATTAATTAATCAAGATGATTAATAAATACATGTGCAAGCTTTTATAAGCTTTTAGATGGATTTTAGTGTGATTCGGACCATTAGAGGAATTAAACCAATTAAATAGTGATTTATCGATTTAATGAGAAGGGAGGCTAATTAATTAACAATAATTAATTAGTGACTAGATATAAGGTTGTTGATTAACAAAGGGGTCATTAATTAGGTATGTGTTAGATAGGAAGACTTAATTAATTAGCTTAATGTAATCAATTAACGACAATGGAAGAGAAGATGAGCGCTATCATAATATGTCACACAATTTCCAGGTGAAAGGAGATAATTAGCGCAATTTAAGCATTTAAATTGCTTCAGTGAATTATAGTGTCTACATTTGCCCTCTCTTTGGGGTGGCTTAGTGACACCACTTCAAAGATAGTAAGATGAAGAAAATTTTGAAGGGATAGAAGAAAAATTAGGCAGAGGGAGAGATGCCCTCTGAGTCGTCTGATGGGGTGATGAAAGAAGTTTGATCGACGATCTAAAAAGGTGAGAGATAAATAAGAAGAATGGGGAAGAGGCAGGGATGCCTCAATGAGAGAGAAAATTAGGGGTGAAAGGGAAGTGATGTAGAAGAAATAGTGGAGGGGAGAAGAGCTAGTAGCCTCTAGCCATTGTTTATTGGAACAATTTTTGATATCATCATATCGGGCATATTTAACTACATCATCTGGCCTTATGAAAATATAAGCATACAAAAAGGTAGGTAAAATGACATGAAAATCCATATTTACGAACAATTGTCCATTGCTGAAAATACTAACTCACGCAACATACAATAATGCAATGCAATACGAGAAGGAAACAAGCTTCCATTTAACAGCTGGAAAACAAGTATGAACGCACATATCCAACCCAACAATGGCCACAAGATATGCTTGTACAAATGTTTTGTTATCAATTTAAGAGATCCACAAGTTTGTGATTGATGACAAGGGTTAAAAATGATGCCCCGAGCAAGGATACATGCAAGGGGGAAATGACAAATGGACATGGGGTCCATGAAAAGTGTATTGGCAACAAAAACAACACCAGAACAAAAGTGCCCTGAGTATACGATTTGCCAAAGAAGTTTAGCTTTGGAATGGTTATGAATCCGGTGATCCACAAGTCATATTAATCGGGGAAGATGTGAGACAAACCAACAGGATATGGAGAAAATACCATGCCAAGTAAGACACAAGTTTCTGAAATGTAATAAGCAAGTTACCATTTTCAGAGGGTTTGAAAATTTTGTCTTTGTTGGATTTTTGATATATATATATATATATATATATTTGCTTAGTGTTTTTGCTTTTCAAACCTGTGGTGAATGATAAGAAAAATAAGAAGAAAGAGAAGGGCCTAGGCAACAGTAAAACGCCCTTGTGAAGAAAGGAGAAAGAAATGATAAATAACGTCTTCGTTCTGTGGAAAACTACAGGAAAAATAATTATTTAAAAATAATAAGTATTTACGAGAGCGTGGAGAAGAATATAAAATCGCTCACGAGCAATAAAAATTGTCCAAGGAGAAGAAAAAGGCACTCTGAGACAAAGAAAAGTTCGTCCAATATCGGTGAAAAATAAAGAGGAAAAATAATTCATTTAATAAAAATAATTATCTTGGCCATGTAAAGAATTGCAGAGGAGAAAACTGATTTATCTAAACTGTAGGTTCCCGACCTACCTCACTTATGAAAAATGTTAATATACTCTCCATTGTGGTGGTAATAAATATTTCACGACCAACCCATTTTAAATGGATCACTGAGAAATTTTACTACGTGAGGCTCGACATCTAATGAGAACCACGGTGATCGATGATGAGACCTGATCGAGGCACGTGCAGACGCAGCTTCGAGGCACCAACGCTGGCATGTGGACGATGGCCCCTTTGCAGGAGCATCAAAACCTCGGGTCATAAATTTTTGGCCATTAATGCATTAATTTTTAGCTTTTATCCATAGGAAAATGCATGTGTATGCTTCGCAGTGCATAGGCGAGGTGTCGATAGCGCAGCATCTTTCAGGGGCACAGATATCTTTTTAGCGCATGCGCACTAAAACAAGAGCACGAGATTTATTACGCGCTGAGCATAGTACCGCACAAATCTACACACATATGCACACACAAGCACACACGCACAGTACGTGCACACACGCTGAAGCCACAGGGTACTATACATGTGAAAATCATGGTGCATTAGTGACTAAGAGGGCAAGCGCATACTTGGGGCATACTTCAAAAGTCAAAGACAAGCTACAGACACCCAATGTGTGGCACACATGCCAAAAAAGGGTACGCAGTGCTCCGAACAGAGGCACGACACACCAAAAGAAACACAGCATGTAAGTATCGTAGTAGCCAAAATGTGCTACACACACCCGCAGCGGTGCATAAGTGCCCTAAATAGGTGGAAAAAGAAAGGAAAGTTTCAAAAACATAACACTTAGAAGAATTTTTAGATTTTTCAAGTTAACCCTAAAAAATGAGATAGTTTTTTAGGAAGAAATACTAGGAACCGAATAAGTGGCGTGTTATTTTGCGGCAGTACAACTGACTAGTTTATAGAGGACCGGTTGTGCAGACACTGTAGTGACATTACCAGACATGCAGTTAAGCCAAAAGGCATAAGATGCTGGCCTAAAGATGACCTAAGCGCGATGGCAATACTACTTCGAGGTGGTGGGGCTAGGTCCCGTGTCCCTAATGCCCTCATTGTACTAGACCATAGTCTTTTGACTACACTAACTCGAGGATGGCATACAAGAGTTCAGTGCTGTTTTAGACCGGCCCATGAAGGAGATGAGGCGATGGGACCATGAGGATTGTATGTCATGCATTCTCCGCACGCCGATGATGGGCACTTCTGATTGAGTACAACTTTCTTATGTAAGGCAAACAGGTTAGAGCAAATAAAGCTTCCTGCTTGCAGGTGCTGATGATATCCCGATTTACGGGATGATATGATCATGACGTGATTACATGAGTACATCGCTTCTCATTCCCACATCGCATCAGTGGGACCTCTACATCATGGCTCTTATCAGTTGGTTCCTACTCTCCGACAAGACATGGACTTCATTCAGAGGACTACTACCATCAGTTCATGGCATTTACACCGAGGAGAGATATCGCTAGTGGGAAGTGCACACGCTCCACCTATACCGGGATTCGCACTGATTACATACCACGGTCGAAGAGCAGCGGCTAACCTCATTATTACACACATATGTTCATGGGATCATACAGATCGAATGGCCCACGCCCTTTCCGTGTCTCGAGATCCCGAGGAGTTCATCATCACGGCCCTGGCAGTTGAGTTTCAGCTGAGATGTTCAGGCCATCTCAGAGCCTATTTAGATATAGGTCGAGTTTAACAAGCTAAAGGAGATAGATGTCATCTCGGAAGCCATATAGGCATTTCTGGAAGGGCCGAGGATGCCACGTAGCTCGGCCGTGTGCCTCGGTGGAGCACTTTCTATTAGTAGCCAAAGTTACATTACATGGAGTCAGACAAAGAACAAAATAATGCAAGAAATAAGAGGGCGCTGCGGGTCCCCTAACTAGGATATCTAGCACATGCTTACTGTGGATTTAGAGAGGTAGACCATGGGCCTCAGATACTAGTGGCCCGGTTAGACGAAGCCATACGTGTGGTCCTGCAACAAAGTGGGGCCCACATGCACAAGTGAGATATCCCAGACCACAATCGACTACATCTGGGTACACACTACAACACATACCCGACGCCTCTTCACCATTCTAGAGGAGGCTTAAAGTAGCGCTCACCCACCTATAGAGATATGGTACTCTGCAGCGTAGGGCGAGGGCAAGGGCATAGGGCCAAAACTCTGAGATCCTCTGATGGCATCCCCATCGACGACATGGTGCCTCAAAGGCACAGGATCGAGGTCAGTAGGCCTAATATAGGTAAGCAGTGAAAGCCACCCAAAGGTAGGGTCTTCGAAAGGTGACAGCCATCCAAAGCACCTCAGAACTGGGCCGAGGCACACATAGCCTCCCACCTGGCATAGATAGCCCCAAAGACAAGCACAATACAAATGGTGCCATAGCCGAGAGTAGCACGGCCGTGAGTTAGTAGAGAGACTTAGGCTCAAGGTCAGGTGTGACCGCTACACGCAGAGATGAGGTCGAACTCATTGTTACTTTACTTTTAGAGCTGACCAAGCTCGGGTCCAGCTCTGCCCAGAGATGATGTGAGTGAAGATGGCGCAGCTAGGACTGAGAGACAACGGCATGTGGGGCCTGAGACAGCCTTCATCGCCCTAGCCACAAAAGTATGGTTGTTGCTCGTAGAGACAATGTATTCATCGATCTAGCACTACTAGCACAGAGGGACCAGGCTCACACGAGTCAGACCATGACTATGATAGAGATCGTGAGAGGTCAGGCGCCTCTGACAGCTGCAGACTCAAGCCAAGTGATAAAGTAGTGAGATACTACACCTTCAGCAAATGTCACTCCTCTCAAGATGTCAACCCAATACGTGACACCACCTAGGCTTGGTGGTGAGGCCCTGATGCACAGATCGCGCATACAGATTGGTTCCTCTAGAGCAAAGAGTAACATCACATTGCCGGGATCGAGCCGCATCAAGCTCTCGATCACGAGATCAGCCATTCTACTAGGTCCGAGATAACCCTATCAGAGCAACCTGCCAAACCAGCGCTGATCTAGCCTCCAAAGGTTCGCCCACCGTGAGGACGTATCCGGGAGCCCCTGCAGGAGGGTGAGACACGTCAGATT